>JAZKJV010002266.1:0-420937 GCA_037367405.1 Ottelia alismoides | reverse complement strand
ACCTAATCACTACCTTAGTAGTTCGCCGAAGCTAGCCTCCGGCGAACCTTCCATTGTGCTCCTCCCTGTCCTCCGACTTTCCAACCACCCTCACTAGACTCCCCTTTGCCTCTGTTATGCCCACCTCACCTCCATTCAATTAGATCCCTAGCAGATCTGGAGCTCGGTGCTCCCATTCTGCCACATCACAGGAGTACACCACCCGAGCCGTCAACACCCGCATTCCACCCAATCAAGCCTCCGTGCCCCCTATTTTCTGGTGTTGTCTCACTACAAAAAAGCGCGATTGGCGTGCACATGATGGGGTGCACTTGGAGAGCACATGTGCTCGCTCACAGCCTAGCGAACACTTAGGTTGCACATGTGCTCGCCAGCCTGATCACCCTTTTGAATCTGGAGGCGTGGTTATATTTTCGTAAATGGGCGAGCACTTGAATATCACAAGTGCTCGCCCTGATGTGCTCGTCCAGTTGAAATTCAAGGCGCGGTTGGATCAACGCATGTCAAATTCTGGGCGAGCACCTAAAGAGCACTGAGCGAGCACATAAGTGTGCTCGTCCGAACCCGTAAACAGAACGTCGGGCGCCCCCTTTCCTCATTCCTGTGTGAGTCCCTTATTCCTTCATCCCCTCTGGCGATCCGTGCACGGCCATTACCGCGTCGAGGGACCTCCGTTTGACTATTCAATCACAGAGCCTAAGTATAGGGGACCGAATTTACAGCCATCCGACTGTAAATTGTTGTTGGTCAATTTTAAGCGGTGATATTTTTTTACTTGGTGGAGTCCAAGGTCGATCTCAGGGAGGCAACAGTCTCCTTAGGTGGATTACAGCAATTTTCAAGTGTCTCCGGTGAAGGTCGGCCTAAGACGGGCTGACCAGAGCCTAAGTATAGGGGGGACCGATGCCCGCCATGTCTATACTCATCCATTTCCCCTCTTAACCTCGTCCGCCCCATTTTTGATCTTCTTCTACACTTAGGCTGCCAGAGCCTAAGTATAGGGGGGCGGGACGACTTCTATACATTTTTTGTTATTTTAGCTCTCCTACGCTTAGCCCGAGCTATGTCTTTTTAGTCGCTTTCGTGCTCTGAGGACATAGCACACGCTAAGTATAGGGGGCGTGTATATATTACATATATACTTTACCCATAGCTCGTACTTTCGCGTATTTTTTGTATATATTTTGCAATAATTACGGGTGGGTAACAAATAAAAAAAATTAAAATTTAGGCTTCTTATTTACTCGTGCATATCATCTCCGCATAGAAAAGTAAAAAGAGTCTTGCATTTTCATAGCATGACATCTCATCTCATCTGCATATCTTTGCATATGCAAAGTGAAAAGCTAGTGCATTTTCACAACTTCGAGCTTCGTCGTCATCCATTTCCCACTCAGTAGAACCAATCAGATGCGAACGAAGATTGCCAGCTTCGCCCAAGGACCCTGCGAACCGTTCCACGAGGCTTGGGACAGGTTCAATGACTTAGTACAGAAGTGCCCATGCCACGGCATTTCTAAGGCGATCTTAGTCCAGACCTTGTTCTGCGGTCTAACCCCCGAGATGCAGGGGTTAGTAAGTGCCGCCTGCGGAGGAAGCTATCTGAACAAGAACGAGCACGCCGTGTGGAAAATCCTAGAACAGATGGCAGAAACAGGCAGGTCACAGGCCACAAGGGCCTATCAGTTGTCTCCCTCGATTCTATCCAATGAGACAACTAGAAGGACTGTTGCAGATCTGACAGAGGACCTCATCCCCAGCATGGGGATGATTGCAGACAAGCTTACTATGGTCGAGCAGATCCACAAGAGAGTCGCGGAGATGGAGTCTCTTTCGAGCCTTCCCAAGAAGGTGGAGGAACTCTCTGAAAAGGTAGCCAAGATTAAGCTACCCACCCCTTCTGCACCACCTGTACCTGTACATCGAGTCCATCTTGTACAGGAACAGGCACCGGGGTCTCAGAGCAGCTGGGATCAGACGTACACCCAGCAGAACCATCATGCACCCCCACCAGTAGAGACAGAGTACGAGGAGCCTCCGCCCGTTTACGAGATCAACGGGCTCTGGTATAGCCGTGACCCACTAGTCCGGCAAATCGAGATGGGGAAGGATCAGGCACACCGCCCAACCCCAGTTTACCAGGAGACCAGGCCCGTCACAATCCCGCGATATCAGTCCAGGCCAGAACAGGGGTACCAGCCGCAGCAACGCACCTACCAGCAGGGGCCAGCACCGCCCCATCACCAGCAGTATCGGCACGGCCAGCAGGGCCAGTTCAGGACCGCATCCACTCAGCAGCCAGCCCAGCCCACCGAGTTGGAGTCCCTCACCTTGGCGATCCAGACCCTGTCTGATAGGGTCCAGCAGATGCAAAATGACTACCTGGACATGAGAACCGACATCAATCGGGTCTCTCGTGCTCAGGACCAACAAATGGCGCCAAGGACTCCAATTCCCGCACAGGTTCAGGCCAACCCAAATAGCATACAGCAGGGCCAGAACCGACCCCGAGATCAGGTATACTATTCAGATAACTATTTAGCTGAACATGAGATCCTTTCGTACGATAATGTTAATCATATGTCCCTCAGGAGCGGAAGGACCGTGACCATACCTGATCGGGCACGGGCACAACAGGAAGGAACCTCCGAAATTCGACCTGAGGAGAATTCGGAGGAGGAAGAGGAGGAGCACCACCGTCACCACCAGCAGAAGAAGAGGACATCTGAGTCCTCGAAGCACCAGCCCCGCAGTCATCCAGAGTCCGACGACACCGATGAGCCCGCACCTCCATCTGAGGAGGACCAACCAGAAGAAGCGGAAGAAGCATCACCGGTTTCTCCCAAGCATTTTCCTTTTTGTCAGAGTCAGAGTCAGAGTCAGAGTCTGTATAAAAGTCCGAGTCAGAGTCTTGTTCAGAACTCAGTTTCAGTAGCTAATGAAGATATTTCAGTTCCAGAACCTGAGTTAATAACCCCTTTCCCCCAAGCTCTCAAGGGTGGGAAGAAGAAAAACAAAAAAATCCCAAAAGATGACCCTGAGATGGCTGAGTTTTGTAACAAACATATCAAGGTCACAATCCCCTTTGACAAGTTCGTGGAAATGACTCCTGCATTCCAAAAATACCTTAAGGTGAGATGCACACCTACTAGGGTTAGCAGGAAGACCAAAAGCCGTGTTGAGAAACACGTTCTATCAGTAGCCACGACTTGTGCAATAAAGAACTCGTTTCCTCGGAAACGAAGAGACATGGGTGCACACTATGTAGTGAGTCATGTTGATGACATCGCGTTTGCACGCACTCTCCTGGACAATGGTTCCTCGATCAATTTAATGCCCACAGCCCTCTATGAGCGGCTCAATCTCGGACCTCTTAGGAAATCTAGAGCTATTCTTCAGTTTGCAGACAAATCCACTAAGAGGTCCCAAGGAGAGTTAAGGAACATTGTGATCAAAGTCGAGGGGCAAGAATACATGGTGGACTTTACTGTCCTCGATATGGAAACCCCTCGTAATTGGAGAGATTCCCAGATCATTTTGGGTAGGCCCTTCCTCAGAACAGCAGGGGCCTTATTCGATTATAAGAATGGGAAAATTCAGTTCCAAACTCCAGGCGGAGATGAGGAACTAGAGATGAAGCAGACAAGATGGCAGAGACCAGACTCCGAATCCAGCACCGAGTACTCTTTTATCGAAACAGACTGTGAGCATGTAGACTTAGTTGGGCCATGGAGACAGAACCCAGCCAGCACCGATGTGTCCATCTCCTTTGAAGATGATCCAGTGCATGAGTCAGTCTGCGAGATCCTCAGGAACGAGTACAGCTCTGAGCCTGCATCGCCCTTCATCTTCGATGACATAGAGGCCCAAGTGGGCCTGTCAGTCCTTACATCCTTAGGACAATCGGAAGATGAGGAAGACGAGTCGGACGAGGCGTTTGCCGATTGCATGGAGACCTTTGACGATCCGACTCCAGAGCCAAGCTTGGTGGCAGCCACTACAGAACAGGATCCAGCCACGTCCAACACCGAACCAGATCGGATTGAGCCAGACTTCTTAGACGATCATACCATCCCTGAGCTCAAACCTTTACCCACAACTCTGAAGTATGCCTTCCTTGCGGGCCAAGACAAGAAATTTCCGGTCATTATCAGTTCGCAATTGACCGAGGAGCAGGAGTCTCGCTTGCTAGAGATCCTGGAGAAGAACCGCAAGGCAATAGGCTGGAGCATTTCCGATCTCCACGGGATAAATCCCGCTCTGTGTTCGCACCATATATATTTGGAGAACGAAGCCAAACCCTCTCGTGAATTCCAACGTCGGTTGAATCCAAATCTACGAGAGGTTGTGAAGAAAGAGATAGAAAAATGGTGCGACGCGGGTTTCATTTACCCAATCTCCGATTCTAAGTGGGTGGCCCCAATCCATGTTGTCCCGAAAAAGTCGGGAATTCAGACGACCACCAACGAGGACGGAGAGGAAATCGTGACGAGAGTACCCACGTCGTGGCGCGTCTGTGTGGATTACAGACGCTTGAATGCCGCGACGAAAAAGGATCATTTCCCCCTACCATTTATTGATCAGATTTTAGAAAGACTAGCGGGGAAAGAATTCTTTTGTTTTCTTGATGGGTTCTCGGGCTACAATCAAGTAGCCATAGCTCCGGAGGACCAAGAAAAAACCACGTTCACATGCCCCTTTGGTACCTATGCTTTCAGGCGCATGCCTTTTGGGCTATGCAATGCTCCAGGTACTTTTCAAAGGTGCATGATTGTTGTATTCGCCGAAATGGTCGGCGAATTCCTGGAAGTCTTCATGGATGACTTCTCGGTCCACGGCGACTCCTTTGATTCCTGCCTTAGGAATCTGGACCGAGTCCTCAAAAGATGTTGTGAGGTCAATCTGGTGCTCTCCTGGGAGAAAAGTCACTTTATGGTGACGGAGGGCATAGTGTTGGGGCATGTCATCTCCAAGAGAGGAATGGAGGTTGACCCTGCCAAGGTGGACGTGATCAGACGACTCCAGCCACCAACCAACGTACGGCAGTTGCGGTCGTTCCTCGGGCATGTCGGATTTTATCGGAGATTTATAAAGGATTTTTCTAAGATTGCCCGACCGCTAACTGAGCTTTTAGGCAAAGACGCGGAGTTTATTGTCGATCACAAGTGTCTTGAGGCCTTTAAGCGGTTACAAGGAATGATCATGGACGCACCCATCTTACAAGTGTTCGCTCCGCCCGTCTCCAATCTGATTTAAGTGGTTTTTGATCAACCTCTCGTATCCCACTCATCCCTCATCCTCCCCGGCAACGGCGCCATTTTGATAACGCTCCCGCACCCTTAGTTAATTCGGGCAAATTAATGGTCCAAATTAATTTTAAGTGTTCGTTGCAGTCGGATACGAGAGGTTGATCAAAAACCACTTAAGACAGATTTTGATCAATTTTAAGCGGTGATATTTTTTTACTTGGTGGAGTCCAAGGTCGATCTCAGGGAGGCAACTGTCTCCTTAGGTGGATCACAGCAATTTTCAAGTGTTGATGCTCGAGGGTCAATTTTTTTGGTTTTTTTTTTGTTTCTTATGCAGACATATGCAGACAAATCTTAGCCAATTTAACTTTAAATTTAATTGGTGTATCAACCGAAGTCCAAAAATAATGAAAATTGGCCAGATGGTTATTTATGATGAAAATGACCTACACTAATTTTTTTGGAATTTTTCGACTCAAAATAATTTTTCTGTGAATTAAATAAACAGACAGCGTGATTTTCAGTGTTTAATTTTTAATAAATATCAAATCACAATTTTTCCAAGAACTAAAATTATCCTAGGAAGGTCTAATGATCAGGGACCTAGGAAAATTAACAGAACTTAACTTTACTGTGAAATGAATTAATTAAAATTAATTAAAGAAAATCACTCAACTATTTATTCAGGCCTCGTTATGCGTGCAAATGACATGAAATTTTTATGGAGTGTTGAAAATGATGTCCTTAAGCTACTGTGAATTTTTGGTGATTTTTGAAGGCACAGATAATTAATTAAAAATCAAAAGGCATCACTGGGCAAAATATGTCACAAATGAACCAATTAATTCATTAATAATTTAAGCATACCAACAAAAATCAAACACGTGTACTAACAGGTAGAGGACAAAATTCTCAACAACATGCAATTTTTAGAACTTCAAAATGATGAAAAATGCACTCTAGGGACACGTGCAAACACAAGGGTGTAAATGCAATACTGGAAATTAAAATTTCAATAAGTAAACATGCTGACAGGGACTAAAATGCAATTACCGAGAATATGCAGGACTTCTATGCAATTTCTCCACGAAACACGTGCTCCTCACGTGGTGACTGCTTCACAGGGACCTTTTTGCGATTTCTGAAAGCTCCAGGGGTGTCTGTGCAAATAACCCAGGTTGCACGTGCTCCTCACGTGGGGCGACCTAGGTTCGGAAGGCGTCGGAGGCTCGGAGTAAGGCTCGGGTCCTTCTGGAGGTTCAGACTAGCCTCGGGGCAGCTTCGGGTCACCCGAGCCTAGGCTTGGGGGCCAAGGCTCGGATAAGGGGACGTGGCGGCCTGAAGGCCCTTGGATCAAGATGGATCCAAGGGATGTCGATGAAGACGCGTGGCTCGATCAAGATACGTCAGATCTGCGTTGATCTGACGGCTCCTGTCTTCTCCCAATGTTGATGACGCGGAGGGCTGATCGCCGTTAGATCCTGGACGATCCAACGGTGCTGGCGAGGCGCGGCTGAGTGGCGACGTGGCACGAAGTCAACCGTTCGATCAAACTAATCGAACGGCAGCTGGAGCTTCTCCTTCAACGGGCCTCCGCCTTCAGCGGAGGAGATGGCTGTGCTCCGACGAAGGGGCGGTAGCTCCGCCCGTTCCTCCAGGTGCCGATGAAGCTCTCCGAGGTGTCGGAGATATCCCAGCAGGAGCGTGGTGACGCGGCGGAGGCGCTGATGGTCTCAGGAGCAACGGAGGGTGCCTGGAGATGGATGACGACGAAGCTCGAAGTTGTCTCCGGTGAAGGTCCGGCCAATGAAGAAACGAGAGCCTGCAGGTGTTAGATGAGGTAGCCGAAGCGTGCAGGTGTTCGTGGTGGAATGTGAAGTGATCGGCGAGGCCTGAAGCGAGGGGAGGTGGTCGGATGGCGGGGCTCCGGCCAGGTGGCGGAGCTGAAGGTCGATGGCTGGTGAAGTAGAGGTTCTGAAGGTGTAAAGAGGTCAGCGAGGATCAGAGCTTCGTCGCGAAGCTCGTCGGAGTGTTGAGGAGGCGCGAAGATGGCTGATGACGGCGAATAAAAGCGGCGAAAATCCAAGAAAAAGAAGAAGAAGATTGGAGGATGATGGAGGGAATTACATGGGGATTGGGGCTCAGCTTTGAGCTCCAGGTCGTCGCTCAAGGGGTCGGTAAGGTCCCGAGCTCTAGCAGCTGCTCGAAGGAGGCTGCGGCACGGCGGAGGTAGCCGTGGATCTCGCCGGAGTGGATCTCTGTCGTCGCTCGACAACTCAGCCAATTGCTGTCACCAATAGGAAGCTTGGAGCTCGAGGGACCTCCCTGGAGTGGCGGATAGGCATGAATGTGGCCGGAGAGGAAGTATTTAAAGGATGAAGGTGACGGCTGGAATGGAGATGGGGCGAGGTTTATGGAGTTCGTGGGAGAGAGGTGGAGGTCGACGTGGCTGACAGAGTGGCCGGCGAGGATGAGGGATGAGTGGGGGCCATCGTGGAGGGTGTGGTGCTCGGCGACGGTGGAGGGAGCGCTTCCAAGAATAGGAAGGGGGTGCCCCTCCCGCAAGGCAGAGATCGTGGGAGAGAGGGGGAACCCGAGGTAGGAGACGAAGTCTCCACCGTTGGATCTTATGATCCAACGGTGGTGATCGAAGCGAGATGGAGCGGCTGGATGAAGATCTGGCCGTGGCGATCCGAGGGCGTAGTGAGCGCCACGTGGTGTGCTAAGGGCTCGGCACGGATGGATGGCTGAGATGGGAGTCGGGTGTTTGATCGGGTGGTCTGGGTACCTGCGAGGCTAACGGCGCAGATGAAGAGATGAAGGCGCTATCGAAGGGCGCACACGCTGCCACGTGGCGTGATGAGATTAAGGCGCGAGCGGACGATGGATGTGAGGCGGGGGCTTTGATCCTACGGTCCATGTGAAGGGCGTACGTGGCAGCGGCTAGGCCGTTGGATCAGGATGGCTATCCAACGGCGGAAGGCGTGGGCGGACGAGGCGAAGGGCAGCGGGCCGCGTGGCGCAATCAGAGGGCGCCACGTGGCCTGCTGTGAATGGCTGGAGGAAGAAATGCGTGTAGAGAGAAGAGGAAGCCGAATTTGGAAAAACTCAAAACATGAAAGTTGTAGATCTTGATGAGATCTACAAGTTTCATGTTGACCAAAGACGGAGATAAGGTCAAATATGGTACATAAATACAAGGATACATATGTAGTATACAAAATGACCCAAAAACCCAAGTTTCTCATACAAGCTCCCATTGCAATGAAATTAGTCTCATTTTGAAGGTCTTTTAATATGTAGTATTCTAAGAGTGAGTAGACCTAATTAGGGGTTTGTATGAGGGCTTTATGTGTGTTTAATGTACAAGGGTTCTCAGGATATTTGGGCTATTTTACAAGAGTGATTTTAGGCATTCTTCCCTATGTTATTAAGGAATATATACATATATATTATAGAGAAGAAGTTATTTGATGAAGATGTATTTTACAGGGGATTTTTGGCATTCTTATTTAAATGCAGATGAGCTGCTAAAATGCATGAATTATGGATGCATGCATGAGTGTTATTTATGCAAGATAAAAGGAAATATGCCTCTATTTTCTCGGGAACAAGGCTCTATTTTTGACTTTTGATGTGATGAATCACAGATTCATCAACCCCCTATTCTTAAACCTTGCTTGTCCCCGAGCAACTAAATGAAATGCAAGAGTGAAATGATTTTGGGTTCCATACCAAGGTCATGAACAAAAGTTAAAAATGGAGCCTGACTCGACCTTTGGATTAGTTGTGTGGCGGAACCTTATTTGGACCTGAACTTAAGACCTAACAGACTTCAAGTTCCACAAGTCTTCTATTCAAGACGCCTCAATAGTCAGGTCAGAACAAATCCTCAAACGCAAATTTCTGATAACTATGATCCTTACTTGTACGGTGTAAGTGAAATGTAACTCTCCACATCAGAAATGACTCGGAACCAGCCTCCTCTAACAAGGTAACTCAATAACCCGGTATAGTAACTCTTTCCTCGAGGAACGGGGTATTCCCTTCTAAGTTCAAGTGCGACCAACTCAAGAGGAGGGGGTAGAGAAGAGAATGGACGGTAGCCAGTGTAGCTACCTATCCCGGGATGCCTGACCAGTGTAGCCAAGTCATCCAGCTGCATTTCTTTACTAGTATACAGGCTCCGACAGGTATTTTATTTTTTTCTTGAACCTGTCTGATTTTTTTGGAGTTTTTGCAATATTTTTTTTTTCGAAAGCAGCATGTACATCAGGAGTTTTTCCTCTTGAGTCAGTAGACTATCCCTCTTTTGAAGCATTATTGCAACCCACAGCACCCTGTCCTTAGATGTCAACACCACTAGACTAGGTTTAGATGCACTTCCCTCCCTAGAGGAGGACGGATGTTTCCACCCGTGTGCTACTCCAAGTTAAAGGATTCTACCTCCTCACCACCTCATCAGTGAAGAGCTACGTGCATAGTGCTTGTCCAAGTTAGGTCATTATCTAAAAGAATCCTGCGTACGCACGAGATATTCTACTTAGACTAATCAAGATGACATGTGAACATAGACATGCGGACTCAAAGAATTAAGTCACTTGACTTGAGAAATCTTAACTCCAGTTCCTGTAAGGTTCCTCTGAAATTAGGTGGATTAAGGTCAAATCAAGTCCATCCTCAATATCTACTCATAACTTGGTCCAGAACCCACTAGCTTTTCACTTTGCATATGCAAAGATATGCAGATGAGATGAGATGTCATGCTATGAAAATGCAAGACTCTTTTTACTTTTCTATGCGGAGATGATATGCACGAGTAAATAAGAAGCCTAAATTTTAATTTTTTTTATTTGTTACCCACCCGTAATTATTGCAAAATATATACAAAAAATACGCGAAAGTACGAGCTATGGGTAAACTATATATGTAATATATACACGCCCCCTATACTTAGCGTGTGTTATGTCCTCAGAGCACGAAAGCGACTAAAAAGACATAGCTCGGGCTAAGCGTAGGAGAGCTAAAATAACAAAAAATGTATAGAAGTCGTCCCGCCCCCCTATACTTAGGCTCTGGCAGCCTAAGTGTAGAAGAAGATCAAAATGGGGCGGACGAGGTTAAGAGGGGAAATGGATGAGTATAGACATGGCGGGCATCGGTCCCCCCTATACTTAGGCTCTGGTCAGCCTAAGTATAAGACAGGAAGGAGTATGAGAACCGATGTGATCTGAAGTATGCACAATGAATAGATACGGGTCACTCTCCCCCTATACTTAGGATCTGGTTATCCTAAGTATCGTCATGAGATGATATGGAACCGGGGCAGGTGATTCGAATCACTGGGGAGGGAGGGAGAGAATGTATGTACAAGAAAGAGTTAGAATATACAAGGATTAAGAAGGTTTGTGACGAACCTTCTTGCGGACGCGAGGAGGTGGATAATATACATATGTGTCGCTGTCAGAATCGTCCTCAGATGAATAATAGTGAGGTGTAGGGATCGTCCAACGAGGGTCGACACATGGCTGCTTGCTTAGATAAGGCTTAAGAACAGCCGAACTGAGCTCACTCATATAAATCACCTTATCCGGACCAGATGAGGATTCCTCTAAAGCTTCCTTCTCCGGAGTGGTGAAGGAGACTTTCTTAGTCGATTTTCTAAAACCTGAATCATTGAGAGGGAGATGAGAGCGACGCGCCTTGAGAGGTTCGGGGGAACACCTCGAGGAATCAATTCTCAACTTCCTCTCACTAGATAACCGACTAGAAGAGGGAGCAACCGTGCTTTTATGTGGAGTCAATTTTGTCTGGGTTGTTTCCTTAGAAGGTCCGAGTCGTGGTGTGGTGCTGACTATGGGTTCCTCATCAGACGAGTCACCATAAAGATTGTAATATTCCTGAAGGGTCAGCACACGTCTCGGGAAGGAGCTAGTGGTCTCAGTTGGCTTGGCATTATTGAGCTCTTGTGTCGGATCATTGAAATGATCAAGGCAATCCTCAAATATCGTGTCCGACTCAATGATAGCTTCCGGTCGTGAGTCCTCCTTAGAAGCTGTCATGGTGGTGGTGCAAGCAGTTGATGAAGTGGAGGTGTGGGGAGTCTTTGATCCAATGGTCGTCCGGACAATCGGTCTCTCAGGTGTAGTAGAGAGGTGGGACTCATCTTCCTCTCGATGGTCACGACTGTCAGCGGATGTGTGGGTCTCCTTAGCGTAAAGTTTATCAAAGAATGGATGAGGTCGAAGCTCTCCCAATGCTGAAAAATCGATCTCCCGAGTCTCGCAATCTATAGTCGCCTTAGCCAAGGCTAAGAACGGCTTCCCGAGAATAATAGGAGACTGGGAAAACTCTCCTCGGTGCTCGATGTCAATGATCGTGAAGTCCACCTGGAGTAGAGCACCTTGGAAAGTAACGATGACTGAAATGTTTCCTCTCGACCGTTTGATGGATCGGTCAGCCAGCTGAACGATCTCTCTCGACTTCCTAAGTGGCTTGAGTTTGAGCTTGTCAAACACAGAGGTCGGGAGGATATTTATCGGTGAGTCATCATCGATTCTCGCATGGGTGAAGATGGTGTCTTTGATTTCACACTCAACTCGGGGTAACCGCTTCACTCTACGGCTTTTGATCTTTCTCCCCATCACCAAGGAGGTGGCCATAGACACTATATGTCTTTCAGTCCTTGTTCTCTTATTACCGGACCTCTTGGGCATCAATTTACTTCTCACAAATCGTTTGAGGTCAGGAAAGTGATCTATGGCCTTTATTAAGGGAAGTTTGAAAATCAGTTCTTCATCGAGCGCTTCCCTTAGGGCAGGATCCAATTTTTTTAGGTCATTTTCATTTTCAATTTTTATGTGGTTTTTTGGTTTTTCAATTTTTTTGGTATTTTGGATAGATGAATGATCGGACTCTGGATTGGAGGGCAAGTGGTTAGTAGAAGAGGGAGATAGAATGGACTCCAGCTGTACAGACGGTGTGGGTTCCCTAATGTTTGCTTGGATTTCAACCTCAAAATTACTCATATCCTTTTCCACTTTCATTCTCAAGCTGGCAGAAATTGAGTTCAATATTTCCATGACATTTCTCAACTCATTACCGAATGATTCACTTTTCTCAATAAGTCTGGAAATGTCATCCTCCACAAAATTCCCATGACAATTCATGGGAGAGTTCTGCTCAATTGGAGGAGACTGCTGAGATGTTGAGGTCTCATACTCAACATACCTATACTCTGGCATGTATTCCTGGGTCGAGTATGGATCATCCGAATGGCAGATATTGGTCAGAGCCTCATATGATGGAGTCAATGAACGAGGGACTAGTAAGTCTAGCTCGTTAGTCCACTCTTGTGAATGTATAGGCTCTCCGAATGAAGGCTGGTTAATGGAGGCTTGATCTCTAAAGTCAATCAAGTCTGGAAAATCATGATATTCAGGCCCCTCAATTCGGGTTGTTTGATCGATCAAATGATGCCCTAAAGTCAAGTCGGGAGGTGTATATGTAAATTGTTGTATGGTCCCTCCTTGAGGTGAGAATGAAGTAAACGGGGGCATATAATTCTGCCAATCATCTGTCTCAGCCGTGGCTTGCTCTTCATTTGATCCTTTAATTCCTGCAAGCTCTCGAGAATAAGAACAGTCAGCCCAGGATGGAAGTGGATCCGGAATGTCAGAATATGGAGTAGGTGAGAAATGCGAAGAAGTGGAGAAGTCAGTCGGAGTTTTGACTTCAAGATCGGGTTGAGGAGGAGCCGGCCACGGGTAAGGGTCTCCCGTGGATGGCGGAGGAGAAAGCGAAGATGAATGGTATATGGTCGAGGAGGAGTGACCAGAGGTCACGGGGTATGGGGACCAATATCCCGACATCTTGAGGAGGAAATGATGAATGCAAGAAGATTGAGGTAGAAAATGTGCAATTACACAGGATAACACACACGACAGACACAAAGACAAACGCAAGAGCAAAACCCCGAGTTCACACTCAACACGGTGAAGGACCCGAAACCGAGTCCAATTAATCTTGTAAATTTTAAGTGTGATTTTCAAGCAAGATAGCAAGGATTACGCGACCTAAAGGGAAGTCGGCTCAGAGCCGGATGCGTCTTCCCTGTTTATCCTGTCGTCTAAGATACCACCGCTCCTTCCTTTCTTCACTCCTATCCCAAGCCGATGGATTCAGTGACCACGCCCCTATCTACCTGCAAGCAGGCGGAGGCTGACAAGGCCGGAACTTCACCCCGGGGGGTTACTGGCAGCTTGTCGCGAAGTACCGCAATTTCGCCCCTATCTACCTGAGACGGGCGGAGGCTACTTGGTACTAGTCAAAGAATCTGAAATTATCCGGCTTGTGATATTTGCTAGGATCAGTTAGAATGTGATATGGAAGACGGGGATTTGGGCTCTACCTTAGGGTGTTCACACACACTCAGGTACCCTCACTCAGCCTGAAAACAAGGTCGGGGTTACTCTCCCGCAAACAAGGGTTAATTTTAGTTAATTTTTTTTGGTCCAATTCAATTAGCAGCCTCGATTTTAGAGATTAGTTATCACTGATATTAATCCACACAAGCAATCACGTCTACCGTCCAGTCCCAATTCCTTTATCCTAGGTTAGAAAACCGAGAGAGAGAATCGGAAAAAGCCGATGCGATCGAGAAAACGATGATGAATGCTTGAGTAAGAAGACTTACAGTGCCTCCAGCTCTCTACAATGCAGGATGCAGTACTGAATTGAAATTTTACACTATATGCAAATGCAAACGAGAAAAGCCGCTCCTAGATAGGCAGTTCTATTAGCGAGTGAAGAACGAATTTGATTTGACTAGATCTGTGGTCTAAGTGCGTCTTTTAAGTGTGTTGTGTGGTCCTATTGATTACGAGCACAAACAAGTCCTAGATTGGCTCGAGGAGCCGTTAGTGCAAGCTAAATTACCAATCACCCACACAGCACACGGGACACGGTTTCCACTATATTTACACGCGCGAGATCCCAAACGGGAACCGCTGGAAATAATGCAAAAGAAAAATAATTAAAAAGAATACAATGCCTCTCTCTCTCTCAATTAAAATTCTTGATCGTCGAAGCGTCCAAGACTCCTCGCGTTCCTCGCACAGAAAAAGAGTGAGGTCAGAGAGTGACTCAAAAATAAACTAATGCAAAGAAATAAAAGAGAGAATAATTACAAGAAAACCGGGGGTCAGACTACCCGGGGATGAAAATCAAACACTTCAAAAATATGCTACAATTAACCTAAGCCGTGCCTCCCCGGCAACGGCGCCATTTTGATAACGCTCCTGCACCCTTAGTTAATTCGGGCAAATTAATGGTCCAAATTAATTTTAAGTGTTCGTTGCAGTCGGATACGAGAGGTTGATCAAAAACCACTTAAATCAGATTTTGGTCAATTTTAAGCGGTGATATTTTTTTTTACTTGGTGGAGTCCAAGGTCGATCTCAGGGAGGCAACTGTCTCCTTAGGTGGATTACAGCAATTTACAAGTGTTGATATTCGAGGGACAATATTTTTTTTAATTTTTTTTTTGTTTCTTATGCAGACATATGCAGACAAATCTTAGCCAATCTAACTTTAAATTTAATTGGTATATCAAACGAAGTCCAAAAATAATGAGAATTGGCCAGATGGTTATTTATGAAGAAAATGACCTACACTAATTTTTTTGGAATTTTTCGACTCAAAATAATTTTTCTGTGAATTAAATAAACAGACAGAGTGATTTTCAGTGTTTAATTTTTAATAAATATCAAATCACAATTTCTCCAAGAACTAAAATTATCCTAGGAAGGTCTAATGATCAGGGACCTAGGAAAATTAACAGAACTTAAATTTACTGTGAAATGAATTAATTAAAATTATATAAAGAAAATCACTCAACTATTTATTCAGGCCTCGTTATGCGTGCGAATGACATGAAATTTTTATGGAGTGTTGAAAATGATGTCCTTAAGCTACTGTGAATTTTTGGTGATTTTTGAAGGCACAGATAATTAATTAAAAATCAAAAGGCATCACTGGGCAAAATATGTCACAAATGAACCAATTAATTCATTAATAATTTAAGCATACCAACAAAAATCAAACACGTGTACTAACAGGTAGAGGACAAAATTCTCAACAACATGCAATTTTTAGAACTTCAAAATGATGAAAAATGCACTCTAGGGACACGTGCAAACACAAGGGTGTAAATGCAATACTGGAAAATAAAATTTCAATAAGTAAACATGCTGACAGGGACTAAAATGCAATTACCGATAATATGCAGGACTTCTATGCAATTTCTCCACGAAACACGTGCTCCTCACGTGGTGACTGCTTCATAGGGACCTTTTTGCGATTTCTGAAAGCTCCAGGGGTGTCTGTGCAAATAACCCAGGTCGCACGTGCTCCTCACGTGGGGGGACCTAGGTTCGGAGGGCGTCGGAGGCTCGGAGCGAGGCTCGGGTCTTCTGGAGGTTCGGCCCAGCCTCGATGCAGCTTCGGGTTGCCCGAGCCTAGGCTTGGGGGCCGAGGCTCGGATAAGGCGACGTGGCGGCCTGAAGGCCCTTGGATCAAGATGGATCCAAGGGATGTCGATGAAGACGCGTGGCGGCTGGAGAGTCGTCTGATCCGAGGGATGATCAACGGTCGAGGATGAGGGCGGCGAAGGGACGCGTGGCGAGGCGAGGACCGTTCGATCAGATGATCGAACGGTGGTTGCTTCTTCTTCTCTAACGGTCCTCCGCCGCCTGCGGAGGAGAGGCCTGTGCTCCGGTGAAGGCAGCCGAGCTCCGCCTCGGTTGCCAAGCTCCGGTGATGAGCTTCGTCAGCTCCCACCTAGCTCGGAAGAAGCGGAAGAGCACGAGGAGGCCTCCGGTGGTCTCTGGATCCCTGGAGGATGGCTGGAACTCGGTGTCGATGAAGCTCGAGGAGAGCTCTGGCGAGGCTCCGGCCAATGATGAAAGTAGCACCTGCAAGTGTTAAATATGGAGCCGGAGCTCGTGCGTGCGTTTGTGGAGACGTGATGCTGGTTGGCGAGGCCTAAGGCGACGTGAGGTGGTCAGGCGACGTTGCTCCGGCCAAGTGGCGGAGCTGGAGATCGATGGACGGTGGAGTGGAGCGTCTGAAGGTGCGGAGGGGTCAGCGAGGATAAGAGCTCCGACGCGGAGCTCGGCGGAGTGAAGGCGAGGCGCGAAGATGATCGTGGTCGTGGAATAAAATCGGAGAAGATAACGGAAAAAGAAGAGCAAGATCGGAGGAGGAATGAAGGGGGTTACCTGGGGATTGGGGCTCAGCTTTGAGCTCCAGGTCGTCGCTCAAGGGGTCGGTAAGGTCCCGAGCTCTAGCAGCTGCTCGAAGGAGGCTGCGGCACGGCGGAGGTAGCCGTGGATCTCGCCGGAGTGGATCTCTGTCGTCGCTCGACAACTCAGCCAATTGCTGTCACCAATAGGAAGCTTGGAGCTCGAGGGACCTCCCTGGAGTGGCGGATAGGCATGAATGTGGCCGGAGAGGAAGTATTTAAAGGATGAAGGTGACGGCTGGAATGGAGATGGGGCGAGGTTTATGGAGTTCGTGGGAGAGAGGTGGAGGTCGACGTGGCTGACAGAGTGGCCGGCGAGGATGAGGGATGAGTGGGGGCCATCGTGGAGGGTGTGGTGCTCGGCGACGGTGGAGGGAGCGCTTCCAAGAATAGGAAGGGGGTGCCCCTCCCGCAAGGCAGAGATCGTGGGAGAGAGGGGGCACCCGAGGTAGGAGACGAAGTCTCCACCGTTGGATCTTATGATCCAACGGTGGTGATCGAAGCGAGATGGAGCGGCTGGATGAAGATCTGGCCGTGGCGATCCGAGGGCGTAGTGAGCGCCACGTGGTGTGCTAAGGGCTCGGCACGGATGGATGGCTGAGATGGGAGTCGGGTGTTTGATGGGGTGGTCTGGGTACCTGCGAGGCTAACGGCGCAGATGAAGAGATGAAGGCGCTATCGAAGGGCGCACACGCTGCCACGTGGCGTGATGAGATTAAGGCGTGAGCGGACGATGGATGTGAGGCGGGGGCTTTGATCCTACGGTCCATGTGAAGGGCGTACGTGGCAGCGGCTAGGCCGTTGGATCAGGATGGCTATCCAACGGCGGAAGGCGTGGGCGGACGAGGCGAAGGGCAGCGGGCCGCATGGCGCAATCAGAGGGCGCCACGTGGCCTGCTGTGAATGGCTGGAGGAAGAAATGCGTGTAGAGAGAAGAGGAAGCCGAATTTGGAAAAACTCAAAACATGAAAGTTGTAGATCTTGATGAGATCTACAAGTTTCATGTTGACCAAAGACGGAGATAAGGTCAAATATGGTACATAAATACAAGGATACATATGTAGTATACAAAATGACCCAAAAACCCAAGTTTCTCATACAAGCTCCCATTGCAATGAAATTAGTCTCATTTTGAAGGTCTTTTAATATGTAGTATTCTAAGAGTGAGTAGACCTAATTAGGGGTTTGTATGAGGGCTTTATGTGTGTTTAATGTACAAGGGTTCTCAGGATATTTGGGCTATTTTACAAGGGTGATTTTAGGCATTCTTCCCTATGTTATTAAGGAATATATACATATATATTATAGAGAAGAAGTTATTTGATGAAGATGTATTTTACAGGGGATTTTTGGCATTCTTATTTAAATGCAGATGAGCTGCTAAAATGCATGAATTATGGATGCATGCATGAGTGTTATTTATGCAAGATAAAAGGAAATATGCCTCTATTTTCTCGGGAACAAGGCTCTATTTTTGACTTTTGATGTGATGAATCACAGATTCATCACACACACACACACACCCCTCTTTAGGTATATCTTATCATTCTTTCTCTCTTTTTTGCGTATTTCATTCGATTTCATACTTGTTTTAGAGGTTTAGGGTTTTGATGTTGTTGATTGTTTTGTTCTTAAATTTAATATCACTAGTTGTTAATCTTGTTGCTTATGCTTCATATAGTTGTTTAATATGTAGTTGTAGTTAGATTTGAGCATATATTTATCTAATATAGATGAAATATTATAGGTATATCAAGTGTTTGATTAAATGACACAACAAGTAAAGTGCTTAAATAGAGAAGTAGATGAATGTTGATATAGATGGGATGAGAAATACATTAATTTCATAACACTAGGTTCATAACATTAGGTTCATTGAGAAGTGCCATAACACTAGTTTAATAACACTAGAGAATGTTGATATAGAGAAGTGCCATAACACTAGTTTCATAACACTAGGTTCATTGAAAGAGGGGATGAGAGATACAAAGCCTTTGAGAACAAGAACTATATAATGGATGTCAAATTAGTCATTTATTTAAGTTAAAATTGTTGGTGCGTGATAATAACTATAAACAAAAATATTTCTTCTGTGATATTTTATTATCACATTAAATTATAGTTAATGTGATCAAGTATATCACTTCAACTTATAGTTAGATTGATGATAAGTCTAAAACACTAACCATTAATTATTATAAAATCGTACAAAATCATTCACACACAGTGCGTCCCTCTACACCGACTGGTGTGTGACCTTGCACAACGGGAGGCGTATGCAACACATTGGAGGATTTAATGACCTCTAACTGTGTTATATTTTTTTATTGTTTCACAACACTATTGGACGCACTTTGGGATGTTTATCTCAGACCAATGATCATGGATTTTGATGTTTGCAGGTTTAAAATTCGATTTTTTTGCAGGTACCCATCTAATATTATTGAGCCAATCCACTCTATTAGGCACTACGTTAGGATCACACTTATCCCTATCCCCATCGTTAACCAATCAAATTTACGTAATTGCTCAGCTAACATAAATAAATAAATATTTTAAGATTATTTTATAATCCCATTTGTAATACGTACAAATGTATGATGTAAAGTGATCTTAAAGTATTAAATTTATGTTAGCTTTCCTTAGTTTGGAGATCTCGGACTAAGAGGGTCCGTAAGGATTCAAACTTACTAAAAGGTGATCGTTATCACAAGCTCTTAATTTCTGATGGAAATTTGGTTCATAACCCCTTCCTCTTCGGTATACCAAATCAATCATAGTTTACTATTGAAATAATCACTAATATGATTATTTTGAAAGTTGATTGCGGTTGATTTATGAGGTATACGGGAGAGGTGCATGGTTATGTTGCCGAATTTTCGTCAGAAATAAACAAGCTTGTGACAACGACCATCTTTTAGTAAATTTGAATCCTTATGGACATGCTCAAGTGATAACATAATTAAGGCACTTCTCTTCTCACCTTTTATCCCAATAATGGGTAAGGTTTAGGTATTCCTCACATATTTTCCTGGATTTGACATTATAAATTGTTTCATTCAGGTTGGTCAATATGACTAATAGAGAGTGGATGTACAACCGTATAGTAGATGTACGTGTAGCAGATACCTTTCAAAGAGGTGTTCAGGAATTTATACAATTTGCTTACGCACAAGGTTCCTGTGTCATGGATTCAGATGAAACTATCTTGTGTCCGTGTCAAAAATGTTGTTTAATGAGGAAGAGATCTAAGGATGAAACTCAGTTACATCTTTATAAAATGGGTTTCATGGAAGGATATCAGATTTGGTGGAGGCATGGTGAGGATTACGAGGACATGATGAATGATGCGGAAGAAGCGGACAATAGTAATCATTTCGTAGATATGGTTATGGACGTTGTGGGTCCATATTTTAATGCTATTTTTTTAGATGACGAGGAACCATATGGAGAGTCCGCAGAATTCTATGAGCTGTTGAAAAAAGCAGAAGAACCATTGTGGTTGGGTTGCAAGACATATTCAAAATTCTCTGCGGTTTCGGATCTTCTATCGATTAAGATGGAGTATAATATGATCGATCGTAATTTTGATGCAATGCTTAGGATTATCAAGAAAATGTTACCAGAAGATGCAGAATTACCTGATATTTATTACAAAAATGAAAAAGATAACGCGGAAGATGGTTTAGCGGAAGTTAAAATAGACTCTTGCATAAATCACCATATTTTATATTACGGGGAACATCATCATTTACAACGGTGTCCTGAATGTGACGAGCCAAGATATCAGGAAGCTAGTAAGAGTGTGACAAAAATCTCGAGAAAGATTTTATGTTATTTCCCGTTGACTCCGAGATTGAAACGGCTATATTATTGCAAAGAAACGGCAAAGCATATGACATGGCACGCGGAACACAAAGTCGATGAGTGCATGGAGCATCCATCCGAGTCTGATTGTTGGAAAGTATTGATGTCAGCTTTTTCTACATTTTACAAAGAAAAGAGAAATTGCGTTATAGGTTTATGTACAGACGGGTTTAATCCTCATGAAAGAAGTAAAGATTACTTTTGCTGGTCAATAATGACACCACCATACAATCTACCCCCATGGTTATGTAATAAGCGACAGTTTATGTTTCTTTCGTTGTTGGTACCAGGACCTACACTTCCGGGAAAATACATCGACGTTTATTTACATCCTCTTATAGATGAGTTGAAAATGTTATGGGTCGATGGAGTTGATACATATGATGCAAATAAAAGTCAAACATTTAACATAAAAGTAGCTCTGCTTTGGACGATAAATGACTTCCCGACATATGGAATGCTATCTAGATGGAGTACGCATGGACATAAAAGTTGTCTATATTGTATTAAGAAGAGTATATTTTGGGAATTACCATATTGGAGAAAGTTACTGATACGACACAACTTATATGTTATGCATATAGAGAAAAATGTATTTGATAACATCTTCTATATTGTTATGAATGTAATCGGTCGATCAAAAGATACAATAAAGTCTCGTCATGATTTACAAATCATATCCAATCGGCCAGAGTTGCATATAAAGGAACATGACAATGGAAGGGTTGAACTTTCTAAAGCGAAGTATACCTTAGACAGAAATCAAGTTAAGCTTGTCTGGAAATGGACAAGTAAATTGAAGTTTCCAGACGGATATGCATCAAAATTTTCCAATTTGGCCGATTTAAAGAAGTTTTCATTTAAGGGAATGAAAAATCATGACTGTCATGTTTTCATGAAAAGATTGCTACCGATAGTGTTCAGAGGATTGTTACCAAAAAATGTTGTCGATGTTCTTTCAGATGACAGCAGATTTTTTCAGGTTCTATGCCCGTCACGCATACACCGCATGGAGATGGATTATCTTCATAAAAATATTCCTATGATTATGTATAACTTGGAGAAGATATTTCCGCCGTATTTTTTGATTCAGTGGAGCATCCGATAATTCATATTCCATATGAAGTAAAAGTAGGAGGGCCGGTAAAATATCGGTGGATGTATCCATTTGAAAGATATTTATAAATATTATAATCTTCTTGCATTTTTTACTATTTGAATGAAATGTTAACCTATTTCCATATATGTTTATGTTCTTTCTTAAAAGAAAGGTCCGAAACAAAAGTAAAGTTGAAGGATCAATAAGTTCGTATTATATATGAGGAAGTCGCAACATTCTGCGCTAGGTATCTTCCAAAAGATGTGGAGACAATCCACAACAGATTTAGTAGGAATGAGATAATTTACTCGGAGGAAAAACCTTGTATCATTATCTTTCGTCACTCCACTCAGCTCATAGGAAAGGCAACTGAACGTTTCTTATCGAAATAGGAGAAGGATGTTGCAGAGCTATACGTATTAGACAATTGCGAGGAAATAACACCATATGTTCAGTAAGTATTTGTATTACTTTATGTATATATGCAAATTCAATTTCAAGTAATTCTGATGTTTCTTTTACTAATTTTAGAGAATTTAGGAAGAAAATTATCGAGGAAAATTCTATGTATTCATATGACGAAGTTCTGAGCGTCTATAGGAATCAATTTTGACCTTGGTTTAAAGACCGCTCAAATAGTTGGACGGTGGTGATTTTTATTCTCATATTTTAAAATATTTTGGAGAAGGACCTGTTTATAAGGTCCGATCTTATAACTCTTGCTGTAGCAATGGTTATAGTTTTCATACCTTCAATTCCGATAAATATTTAACAACTCAGAATTATGGAGTGATGGTTCGTGGATCTTGTTATGAGGAAGATCATATAAATTATTATGGAATTTTAAAGGAGATGCTAGAAGTGGAATATAGTATTCCATGCTTGAATAAAGTAGTTCTCTTCTTGTGTGATTGGTATGAACCCAATGAAGGTGTAGTACTCAATAGGAGAAATAACATTGTCGACGTGATACTAAAAAAAATATACGTAGATTTAAACTCTCCGTTTTAGCTTCTCAAGCGGATCAAGTATGTTATCTCTCACAAGTGTCAAAGAAGAGAAAGAGCGTTGAAACTTTAACTGTTGCGAAGATAAATTCTTGAGGCTATATTTCTAATGATTACACTTATCATGAAGATGACATAGATGAAGTATTCACACCGACACATGAATGGATAAACTTAAAAGAAGAAGTCCCAATCATCGAATCGATTCGATTGACTGATAATGAGGTGTTATGTGTTGACCTACAATATGATACCGACTCCACAAATGATGATTCAGAAAACTCAGAAAACGAAGAAAACGAAGAAATATCCTTTAATCCCACTGAAATAAATGATGAAGTTAGCTGTAAGTTTTATTACACTATTATAATCAAATTAGCTAAAATCTTTAGAAATAACTACGTAATTAACTATTACATCATCATTACAATAATGGTAGGTTTTGGACGTGGCGGGGCTCATGGATCACATCGATCCAATCGTCCATCTTCCTCAGACACACCTTCTTCCAGTAGGCAGCCCACCCCGGATGTTGTTTTAGATTCAAAGTCTGACGAGGTCCGGCGGGTCATAGCCTACTACGAGTCTCTTGGTTATCCTCCTCCACCCTTTTATTTAGGCAGCCGCTCATACTGGATTCCCGGTCCCGGTCCCCATACCTGCACGGACAACGATGAGTTCTGATTCTCCTTCTTCTGGACGTCCGAGCACCTCCGTGCCTTTACCTACTGTAGTTGGACAGACTTCAGCGTCCTACCCTTTGTTGGAGGTTATGGCGGATGTGAGGTAAGATTTTAATAAATTGTCATTTTAATTTTACCAAATATTTATAAATTGTATCATGTTTACAAATTTTACCAAATGCAGGGATTTTTTGAATAGCAATAGGGTGGCAAAGGAGATAACCACCATAACCAAGACACACTTGACTTGCATGCAATTTAGATGGTGTTGCATCCCTGCTACAGAACAAGAGAGACTATTTGACATGTTTCTGGTAAGAAAAATTTCTTAGAAGTGATGTAAAATTTTTTTGACAAGGGCGTGCTTCTCAACCTAAGGAGATTGAATCGAATGACGAAGAGGAGGAGGAGAATGACATTGAAGAAGAGGCACGCATGTATGCTAGGTTCAAAGAGAAGGAGAAGGAAAAAAGGAAATCAAAGCAGGGTTTAATATCTAAAATTTTTAGATCAAAGAAGAAGTGAATCGTTGTTGCTATTGGCTTGTGTTGTTAAACTTTTTGCACGTCTTTTAATTTATATGAACTTTGATAGTATAATTTGTTGTAATTTTACTTGTTGGTGTTGCTTCGAACATATATTTGTTGTATTTATATGTTAAATTTGAACATTTAGTTTCTAAGTTCATGTATATTGTGTGAGTTCGACTTGTCAATGCTAGTTTATTTAGTTGACGAACTGGTATACTATATATACGCTTAGCGAGCTCTGATAAGCACATGCAGTGGTTTATTGGCAGGCTATACAGGTTTGACGGGGCGTCAAAACCCCGCCGAACCTGTATAATTTTTTTTATAGCACATCAGTTTGGGCGAGCACATGTGCTTGCCAAGGGCTCCATAAAAGATCGCCCTTTCTTATTAGGGGCGATTATTTCAGCGAGCACATATGTGCACGCCAACAAGCGGGCGAGGACATAGCGTCCCAATGTGCTCGCCCACCTACTAGGGCAACTCTCGTATCGGCGACCATGCCGTGAACGAGCACTTGTGCTCGCCCAATAATTGGGTGTGCACACGGCGTGCACTTGGCGTGCACATTACGAGCCATCATGTGCACGCCAATCCCGTCTTTTTTTATAGTGTCTCAACTTGCAGGCACTGGAAGCTCGAGACCTCCCGTTGGGGTCGATTTCTGTGCAAACACAGGTACCTAGAGCAACCTCTTCTCCCTGACCTGGCGGCGGTGCACCAGTGCTCTCTTTGCCATTTTGGCACCGCCGATCGGACGAGGACCCTTTCAGGAGTGTTGGGTTCCACTTTTGAGCTTTAAGGAGCTTTAGAGGAGGAGGATCGTGCCCGGAGAAGTTCGCCCCTGCACTAGTTCATCCCCGTTCTTCCAGTGGGCCTCTCGGTCATTCGATCACCTCCATTCCTCCAAGCGAGCAGCTACCGTAGGATCAAGTCCTCCACGACCGTTAGATCTCTAGCGCACGTTCTAATCGGGGTTGTCCGAATCGAAGCATCATCGTCATTCGTGGGAGCGCCTCGTGCCAAGTGAACAGTTATTCGTCGTTCGATCCACACAAGGTTTGGGCATTTTGCAACTTGGCCCATCTGCTTTTGTGTATTTAATATTTGAGACCTAAACCTTCCTTTACAGTTAAATATTTTTGTATTAATTGCAGCTAGACCCCCGAACTTTTGGTATTTGCTATTTGGTCCATGCCACGTCACCTCATGTGACTCCCCACGTGAGGTGGCGATTTTGCAAGCGTGCCCCTGCGAACTTTGGTATTTAATTTTAATCCAGAAAATTGAACTTAACGTTTATTATTTTTGGAGAAATTGCATATTGGACCTAGACTTTTACGATAACTACTTTTATGCCCCTATTAGTAGTGTAGTTTCTTTTAGTTTCTTGTATTTATTTAAAATAGAAATTATATTCCAAAAATTCTCAAAAAATATGTGGATGTTCATGATTACATGCACTTCCACGTACATATTTTATTATGCATTTTAGGATTTTTATTATTTATTAAAGATCGAAAATAGCTTTAAAGTCCCTATCTAGCCTATAAAACCCATAAAAATATAAAACAATTTGAAAAATTCCAAAAAAAGATATATTTATCCTATTTAAGTATTTTTAACTTCATACCAAAAATCATTAAAAATTACAAAAGAAAACTCTTAAAAATTGAAAACCCCAAAAAACACTTATAAAAATTTATAAAATTCTAAAAAAAGTCCCAAAAATCTATTTTTATTTTATATTTTTCATTATATTATTACTTATATATATAAATTAATTTGGAGAAATTTTGATTCTGGTTGCTAGTTTTTGTCTCCATTTTAAATTTTTTTATTAATTTTATCCCCGTTTTAGGGTATTTTTAACTTTAAAAATATATAAAAATTAGCAATAATTCCAGAAAAAATCACAAAAACATTAAAGAAATATTTTTAAAACATAAAAGATTTTTTATTTATTTTTTATTATTTCTATTATTATTTATATCTATATTAACATATATAGTATATATAATCTATATAGTTATATTATATTTTCAAAAGAATAACAAATATAAAAGTATAAAAATATAAAAAAATAGAAAAATTGAAAAATTTTAAAAAAAATCAAAAATACAAAAATATAAAATCAAAAATAAAAGAAAAAATTAAAATTAAAAACCCACAAAAAGAACATATAGACAAATAAGCTCACAATCACTTTTGCATTCACTTGCCCGATCTATCTTGTTTTCTCCCTGTGTTCGACACTCTACACATACTTGCACACTATACACATCCATGATAGAGTTATAATAAATTTTAACTCCATAAATTTTGTTTTTCATTGCTTGATCATTGACTGTGAGTTAATTGTTGTCTGAAGTTGGGTTTCGTGAGCGGTCACCGCATCGATTGGATCTCTCGCCTTGTGAGATTTCTAGACCCTGGTAAAATCCTCTTCAACAAGAATCTCCCCTTGGAAGATCTCAAAGATCGAATAATTGTGCAAGGAAAAAACTCCCCTTACTTCAAAGGGCCACGGCTATACTTTTGTGGAAAATGTATATGTTATATTTATCAGGTAGATGGATACAATTTTCCTAACAAGACCTACCCTAAGAGAGTGGATCGCATGAAATCACTTGTAGAATTCTTAACTTTAGTAAATGTATATATTACTACTCCAAAAATACAAGAGATGTACATTTTATCTGTCTCACAATACTATCTTCATATATAACCCATCCAAACTCCCTATCAAGTACGAGCACTCACTTGATACACCGAAAATCATTCGAGCTCTCCTCTCTCTCACTACTTGCTCACTTGCTTGCCTAACTTCTTTCTCTCTTGCTTTCTTGTTTTGTTTATTACCTCCGCACAGTGGATCCCAAGTCCTGTATATACATGTATTGCAACTACGTTGAAGGATATGCAATTCTCTAGAGTGTTGGAGTTTAATGCATCTAAAAAATGTCTAGAGCTTTAGAGTTTAATCCACTTAATAATTCTCTAGATAACTAGAGCCTCGTCTTCTCAAGAGAATTCTAGAAATTTAAAATACACTTACTAAGGATATTTTTAGAGTATAGAAAAGTTGGTGGTGCCTTTTTATTTCAATAGCAACATGTCGAAATTGAACATGCTGAAATTTTAAGTTTATCAAAAAAATTAAAATAGTTACTAAAAAACAATAACTCTATTTAGCAATAATAAAGTTTGAAAAGAGGCTACTTTTTATCTTCATTTTCGAACACACATGATATATGTAAACTTGACACCTCCTTGGTAGAATTCATGGTTGCGTCCCTCGATTGCCTTGGTCGTGTTATATGTTAATTATTGGTGGGAGGTTGGTTGACTACTGTAATATACACTTAATTGACTTCTTCAATATACTTATCATGTAAGTTCCATCATTTTTCTCAACTAATTTTGCATTGTATTCTAAGAAAATTATTTTATTTTATTAAATAACCTTCAAAATGTTATCTCGGTGAAAAATGTGCAATATTCTTTCAGAAAAAAAAACATAAACATAGCTTAACATATGACCACTCCAGTTCTAATATCATGGCTTCGTTCCAGCCCCTGGATGATCATCATCGAGTGGCTCATAACTTTCTATGATAGGGAATCACGAGAAGTTTTTTGCAGTTTCTTTCACCGTCATGCAATCACATTCGAAACTTGCAAAATATAAGATCACAGACCTTGATGAACTGTTTTTACAAGTGTTCAAAGAAAGAGGATCCTCTGTTATCATAGACAAAAACAGATCTCAACCACCATTTAAGTGGTGAGGTTCATGTAGAAAATCTTTATATTGACACCGACCACTTTCTATTGTGAGTTATAATTAGGAAATCCACACAATGTTCTGCGAGAATGCACAATAGAAAGAAGAATACATTAAATAATAAAGTACATTATGGAAAAGTTTCTGAACTATACACGGATATCGAAGTCGTATATGAACTTTAGAAGGTAACAGTTCAGTAGCACTGATCTTCTGCAGTATTGCAGAGGCTGGCTGTAATGAGGGACTCGGCGCTCGTCAAGATCGAGCCGTTCACACGAAATCTGAGTTTTTCTTAGTCCATACCATGTTAACTGCTAGATCTTGATCGAGCAATTGAGTTGAGTCCATCTTTACAGCCGGCCTCTGTAGAACTGCAGAGGATCCGTGCTCACAGTTCAGTGACTGGTCTTTAAGGTTTGTTTAAATGTTGTTTTGAGCAAAGTTGATTTACAACTAGAAAGATAACATGATGAACTCCATGATTCCTTACCAGATGGAAACAAAACTTAAAAATCGGATATCACCATGTTACCTCTAGAACTTCTGTGTATTTTATTCCAAATAATATGGACAAATGAATAGAATGTCGTTATATTTTTGATTGAAATTGAGAGAGAGGGCATTAGGAACTGCAAACTCTTCAGTGGGACACAACAACATCTGATCTGAGGATCTGCTCAAATTAATAACGGAACCTGCCTTGCAGAACACTGAGGGCCTGTTTGGTTGCAAGGTTGGGCAGGGTTGGTCCAACCCTGGTTACTATTCACAAGGGTACTTCCTTCTCACAGATTACTATTCACCCACCTCAACCCAGCCCAACCCAACCCAGTCCAACCCAACAACCAAACAGGCCCTGAGTGTCCCCCTGATCTACATAACCTTAATAATGTTGAAAAAGTTCGTCTAACTTAAGGTTTCACATATGTTATTAATGCATATCTCGTTGCACGACGAAACAAAGCTTATTCATTTTTAGTGACATGAGCTACACGATCTCTCTTGTTTCTATCTCTCACTTATTATATAAAAAATAGATGCAATGTCTTTATCTTAAGGGCACTTAGAACGTCCCCGGTGGGTCTTCATATTGGCATAGCAGGGGCACACGTTCCTATTGCCGGAGGTGCCCGGTGGGACGCAGTTGCAGCGGTGACAGCAGCTGTTGCACGCCCTTATGCACATCTTCTGCCGGGATGCCTTGCTGCACCTGTAGTTGCACTTACCCGCGCAATCTGTATAATGCTCTGTTCAGCTTAGTTCATGAAAGATTCATTGACACACACGGAAAACGGATACTCTGCTGTAACAGCCTCTTCTGTAACGCAGGAGATCCATTGGATGAATCAGACGATCTTCATAAGAGCTGGAGACGGTCGGTACGCATCTCGAGGTTGTCCGGTACTCATCCTCATATAACACATAAAGTTCCCCACAGTACATATTTTTGGTCAATATAAGCCCAACTAATGCTATTAGAAAATTTAATTGAAAATGGGGTATGTTTACGTTTGTTAGGCAAAACTGATAAAAATATGAATTGTGATAAGCGAGATATCCCTCCCACTGTAACAAGAGAATTATTATTAAGATTATAACCACTCACTACAACAAAATAACATACGATAACAAATAATTTGATAACTCGTTGGTATATCTTCGATGTTTAATATGTATACTAACAAATATTATTTGTTGTAAAATTTCTTTTGTTCTTGTAATTATGAATGGATATTGCATTCGTGGATAAAATTTCATGTAACGACGATTACACAATAGTCTTTTTTTGGTAAAGTTATGTATTAATCCTTGCTAATTTAACAATTATTTGAAGAAAAGTCAATGGGTAATCATTGTTATATGTTACTTTTTCAGTGTGAAGACAAATAGTCAAGTTATAATATTCATTGTTATACATTAAGTACGGGAGATATGACAAGGAATACATATTAAATTATCATTGTCATAGGCCAACTTTTTTGTAGCTGTATGTATACTAGGGATGCAAACTGACGGATACGGATATATGTATTATTATATCCTTATCCGTTTCAAAATATGGATACGGATACGGAAATAGATATCATACGAATATTGAAAATTGAAAACTGTATCCTTAAACACGGATTCGGAATCGGATAATCATGATTCAGATACGAATATTTAAGAAACGGATACGGATTATCCTATAAATATTAAGTGCCTCCTCATACTTTTAATTAGAAATGACGTCTTTACAAACTTCTAATTGATGGATGACTAATCTTAAATTCAATAAACTTACAATGTTACATACTAAATAAGAAAATAAATTAAAATATTGAATGAAATAAATTGAAGAGCATATCATAAAATTGTATGATGGCGTACCTCTGTTTTCCTTCATTTGAAATATTTCCAAAATATATGTAATACATGTAACATTGTAACCAACTAATAAGATAAAGATGGTATGGTATATTTCGTGAAATGACATTATGATAAATTATAAAAGTTACTTTTTTGACATATCATTATGAGGTACAGTTTTGTGTCAGAACTGCATTGATGCATGCAAAATTTTTGTGAAGCTAAAATATTACTGAAAATATGGATTCCGCAAAAAAATACATTACCAACTAATAAGATAAATGTGATATGGTATATTTCGTGAAATGACATTATGATAAATTATAAAAGTTACTTTTTTGACATTTCATTATGAGGTATAGTTTTGTGTCAGAACTACATTGATGCATGCAAAACTTTTGTGAAGCTGAAATATTACTGAAAATATGGATTCCGCGAAAAATACATTACCAACTAATAAGATAAATGCGATATGGTATATTTCGTGAAATGACATTATGATAAATTATAAAAGTTACTTTTTTGACATTTCATTATGAGGTACAGTTTTGTGTCAGAACTACATTGATGCATGCAAAACTTCTGTGAAGCTGAAATATTACTGAAAATATGGATTCTGCGAAAAATACATACATTTATCTGCATCCGGAAAAAATTCTATAATGGTATCCGTATTTGAATCCATATCCGCAAAAAAAATTAAAATTAGTATCCGTATCCGTATCCGCTAAAATCCGAAAATGAGTATCCGTATCCGCTAAAATCCGAAAATGAGTATCCGTGTCCTCTTAAAAGCGGTTACGGTAGCGGACTGATATGGATATATCCGCATCCGGTTGCATCCCTAATGCATACACATCCATCTACCACAATAACATATTCAATCTATAACAAATATTTAGAATATCATTTTATATCATCTATAACGTTAAGTATGCATCAATAAATATTATTCGTTGCAAAAGTATAATTAGATATGGGAATTCACAATGAAAATCGTATTCCTTGCGAAATGGTCGATACAATACAATGATTATACGTTGAACTTCCTGTTAAATTTTACACATCTCTGTTTTAGCAACAATTAAAAGAAAAAATCTCAAGAAAATTAACAAGAAACCATCGTATATGATTCATTCCTAGCAATATAGTAACAAATAAGACATTCGACATTAATTTCAAAATCAAATATAATTTTGCAATAAATAATACTCATTGTTATGAATCTAACACGAAAAATATAGCAATGAATCTTCGAATTATTTACTATTTTCATTGTATTTTATTTTATTTTCCTTTAGAGAAAAAAGATCATCATTCGTCATCAAAAGAAAATTAAAGAAAAGGTGTACAAACCAACCACCATCAATGGGAGCCCAGAATCTGTGGGGCCATATATGCATATATATGATCTAAGTACGATTCAGAAACATGAAATGCGGGGATATTCCTCTCGCCAAAATAAACTTATATAAGTTTTGTCCACATACAACGGGAAGAGGATCTTCTGCTGTAGAGAGGATTACATGAGAGGTGTTATAATCCTTTCTAATAATTTTTTGTGATTTTTATTCTAAAATCCAACATTATAGATTGAATCTTAGATTAATGCTCTGTATATCCTTCAAATAATGCTCAAATTCGAGTTTAATTGTTGTTTTATCTTAATGATCAAACACTCGATTGATATCTAAGCACCTTAAATTCCATTTAAAAATGATCCAATTTTCAACTATTAAGATAAAATAGCAAATAAACTCGGATTTGAGCAAAATTTGGAAGATATGTAAAGCATTAACCGATTCAATCTATAAGATTTGATTTTGGAAACAAAATCACAAAATTATATTAGAGAAGATTACAACACCTCTGATGTAATCTTCTCTACAGCAGAGGATCCTCTTAGAAGCGATTTTGACGGGAGAGAGGAAGACTATAACTCCATTTTCAGTACACATATGCATCCCATAGAGGAGAAGATTACCTATTCCTGTTCCTTCAACCTCAACCACAGTGCTCACCTGCCACCAATTTACCACAAATAAAACATGAGGATGCAACTCGGAGGTCATGCCATGGTTTGTGTGCATGTTTAGTGCATGCAGCTCATCTCACCTCCAGCAGAAAGAACACGAGGACGAAGGTGAGGAGCATGGCGGTGTTGCCCATGACTGAGACTATATACACCTCCGAAGCCACAGCGAGGGCGAGGAAACTATGAGAACTTAGCTGTTATGTTCTCTGTCATCCATCGCAAATATAGTGCCGGTTGCGTCGGAGAAGCATCTTATTTGTGGGGGCATATTGTGTGATTTCAACAGAGTGATGGGTTACGGAAGGCTCTAATATTGTGTAGGGTTCTTCATGGTTTTTAGCTGAAGGAGATGGACAATTTCAAATATCAAAACATAGAAAGAAAAAAAAGGTGGCATGCGTGCATGTGTGTTAGTGTGTAGAGATTGGGATAAGAAACATGAATTCATATATAACATATTACAGAAAAATTAAATATCCGAGAAGGACGACTCCCTTGTGCTGCAGATTCTCCCTTGAACTCCATGGATGAAGTACGATAAAGAGAATGTTTACGTGCTTGATTTCCTCTTCGAAAATGGGTTGCCCATAATTTTGAAAGAAGTCACCGAATAATATTTCGCTATGACCTCCCAATGAATAAGTTGTTGATTGCCATATTCATTTCTGCATAAGGCGTTAAAAGGATAACATTGATGGTTAAAAGGATAACATGGGACGAAGCCAGAAAGTTTACGTCTGAGGGGCCAATAGAAGTACAACAAAAATGCTAGCCAATAAGTTCTAATTGTATTGCGATTTGGATAGCGAGAAATGAGTTAGTCTTCAAGGGTGTGCATTTTTTACTTTGAAAATGTATTGGGTCACATCCGAGTTCTTTTTGACACGTGTCAGTTGTAAAAAGTCTATTTTTTAATATATTTTGGATGAGTCTCTAAAGGAGGCTCATCCTTTTCCTTTTCAAAAAAAAAATAATTGAATTTCCTAATAATATATTTTTTTACATTCGGTAATAATTATGGCTTTTAAAATTATAAAGTAAGAAATAAAATTTTAAAACTAAAATAGATAAATATGATAAATCTACCAAAATGATAACTATAAAATAAAATGTTGCTATAAAAAAAAGATTACCACTCAACATTCAAGTATATAAATTAATAATAAATTTGCAACGAATAATATCATTTTTATTCTTTCAGCAACTGTCGATATAGTGTCAGATTTTTAAAAGAACGTCACTGTAACCTATTTTGGTATGGTGTTTGTTTCTCATCATAAGAGCAAAAAAGGCTTTACAACAAATAATATTTGTTGATATGAAATTAACAACAAAATGTATAGATTCAAATTATTTATTGTTTTAAGTCAATTTTGTTGTAGTGTGTCCAAACTCAATGATGAATCAAAATATATGTTGTTGGAAAAGCTTGATAAAATATCACATCATCTTTTATATTTTGGATTACAATAGCGTGGAATCTCAACAATAAGAATATCTTGTTTGTTGATATATATGAATGATCTAAGTGTTTTTTAAAGTATCTATACTTACAAATTTTAACATACGTCCGTAAGTTTAAATTGTCAAAAAAGGTACTTAATAAGAAATATAAAAAGATCATTAGACTTTATCATACTTAATTCGAGTAAATATGAAATATTAATATCCAATGAATAAAACCACTATGATAACATCTAATTTTGTACTGAGGAATTTGAAGGGATGAGATAGATACCACGAACTCATACGAGAGAATAGTTGGGCCAACATTCCCCATCTTTTCGATTTCACCTACAATTTATATAATCTTGGAAGGATATACAAAGAAAAATCCTATCCTTCGTGGCGAGGGGCACGTAACCCCCCCCCCCCCCCCCCCCCATTTTCCCTCCATACGACATCTAACTTGTCGCCAAAATCAAAATGATAATGAACGCTGATATATTGACAATTTGGAAATGATAATGAGTTGATTTGGCGAATGGGCGTAAAAACGAATAATTGTTTGTTGACAAACAAAAAGTAATAATTGATATTTATTCCTTGACAAGTATTGCAACAAAAACCTAATTATTGACACTGAGAGACGATAATAAATAATGTCGACAAATGAGAAGTAGTAACTAATAATTAATTATTGACAAACGAGAAGCTAACATGAAATTATTAGTCATTGACAAATGAAACCTTACAACAAGTAACTGTCCATTAAAAATAAAAATAGCAAAAATGACTATTCATTAATAGAAGAATTCATGAAAGACAAATAATATATGCTTCCAAAAGATGAATCGAAATAAATACCTAAGACTTAAAATTTTGTATTTAAGATTCAACAAGGAGAATGTGGAAAGAAAAACTTCCAATATTACTGATCAAAATTCTTTGATTTGATTGAAAAGACGTTGGAAATTTCAACTATATAAATGGTGACGTTGTCTAAAGTTATAATACACTTCCAATATTATATATATATAGGAGAAATTTCAAATGAAATGGGGTCTTTTTACAATCATAAAAAGCCAGCGATATAGGCCATTAGAGTATAATCAACGGCTATGAATAAAACCACCTAAAATGCTTAAAACAACTTCCAATACTATCGTGCAATAGTAAAAATATGAAACTAAACATCTCAATTGGAAACTAACTTAAAGCTCTCACGTTGGATATAATTGGAAATGCAAAAGCAAAGGTAATTTTTAAAATGAATAACGGAATCTGATTCGAAAATTTATTTCTGTTTTGCGAGAACAAATGGAAACATGATCTACGTCGTCGATTGCCCCATAGTAAATAAGTATTTTTAGTACTAAAATCCTATCAAATGTGTATTATATTGTAAAAAATGGTATTGATAGAAATATGATTAATGTAAATAGATGATACATATTTGTGGAATAAAGGAATTCATTTTAAAATACAGAGAAATTTTAAATATTTCAAAGCAATTCTGGACTTAATTTATAAAAGTATTGGAAGTCACATGTTGAGTCAATGCAAATAAATACGAATAATGTCAAAATTAAATTAGTACAAAAATGTTTAAATGTGTATTGTATCATAAAACTCACTCCTAAAATAAATAAGAATAATGTAAAATATGATACCATTTTGTGTAATATAGCCATACAAATCAAATTATATAAAAAGAACATTAAATGTAGAAACTTAATTAATGGAAGAATGATAAACAATATCAGCAAATAAAGCAACACAATTTAAAATCCACTAAAAATATAAATATAAACAATGTAAAAGATGGCATTGTTTTGTAAAATAAAGCAACACAGTTCAAACTATAAAAGAGAAACATGAAATGTAGAAACTTAATTGATGAAAGAATGGTAAACAAAATGATATTGTTATTTTCCTAAAATGTAATCAATAAATATTTAAATTAGAAAATTGAACAATATCAACAAAGATAATTAATTGCATGAACGAGTCTTAAATTCAGAATATTAAACGCCTCCCTAAAATTTAGGAAACAAGCACTATCGCCCGTATCTGAAAATGCGTTTGGGCGAATCCGTTATTTTAAGAAACAAGATGTGTTCAAAACCATCTGCTAACATTAAGTGGTTTCAATCATATCCATTCTTTTTTGATCCAACACATGTTATTGATGGCTTAGTATACAATTGGTGAGACCCCGCCTCATTTGAAGGGGTCCCTATATATATATAACATCAAATCTGGTAATTTTGTTATAGGTGGACTAATTTGCATAGTAGTGTATTTAGTATGCAGAAATGAGGAAATATACGAAAGTCACAACGAAAAGATTCAGCTCCTCAATGGATGCAACACCCTCAGAGGAATTCGAAATGGTCGATCACAAAGGTAAAATATTATGCAGAGAAAGAATGGTAGGTCCTTCAATTACAGAAAAAAGAGACACTATGCACATGATTGTAGATTGAGGAAGATGTAAGACCCCATAGTATACAAAATGTGAGATCCCAAAATATCCAATTTTTATCTAATCATAATTTCCGACGTGATCGAGTATCCAAGTTGAGCAAATGACTAATCTATCTTGCAGTACTCTTTGAGACCTTTTCAAGAGCCCAATAACATTGAAATCAGAGTTCGTATGCAAAAGCGTGTGCAAAATAAGGTAGTTTTAGTTTCACTACAGAAAAGTATAGAACAGGAAACGGTCATTTTCCGTCCCCTTTGAAGGGACGACCACCCCCCTTGATCAGAGGGGACGGCCACATGACCATCTCTACCGGTCGTGTCCCATTTGCCATAAGAGACGGTGTTTACCAACGTCCCTTATAATTATACTTAGGGAATGATCGCGATTGTCCCCTCTGATTCCAATGTCGGGGACGGTTGCGACCGTCTCGACTTTTAGCTCCAGAGAGGACAGTCGTGATCGTCTCTTCTATTAGCCCCAGAAGGGATGGTCGTGACACCGTCCCCTAAAAGCATCTGTGAACGTCATTAAAGTCATCCCAGGAGCCATCGAAGGGGACGATCACGAATGTCCCTTCCGACCACCCTAGGGGGACAGTCGTGATCGTCTTCTATACTTCATCTGACCGTCCCCCTATGGCTCTCTGGGGTGTGGTGATTTGACTTTAAGGAACGGTCGTGAATGTCCCCTTTGATTCTCTGCTAGCAAAAAATTTATCGTTGCCACTGTTATGATCTTCATTTTACCCTGCATCAACTGACACTAAAATTCAATACATGTATCAATATATTCTCTTCATCATAAAGAGAAAGATATAGAATGAAATAACTATTCATTCCACTTACATAATTACAAGAAATGTTTGAGATGAGTAAGCTAAGAGATTCAAATAAAAATACTCGATCATAAATTATCCAAACCATTTAAACAACAAACTAAACAACTCTACGAGCAATTGTCCAAACTAATTATAACATATACCAAACTATTCTAATAATTATACACTACAAGCTAAACATCTAAACTACTCCTGCTCATCATCCTCATCCACGTCCCCATTCCCATCGTCGTCGTCATCATCATCCTCTTCTTCTTCTCCTCCTCCTCCTCCTCCTTCATCATCGTCGCCTAGCCTCGCAACTTGATTACCCGCTTGTGTTTGTTGTCTAGCCGATGCTACAGCTTATCGTGGCTACATGAATGCATCAAAATTGTCATTTGATGGCGCAAATCTTGAATCTCAACATTCATGGTCACCACTTGAGACTCTAATTCTCTCTCCCTTTGTATCTTCTGAGAGGAAGATAAGGAGCTGCTCCCTACTCCATATCAATTCTGAAGGATAGTACCACGATCACGACAACGGACTTGTCCATGATGCTCTAGCTCGGTCGCTTGGAGGAAGGCCGCATCAAGAGTAAGAGGTGGGTGACTTGTACATGCTGTCTAGAGAGCCAGTGGTTGTAAGTCTGATCATCTACTCCTGAAATATTATTCAAGTTCAACTTCATAATCCATTTAAATTGTTAAAACAAATGTAAAATTATTATTAATTTCTTACATGAATCAGAGCATAGGCAGGATACCCGATGAACTTCCTCACCTACATTGCAACTCTTGGATTTCTCAAAGACTTCCATCTGACTGGGTACATGATTGTTCTCCAATACCTAATGGAAAAAATAATTAAAACTTATACTATGATTATAAGATATAATAACAATTAATTTTAAATATAAAGCATATACTAAATTACTTACAAAATTGTCCTTAAGTTTTGTATTTTTTCTACCCATTTTATAGGTAGACTTAAAACCTTTCTTTCAGTTTTGAGCATTCAGCTTTGATGTACCCTACAAGATGTAAATAATTTAAACAATATACTTTCATATTTTCTTAAATAACCACATATATATCGTACAACATGTTCTTCTCCTATCCAAATATATATCAATGCCCTCTAGTGTTCAACGGGAGCATTAGGAGGCCAATTTACCAAAAGCATCTGCAATGGTAGCTTCGGGTTGAAATACTGAAATTATTTAAACAAATTACTTAAATGCATATCTTTAATGATGAAAAAACAAGTTACTTTACTTACTCGGGCCTTCTGATGACCTCAATGTTTGCGCAATAATTCTGTGTCATGTCTTAGGATCAGATCATCCGTAGTCGGGTCACGATCCCATGAAAAACTAGACTGGAAAAATAATGGATGAAAGACATGATTATTTTAATTATAGACGAATAACCAACTCTATAATTTTAATTTGTTATTAGTTTTGATTACCTCCAAATCATGAAAAATGACATCTTTGATTGGTTGCTCCACTAAACGTCAATATGTCATGTGGATGGGAATCTTAGCTTCACGCACATGCCCCAAGCAACTCTGAAACACGGCCTAGTTCTCCCCTGTTGCATCACCTCCAACTATCCGTACCCTCAAGGTATCACTGGGATGCAGATAGTCCAAGACTCGATACTGCGATGGGCCTCTTCATCTTTAGAGTCCCCTGAACCTGCAGGATCGGAGGAGTCACTGCCTACATGGATGCAGGCGATGCATCTCGGATGCATCTAGGAGTGGAGGCATATCTGCATAAATAATGAAGATTTAAATAGTTTAATAAACATCTAATATATCAGATATAACATCAAATAAATTTGGGGAAACTATTGATGAACTTGCACTTTAAATATTTAGAACGCTATCACAAAATCATCGAGTACATGTCATCACATCCGCATCTATAACACCAAGCAGATATTCTTAGATCTCAATTTGATATGCATCGTCTATATTTAGTAAGTCATCATCATCGTTAACCAAAGAAGTCCCATGGTACTGTCCTCATGGGTATAATTCGCCCATCACTTAAGTTTTCAGGGACGTTGAACATTTGTTCTACCTGACTAGCAGGTGTAAAAGGCTCATTTGTTTGTATCTTCCTTGATCATTTTAAAGAAACAATCACATTTCTATCTTTCTGATATCATATCCCCTCGCGGCCAACATGGAAATAATTACTTGTAAAAAGAACACATCGACAATCATGAGTAAAGCTGATCTCTATTATATCAGGTATTCCCCATAGCAACAATCTAAACCGGAAGGTAAGTCTGTTTTCACCATAACATCATACTACTTTTGCATCTACCAAACTATCTTCAAACCTATCAACTGAACAGAAGTCTTGTGTTTCAGGTCTTCTTACGTCATCCATCAAATCAAACAACTCATAATCAATATTGCTCACAGTTTGCATAGTGGTTTCTACACCAACAAATGTATCCTCATCCATTCTTATCTACTTTATAACCTCTTTATGTTCAGTCCAAACAGAGTAATGCAACCAAAATCCGTTGAGTATGAGATGACTATAAACTTCTTCTCTATCATTACATTTAATATTCTTACATCTCGCACATATACAATAAATTTTATTGCCGCCAAAACTTTTATTAACATTCTCCAATTGAAATGCCCAATCCAAAAATGTCAATACTCCTCTCTTATATTTCTGAAAATCATCTTATCTCTTATCTATCCATTTCTTATCCATTTTGTTGCACTAAAAGAACACTGGATTTTAGTCTTAGACTATGTATCCAATCCATGGCTATACACTATACTAATATATCACAATGTATTAGTTATCATGACACAATATAATATATAGGTATACACAATCCATATCACAATCCCTAGGTATACACTAAACTAATATATCACAATATATTATACATAATTCATAACATAATTCATAACTATCTCAAATATACACTAAGGCAATGTATTATACACAATCCATGGCAAAATGTAATACATTACACAAGGAAAACAATGTGCAAGAACTTATAATCCACAAGTCAATATTGAAATATGTAATAAAACTCTAAAAACATGTAGGTTTATAGATACCTCACAGAGCAAAACAGATGAGAATGGAGATAAAGGAGTGTTGACAATCACCTCGGGAGCAAGAGGGAGGAGGTCGTCGACCACGAGAGGTTAGGCGGTGATGAGGGGCAACGTGGGCAATTTGGAGTTTTGGAGAAGAATGAGAGGTAATGAGGCATGCAGGCTTTTTTGGACCTTACCATCGGGAAGAATGAAAGGTAATGAGTGTCAATAATGGAATGACGTTAAGTGAAAATATCTTCGCTGCAACATATGGGATGGTCGTAATCGTCTCCTACACATCACTTTTTGGGACGGTCGTACACAACCGTCCCCTAAGGCCCTAGTACTCCATTAGTGACACTGAAAAAAAGTTATAGGGTACGGTCGAAACCATCCCCTAAGGCCTAACGAGTGCCCTAAATTGGAACAGTGAGGGGGAGAGGGTCGAGGGGACAGTCGCTAATGATCATCCCCTATGGCACACTATTGAAGAGGATTTTGCGCGGGTTTAGATATGTCTCACACAAGGCGGAGACACAGTAGCTGCAATGACCCATGAGAAATCCAACTTCAAACAGCAATTAACCCACCAATAGAATTAAGCAATGAAAAGAAAAACAGATGTATGAAGTTAAAATTTATTTTAACTAACTCTACGAAATATGTGTATAGTGCAAGTAGTGTAGAGTGTCGAACGCGTTGAGCAAAAAGGATAGATTGTGCAGTTGAATGCAACGAATGTGATGTTGAGCTTCCTTGTCAATTTTTTATGTGGATTTTAAATTTTGTATTTTTTTTGTATTTTTTTTATTTTTTTATTTTGTTTTAAATTTTATATTTTTATATTTTCTTTTTATATTTTTAGATTTTGTATTTTATTTTTCTTTTAATTATATAATATAAGAATATATAAGATTATGTATACACTATAAGTTAATATAGAGATAATATAACTAAGAATAAGTAAAAATTATAGATTTAAAATTTTTTGAATTTTAACTATTTTTTCTATTTTTCTAATTTTTAATGAATTTTTCTATTTTTATATATTTTTAAAGTCACAAATGCCCCAAATCAGGGATTTAATAAATGCTTGAAATTGAAATGAAGATTAAAAATAGCAAAAAAAGTCAAAAATTCTTCAAATTAAATTTAATATATAGATAATAATATAAATAAAATTATAAAATAGAAAACACTATTTTTTGGATTTTAATAATTTTTAGATTTTTATAAAGGTTTTGGAGGGTTTTCAATTTTAAGAGTTTTCTTTTACTAATTTTATGAATTTTTAGTTCGAATGCAAAAAATACTTAAATAGACAAAATATTTGGGGGGGGGGATTTTTCAAAACATTTTGCCATTTTTTGGTATTTTATAAGCTAAACATGGAATAATTTATGCTCTATTTTAATAAATATTAAAAAGTTCTAAATTGCAGAAATAAAAATAGGACGTGAAGTTGTGCAATCAAGAGTCTACACGTATTTTTTGGTGATTTTGAAGCACGGTAGATATATTTAATAAATAGAGGAAATGCATAAAAATACAATGGCCTGGTAGGGGCAATTAAGCAATTAAAATAAATCTCAAGGGCCTCTCTGTAATTTTCATAAAAAATTTATAACCGGAATAAAAAGTTTTTGGGCTAAAATGAAATACAAGAGATTACAGGAGCATGCCTGCAAAATGTCCACCTCACGTGGGACCGCACGTGAGGTGAGCTGGCATGGACTAGAATGTAAATATAAGAAGTGCGAGGGTTAATTTGCAAATTTTACAAAAATATAAACGGTAAATGAAATATTATCCACTGAATATTAAATACAAAAACTGAGTTGGGAAAGAGTGCAAAATACCCAACTCTTGCACGGGAACGGATGGTGGTGATCTAGCAACTTAAACTCATGGTGTCCTCATGTACGATGATGATGCTTCGCAAATGTGTGTCCAAGATTATATCTTTGGGTGAGATCCTGCGATGAAGGCTCAAAATATCCGACAGTCCACGATCAAACTGAGGGCATGTTCTTGATCTTACGGCATGGAAGGGTCGTGGATGAACTGGGATGAAACACCACGCAGCGAGCTTCTTCCAGCGAGCTCCTCTTCCTCCGACGTCCTTTGCTTCTCCAAAAAGGCCCAAATGACTCCAGGAGTCTTCCTCTATCTACTGGTGGCACAAAAAGGGCTCGAGGACCAATGGAGATCTCCCACGACGTCGGGGTCGAGGGAGACTCCAGATACCTCAGGCGAGAGGCAAAATCGCTCAAAAAACGCTTGATGGCACACAAGACCTACAAAAAAATGTTACTGGGCCGAGAGCAAATTGCCTCGACTGCTTAGCACGTGAAATGGGCGAACGAAGGAGTGTAGCGGTGGTCCTCCAATGTGGTGGTGGAATGGGAGATCGATAGGCCAAATCAGTGGTTGATCTGGGTGAGTGGAAGGTGGAGCGCGATGGAAAAGAGACGGGAAAGGAGGTGAGGGCGGCAGGAGAGGTCGGAAAACAAAAGGGTCACGGTGAATGGGTTCGCCAAAGAAATGCTCCGGCGAACTTCGAATTGGTCGACTATGACTAATGCACGTAATTAAAAGATAACTTAGCAATAGGAAATTGCCCTAGAGATTAAAACTAAGCTAAAAAGCAACAAAATAGGCCTCAACTTGGCCGAGGCCAAGAAGGTGGTACCTCAACGGTAACTATCGCTGGAAGTGGCGGAATCGATCAATGAGACGCACCTTCGATCAACCTAAACACTCAGAGAGGATCATGTCACCGTCATCAAGTTGTGGGACGCAAATAGGAGGAGAAAGAATGAGTCAAATGGATTCAAGGAGCCAAAATGGTGAATGGGGAGTTATGTACATGTAATGATGGAGGGATGTTCGAGGCACGCTCACTGGTAAAATGAAGGTGTTATGTCCTAGAAGAAGGTTCGGTGTGGATCGCTGATGTACAAGGAAGATTTCTCATGAAGGGTCAAGTCCTCCTCGAACAATGCATCATTGCAAAAAAAATCGAGAAGAGGGTCATGTAGCCGTTCTGACAGGGCTTGGGGAGACTAGTCGGACAGTTGACCGAGCTCAACTGTCGAAGTCACATGGTTGGTCTACGTAGACCAAATAGGAAAAACCAACTCAAAAAACCATGTAAATTATTTATTAAATAATAAATGATTTTATTAATTTTAAATTATAAAATAAAAAATGTTTATTATTTTTATAGTATTTTATTATTTTATTATTTATTTTTTCAAGGTTTTTTATTACAAATTAATTTCTAGGGGTATATTTATAGATATATTCATCTATGTTTTGATTCGTTTGCTTTATTTTTTTATTTTTAATTTTAATATTTTATTATCTTATTTTATAAAATTATAACTTAATTTTATAGACCTAAATATATTTTTATTGTATTTTTTGATATTATATTTACACTTAAATAAATATATATAAGTATAAGTATTTCATTTATGATATTTTATATACATATTTTATTTTAATGTTTTCTTTATGGCTTTATTATAGTTTTAAAAGGTACATATACTATAAATGATATTTATAAATTATAAAAATAATAAAGAATAAATAAAATGAATATTTTATTTTAGTATATTGTATAATAGGGGTCCAAAATATAACTTTCATATTTTAACTCAAAAAATATGAAACTACCTTCATTAAATATCTTATTAAAAGTTATATATAACTAAAAGTAATTTTCATATATTTTGAGTTTCTATTTGAGAGATATGGGTTTGAAAAGTTGGGATTTAGGAATCCTATTTAGAATATAAAAACTACAATGTATATTATTTTCGTATGAAATCAATTTTGTAATTTTTTTATATATTATTATCTACAATTTCATGTACAAAGTTTTATTATTTAAGGTATAAAAATTGGGAAAATAAAATAGGTTCTAAAAATGAATAAATGATGAATAAATAAATGGGATTTTTATTGTATTAGTAGCCCTTATCTCCCCCAACTTTCTTCCTTGTCGACTTAGTCATCAAGATGCATGGGTCTTGGGGTTTAGGGTCCTAAGATACCTTTCATACTTTATTATTTTTCTTTTCTTTCTTTATTATATAATTTTCGCATTAAAACAACATCTTATACAATATTTATACAACAAAGAATTAATGTTAATTTGTACAAATTAATGGTATTTACATATATTAGTTATGGCTTTTGAGGCCAAAATGATAGAATATAGGTGATGAAATGGAGATTTAGTACACACGCCTACGTACGATAGTAGCGCCAATACTTCAAAAATCTAGGCGATGCACAAGGCAGCCACAAGTTGGGTTTTGTGCTCTAATCCTTACGAAGCACTCACCTCACTTGGAAGGAGACCTTCCCATGCAACCTGAATACAAGTGAGGGTGTTGCTCTCCCCAATCAAGGAATCCAATTACCAATTTTATTTTTGGTCAAGGTTTTCTTAGCAGTCCCTTTTTTAATTTTTTTGGTGTTATCGCTTCTTTTGAATCAATTCAAACAAGCGCCTAATGGTTTTTGTATTTCCTTTGATCCTACTTTGTCCAAAAACAGAGGGAGAATAGAGTTGGAAAAGCCAATGTAAGTCGACACCAAGGTGGAAATCTCACCTTTGTGCCTAGATGATGGATGCAAAGTAAGAAGACTTACAGCGAATTCCAGCTCTCTCCATGCGGGATGCAAAGCAGAATTTATAAACCTAATTACATGGCGGTATGCAAATACGGAAATCGTCCTAAGATAGGCAACTGCTAGCGTGAAGAACCACAAGCTAGCCACTAACCTCCAATCCTAATGTCTGGTCTAGGCTCACCCCTCCTTCTCTCGACAAATCGAGTTTAGGAGAAGCGCTTGGCGGGATGAGCTCGCGGCACGCGGATTGAAAGCTAATGACTAACTGTTTAATTAAACTAAGTCCAAATACGATCTATAGGAACATGCAACGGTGATTATTATGTTTGGACCTAATCTAATCGATCAAGCAAGCCTAGAGTCTAAGGGCTCAATCCACAAAAGAAATGGAAAATGAAAACAAAACCGGAAAATGACAATCGGAAAACACGATAAAAACCACGGTGAGCCCCCGGGTGAACAAGCACCCGGAAATTAGGCCCGGTAGTCTGAGTGTCCAAGTCCATGTATTATTACAAATTAATAAATCACTCTCTCTCACCAAATAAAATGCAAGCTAACTAAGCACTCTCTCACTCCTCTTGCTCTCTCCTGCCGACTTAGATAAAGAACAGCCGGCTCCGCTTCCCAAGGATGCTTCGGATCCCCTAGGCGATCCGCCTCGCTCCGCGATCCCTCGCAAGAAGACAAGAAAAGAGTGGTCAGAAAGCTCAATCAATATATATCAAAAATGCAAGAGAGATAAAATGAAGCAATGGTAGACAACAAACACAAACAGACAAAAAGATGAACTACTCGTTGTTGCTCCCCGGCAACGGCGCCATTTGATAACTCTGGAAATCGATCGGTCTTGTGTTCCACACAAGGCGGGAACACAGTCGAAGTGTTGACCAATCAACCTCTGAAATTAATCAACAATTAACCCACACTATAGATCAAACAATTAGAAATAAATGTGGGGTTAAAATTTATTTTTAACTTTGCACAAAAGATGTATAGAAAGCAAGTATGCAGAGAGTTCGAACACATGGAGCAAACAAGGTAGATCAGACAAATGTGTGTGTGCGAGTGTGAAGTATTGTCTACACTATGCAAGCAAATATTTTTGTGGGTTTTTAATTTTTTTAATTTTTTTATTTTTAATTTTGTATTTTGGTTTTTAATTTTTTGATTTTTATGATTTTATATTTTATATTTTTTTCTTTTTTTCAATATTGGAATATATAAACAAGGTAGTACAAGAGATGCTACAATATTTATAAAAATATGCAAAAATAACCAAAAATTCAGAAATAAAATATTTTTGATATTTTTATAATTTTCTACTATTTTTGGGATTTTTGGGTATTTTTCAAAGTATTTTTGGTATTTTTAAACACTGAAATAAAGCAAAACAGTGGAATAGCTACTGGCTGAGGGTAAAATGGGAATTAAAAATATCAAACAGCCACAAAATTTTTCCAAGCTATTTTTCAAATAAAGACAATAAAAACAGGAGACTACAGAACTTGAGTTTACAATTTTTGGAGTTTTCTACAATTTTTTAGATTTTTTTGAAGTTTTTCAGTATTTTCAAATTTTTAAGGTTTTTCTTTTGCAATTTTTAGTGATTTTTGGACTGACACTAAAATAGGTCAAAATAGACAGTAGGGAATTTTTTGGAATTTTTTAAGATATTTTAATATTTTTTGGTATTTTCTACGCTAGACAGTAGGCAAAAAGCAAGTTTTTGATTTTTAGTAAATATGAAAATGCAATAAAATCAAAAACTAAAAATATGGCGTAGAAGTACAAGTTAACATGAGCTTAAGTTTCATTTTTGAGAATTTTTCTATTTAAAATGATGCCTTAAATAAATGGAACAAGCAAGCACAAATTAAAGGACTGGTAGGGGTATATATGCAAATATCCAAAGTCCAGGGGCATCTAAGCAATTTTTCCACAAAATATTGTACTGAATATCTGAGTTTATGGACCAAATACAAATGTTGAAACCCGCAAGGGTATCGACACAAAATACCCACCAGGGCGCGTGACTTGCACGCGCTTGGCAGGGGCTAAAACGTAATTTCAATAACCCCTGGGGGCTTACATGCAATTTTCACAAAAGTTTTACAATTAAACTACAACTCCTAGTACTGGAACAAAATAATAAAAGGGTCAAGGGCCCCCTTGCAAAATGCCCACGCCTCACGTGAACAGGTCGTGTGAGGTGACGTGGCAGAGGACCTAAGTGTAAATACTTAAAGTCTGAGGGCTTGGATACAATTTTTACAAAATATTTAAACTACTATTTAAAGTTCATGGACTAAAATAAAATTACAAAAATGGCGAGGGTTCGAATGCAAAATACCCTCGCAGAGGCAATCGAACGGCTGAGGGGTCTTCACTTGACACGTGGTGGCTCCTCTGCTCGCGATGACGGTTCGGCCTGGACGTCTGAGATCAGATCTCAGATGAGATCCGACGGTGGCTGGCTCTATCGACCGGACGGTCCACGTTGAATCTGGGCGCCTGGTTTGATCGGACGGTTGCAAGGACCAGAGGAAGAACGCGGAAGAAGGCCAGCGACGACGAACTTCCGCGACCTCCCCCGCCTTCCTTCGTCGGCGTCTGGAGCTCAGAAGGGCCCAGATCTCTCCCTGCAGGCGTCCTCCATGTCTGGGGAGCTTTAAAATGGCCGGAGAGGCACGGGTTTGCCCCTACGACGGCGGCGGAGCTCGAGACCTCCAGGTATCTCCGGCGGGTCCAAAAAGGCCTCCCAGGTGTCGTTCTTAGGCGCGTACCTGCAGAAAAAAAGATGATAGAGTCCAGGGCAAAGTGCATGGACTCCGTGGAGGGTGGAAAAGAAGCGCGAGGCGATGTGGTGATGCTCGGCCGGAGGTGCGCTCCGGCGAGATGAAATGATGGGACGGATGGATCGATGGAAACGAGATCTTTTTGAGGGATTTTGTTCCTAGAATTACGGCTAAAAGAATGCAAAAGAAATTAAGGGGAACGGACTACCTCAAGGGCTTGGGGTGCCCGAGGTTGGGGGTACCTCGACGGTGGTTGGCCGGAGGTGATTGGAATGCCCTAGGCTGCTGCTCCGCCTCCTTGGATAGTCGCTCGTGGAGCTGTCACCTCCAGGAAGCGTTTGGGATCAACAAGGGCGTGGGAGAGCCAAAGATTGGGGTTCAAGTTTGAATCAAAGTCCAAGGGGCGGTTTTAAAGTGTTTGACCCGATGCCTGAGGAGGTCCAAAGACCGAGGTGCTTCGAGCAGATCTTTGACCCATGGCCCAAGGAGACACAGGGGCGTGAATCGCCATTCAACGAGGAACAGAAGTTGTGTAGGATGATACACGAAAGAGTGAACGAGGATTCCTCGAAAAAAACGAGAAAATGGGTCAAAACCCACTTCTGTCAGAAACTGCAGGGCTAGGACACCTAGTTGACCGGGGTCAACTAGGGTTTGCACCCGGTTGGTCCACGTGGACCAACCAGGAAAAATCCTGGAAAAAGCTTTTATTAATTCATTTAAAAATAGAAAAAGGTCGAATTAAATTATGATTATTAAATAAAAAATATTTGTTATTTTATTTAGTATTTTATTATGATGTTTAATTAATTTTATGAGGTATATTTTTACAAGTTGTCTTTTTAGCCCTATATAGGTATAATACCTATATAATTTATTCTTTTATTTTTGTTTTGTGTATTTTGATTTTATTATTTTTATTTAGTATTTTATAAAATTATAAAATACTTTTATACACATAAATATATTTTTATTTAATTTTATTGATATGTTTTTTATATTTAATAAAATGTAAGTAGGTATTGTGTAGGTATAAGTATAGGTGTAATACCTATGAATTTCATTTATACGTATTTTATTTTGAGTTTTATTTAAGTTTTTATTCCTGATTAAATGTACATACTTATTATAAGTAATATTTACAAAATTATATAAAAAATATAAAATTATAAAAATAATGAATAAAGAATAAATTGAATATTTTAATCAGTACAAATTTACAATGAGGGTCCAAAACTCAACTTTCAAATCGTAGCTCCACCAAATGCGAAACCACTGCCATTAAATAGCTTATTTTATTCTATATACAAATAAAGGTGAGTTTGCTGCATTTGGAGTTTTCATTTGTGAGATACGGGTCTGGGAAGTTGGGATTCTTGATTTTTATTCAGACCATAACTTTTTATCTGTGTATTATTTTTCAATGAAATCAATTTTGTATTTTTCTTTATAATATTATCTACAACTTTCATGTACAAAGTTTCTTTATTTGATGTATAAAAAATGGAACCAAAAATGGGTCCCAAAATGAATAAAGAATGAATAGAATAATATAGGTATTTATATTGTATTTTGACCTTATCTCCCCCTACTTTATTCCTTGTCGACCTATTCATCAAGATGCCTAGGTCTTAGGGTTTGGGTCATAAAATATTTACAATATTTTATTCTTTTTCTTTTCTTTTATTTATTCTATAATTTTGGCTTTAATTACAGTGTTTTGTACACTAATGGGATGCACATGCATGAATGCTAAGATGCTATATTTAAGGCTATTTACAGGCATTTGCTAGGGTTTTTGGTGCCAAAATGATAGAATAAAGATGATGAAATGTGGATTCATCAGGTAACGACCGTCCCCTAAGGCCTGACCACCCCATCCTTGACGCTTTTAGTAACGCTGATAGAGCGTATAGGGGACGGTCGAAACCGTCCCTTAAGGCCTATCGATCGCCCTAAAATGGACTAGTAATGGGGTGAGGGCTGAGGGGACGGTCAATATCAACCATTCCCTATTCTTACTTACAGAAGGAGAAGATGAGTCGTAATCCATCTCCTAGAATGAGGATACAGGAGATGGTCAGAGAACGACTGTCCCTTATAATTAATAAAGGGGACTGTCTCTTCTTGACCATCGGTTGTTTTAATCCTGAAAAGCCCCAATTCCTGTAGAGATTTTGGGGCCCGAACCTGTGGCTATAAATAGCCAAGTGATTGAGCCACTTTTCTCGTTTCACCCAAACCTTCGTAGGAACTTGTCAAAGCGTCGCTGCCGGTAATCGACTTTTGGCATCCGATCAATGAGTCAAGGGCATCAATGTGAAGAGGACCACGAGGCCACTCGTATTGCATGCATATCATACGAGGCACTCCGAAAACACAATTTTAGTGTAGAGGAATATGGGGGAACTCCCTGAAGGTATGGATTTTGACACTTCATCTTGTTGTTGGTCCATACATTCCTATTTCATCCTTTGCGCATCATTGCCATTGCATGCAAATTGAGTTCCAAATCGTATCGCACCATCCTTTGTACATTGATGAGTGATCTATGTAACGCATGTATATAAAAATTATATCACTTTGATGTGGCAGTGCAGGAATCACATGCACGTGCTTGCATCGAATATCTGAGCAGTTTCACGTGAGATGTGTTTTGGGGATATCTAGTTATCATGAAATGTTTGGGGTGATTAGAAAGATCCGGGTATAGCAAGCACATAAAAATCATACCGCATCAATGTAAGCAAGATGAGGATCACATGCATGCGCTTCAATTGAAAATATGAGATACTTTCACGTGAGGTGTGTTTTGGGGATATCAGGATAGCTATCGCGACATGTTTGGGAAATTTCAAGAGATCCGGATATCACTATTATGATGTGGATGAGAGGAAGATCACATGCACAAGCTTGGATCAAAGATCTGGACGGTTTCATGTGGGGTATATTTTCTCGATTTTTCATATCGTATCGCAAAGTTCGAGAGCTATTTCTGAGCTATCCGATCTTCATATTGAAACAAAATATTAATACTTAGTATTGATATGCTAAACAAAATGAAAATGTAAAATTGGCAAAATAATTAGAATCAATTTCTACCTATGAATATATGTTCATCTCCATTAAATCTGTAACCTATCAGTAATATGATTTTCAAAGACTAAATCTTGTTAGTTGAGATTAAAGACTAAATCTTCTTAATTGAGATTAAAACAATATTAGAATATCTTAACTATAATTTAAATAGGATTTAGACAAAGTGGTAAGTAGAGTCCGTGATCTTGTACATCTATATCCAGATCCAAAATCTTTGATATTATGATCTGATTAATGATATCTGATATGTATGTACCGTGGTTAGAGTTTTCCTACTTACTTGTAAGATTTCCCGTGTTGAGATTGTTTCCCATGGTGTAATTTTTCACGTGATGGTTTGGGAAGTTGGATATAGTGGCTGCAAGGGATGGGTATGCACAGTTGGGTCCTCTCGTAGAAGGCTAGATGGTTGTGACTCCAGTAGCGTTTGGGTGACGAGTAGTTACCAATGACGCCTCGATTTATATGTCGGGTGCTCGAGATGATGATTTCCGAGATGCGTGGTTGGTAGCATGGTCTTCACTTTCAATTATAGAATCAATGCAGAAGATCAGTTAGGTCTAATCACTGAAGTTGGTTCTCATAGTAGTTTCATGGGGGGAATTCCAGGATGTGGGAATCGAAGGAGTTGTACGTACCGGTTTGCCCCGTGTCTGGAGAAAAATAGAAGGTAGTCGTAGGTCTTCCGACTGTAGTTAATGAGTTGATAATCAAATCCTTAGTTCGGTATCCATGCTTGAGCTCATGTCTACAATCGTGGACTCATAGTGACGTGTAGCGGTTTTCTGGGTGAGTTTGCATTGGTCGGTTGTACCATACTTGTGACATTATACATGGAAATTGAGTATGTTGGAAACAAAATGGATTGTATGAATATTAAATAGATGAAATAAAGTAAACTTGAGATAGTTAGTAAAGGCTTGTACCTCACACTCCTACTCCAAGATATGAGGTATCGAGGCATACAAACTCTAATCTACCTCATATCTTGGAGTAGGAGTGTGAGGCCCTCGTTGGTCAAGACCACCGATTATTCATATACTGACAAAGATAATGGATTGTAACAATAGTTATGCATATACAACTTTAAATAAAAAAATGATAACTTAATAAGGGAGTTCCATGTAGAGTTCACTTAAGAGAGAGAGGTTCCACATTTCCTGTGTACTTTTTGTAGTTTGCTCTCACAGTTATACTTACCATCATGACTTTCTATTAGTTACTTTCCTTTCAATTACTTTTACTACTTTACACTTGAATTGAATTAAAGATTTTTTTACAGAGCAATTGCACATAGCGTACTCATCTTCCATGAGGTCCCACAGGATATGGACTCTCTACTGCATCAATAATGGCTTGTACTTGAGGATCTTTCAGAGTTGTTTTAGACCAAACGGGGTGTGTGTCACATTTTGGCAAGTTTTACTTGTATCATTTCTACTTCATCTTTACTTTTTTTACTTGTGAGAGACTGTTAAGATACATGTATCCCACATGCTAGGCCCACCCTTCAGTAAACTTTAACCAAGCCCCTCTAGGTTCCTGATATTGCAAATATTACCCACATGCTTGAAAATGTATATGGGACATCTCTGGGGTATTTTTATTGCATATAAGCCCCTAGCATCAGGTTTTAATTAGTTTTTTTTTGGAATATCACAAATACAATAAGATGTGGTTTAGAGTTAGAAAGTTGGGTTCGAGAGATTTATTCGGTTTGGATGTGTTGAGTGTTTTATTGTCCAAGGTGAGCATTTTATACTTCTCTGTTAGCCCTCCCCTTGCCAATGTCTCTGCCAGCCCTCCCCTCCCCAATGCCTCCACCAGCCCTCTCCAATGCCCTCCGCCAGCCCTCCCCTCCCGAACGGCCTCTGCTAGCGCTCCATGCCCGCGCCAACCCTTTGCCGGCCCTTTGTACCCATGCCAGCACCTCCCCAATGCCCTCTGTCAGGCGTCCGCTGAAGGATATGGGAAAAATCCTCAAGCGCATCACGGAAGCGTGATGATCGTATCGAATGCGATCGGGAGCAACTAGTCGCACTAGTCGCTCTGGGCAACGGAAATTTAGAAGTTTTTATGTGATGAAACCACATGATCCAAGAACCTTTCTCGGATTGTTTCATCTAAAACACAAACAAGTAATAAGATTACCTCTTGAAGCGTGGTTGTGATCGAGTCTCTAAACAAAGAGACCTCATGTCTCAAGTCCGATCCGACGGAGGAGACACTTGCGAGCGCGTGGATGAGACGTGTGCTTCTCGCAATCCATGAAGATGATCCGAGCCATGGATCTCCTGATTTCGACAAACGAGATACGACTTCTTCTTCACGAGCAAGGCACGTCGAAGTAGACATAGATCCACGAGCAAACGATCGGGCAGCATAACAACGACGCTGCGACGATGGAGGATCTCTCTAGGGCATCCATGGTGGACAACCACATGAGAGATAGAGAGAGTGGGCGTGTAGAGAAAAGAGAGAGAGATAGAGAGAGCATTCATTTATCGTGTGTCTTGAAGAGCAAGGGGTGCCTCTTCTTATATAGGGTTTTGAGAGTCCATGGATCCCAATCCATAGACAACACACAATCAATGGTTGAGATTGATTTGTATTTCTTTCAATGGCTAAGATGTTGTTGTAAAAATACAACAATTAATGAATTAATTTAAATTAATTTTCATTGATAAATCAACAAAAATAATTTCAAATTAAATCATTTTTGATAAGAGAAAAGATAATGAAGAGAATAAACCAATCTCCTCAAAAGAGGGGACGGCTACTCTTCTCCTCATGGAGAATTGTAGCCGTCCACTTCTCTTTGGTGGACTTGGTCCATCTCTTCTAATTATAATGAGATCTCATTATCTCATGATATATATCATCATCCCTTGTTGACAATATTTTCATCAAAAAAATAATTCCAAATTATCTTATGGAAATATCAACCATGCCATTGAAATTATGTGAATCTCATTCACAACCCAAAACTAAATATAATTATATTTTTAATTAATCATTCAATGTAAATCCAATTTATATTAACAACTAATCAACAAATATAAATCATAATATGCTCTCTTTAATATATTATAAATCACATTTATAATATACATGAATAATATGGATAGTGCTATCCATATTGATCTTATCGATGATAATTAAATCACATTTAATCATCTTGGATCTCTTTTCTCATGTGCCTAAATAACATGAATCACATTCATATTATTCACGTCTTTGATAATTAAATCGTATTTAACTATCTTAGATATATCTCCTTATAATATGAATCAAATTCATATTATCTATGATAATTAAATCACATTTACTTATCAATCTTCTCGATGCTTGGATATATATATCAACAACGAAATTATCCCTGAACTCTTTCAAGGATAATGTGCTTTCTCCACGGATACTTGGAGATAAGGACAGGACGATTGTATTATTCCACGTATAGTGACTTGGATATTGAGATCACATCTCAAATACAGATCTTGCGGACCTCCCACAGATGCTTGATTAAATCAAGACCGCAAATCTAATCTTCTCAATACATCTGAATCACATTCAGATCAATGTCCAACATTTGGACTAAGATTAGATCACTTCTCTATGAGAGGAGTCACTAAAATCCAGACCCGTTTCATCACTCCCTGGGAATGGAAACATCATGGTTATACAATCGTTTATGATCACATCTCCCTCCGGTATTCCCAATACTTGTACATCCTGCATACTGGAAGACTCATAATAAACCTGAAATATTAGATCAACTTTATACTGTCTATTTTAGGGTTTTATCAGTAAGTTTCTCGTTTGATCATTGGGAGTCGATATCGATCATACACTTTCCAAAAGCATATATCATACCTAGGTCTTGATCATATACTTTTCAAAAGTATATATCAAACCTACAAATTCAGTCAAGCTTCCAAAGCGAGACGACCGTGTATGGAATTTGATTCTTTCCAATATCTCATGAGTGAGCTCATGTCTTCCGGTTCAATAAATGAACATGTATGATCCATTTGAGAGATCATATTACTCATATACCCTTGCATGCATACCAGCGTGCTGGTGTATAGACCTTGGTTAGGTCATCAACCTATTGGTCTGCCAAATGTACATACTCAAACATATAGTAACACATCTGTCTCCGGTCAGAGGATGTGTGCCTATATCGTGACAGTATACAACATAGGACTTTGGTTATCTCGATCTCGTTAAGTCAACTCTTTGACCTAACTAATCTAACACCTCCGAATCTCTATTCCTATGCAGAGGACCTGCATCAAAAGGTCGGTCAGATATCAACCTATGTGAGAAAGGATTGCCATCTCCTACTCAGGTTGGAGATCATCTCTTAATAATCATTTGACAGTGTTTGATGAGTCCTCAATCTAACTCCTTAGATATGCATCCAAACACCAGCCTCTATGATTCAATTATTGAATCAACAGCTGTATGATTATTAAGATGGCCATGGTACATAACCCTAATTGTACAGAGGGATATTTCAGATTAAGGAGTGAATTGCAATAACATTTATTGCATAGTGGCTCGTCGTGGGCTCGCATGTCCAACAATCTCCCACTAGCCCAAAGAGCCATTAATGGGCTAATCATTAAACCCACACTCATGTGACAATCATAGGCTATTTAATATAGCTAGGTAAGTTGATCAGTCACTCTGTTCCGAGAGACTATGCCTAGTCCTTTTACAGCACTTGCATATCCCTCAGTAACAGTGCTCGCATCCAATGCGAATGTTGCATCTTATACAACCAATACTCAATATTGAGGCAGCCATAATGTCTTTGACACTACAACTCAACAACCATTATAACCAGTGTGTAATTTCAATTATCCTTATCAGAATACCCTTATTCCCAGAGATCTTTATCTCTTAAGGTATCTGCAATTAAAACCTTTTAGATCATTATCTATAAAAGTCTTAGGTTCTTGATGACGAGACTTTGGGATCATTATCTCTATGTCTTGTCATCTTTGAAGATATTGTTTTATTACTGCAACTAAGTGTTTTATCTCCATAGTAGGATTAGCAACAGTTTACCTCTCTCACTGCATGGCAGACATTTGGCTTTTCATACATATCTAGCACATACCATGCTTCTAGCAACCGATGCACAAGGGCAAGTAGTTTTAGCATCATCAACACTGAATGTGCTATCCCTTAGATTGGTCAGTACCAAATCTTAAGGGAAAGGAGCTTTCCTTGGATAGAATATATCCAGAATGTACTAATAATGTGACAATCACAATTCTCTTTCTTCTCTTTGCATCTGAACAACTTAGAACTAAGATCTAAGAGGTATCCTCGAAATCATATTTCAAGATATGGAATAGCCAGTCTATAAAATGCTTATTATCATCCTTATATCATTTTAAAATGATTAGGATATTATCTACATTTAGCACGATGAACACAATGATACTCTCACTAAGCTTCACATGGTTCATCAAGATTTTATCTAAAATCATAACATTTATAATTTCATCAAATCTTATGTTCTAGCTACAAGAAGCTTATTTGAGTCCATAGATGGATTCTTTAGCTTGCACATCTTTTTTTCCTCAACCATGAAGCCTTGGGACTACTTCATGTGAATATCCTCAAAGAGGTATTCATAGAGGAATGCAATCTTGACCTCCATCTTGAAGATGTCAAAGTCAATTTGTGTAGCTTTAGTTAGCAATATTCTGATGGGTATAAGCATGGTCACTAAAGTGCAAGTCTCTTCTATTTGGTGTATAGCTTGTGGCTACGAGCCGTACTTTGAAGGTCTCTACCTTCTCATCAGGTTCCCTCTTTCTCTTGAAGATCCATTTACACCTTTATGGGTCTTACCCATATAGGTGGATCCTCGAGGGTCCATATACAACACTTGTATATGAAGTTTACTTTAGACTTTTATTGCTAACATCCATCTTTCCATGTCATGATCCTCAGGAGCTTCATCACATGAAGTTCGATCATTGTCAGACTTAACCGACACATGAAATACATCCTCAAACTCATTTGAAGAGGTATTAATGTTTCATCTTTAATTATCCTTTTAATTTTCGATTTTAGGACCCTCATTATCATCTCAAGATTCAATGAGTTCCTTTACTTCATTTTCATCTTGATTCTCAAGAGTCTCAACCTCTAAGAATCACATTCTCAGAGATGGGATCTTTTAAGAATCTCAAGGTCATAAAGTAGGTATCAAATACCATCCTTTATTTTTCTAATGAAGTAGCACTCTCTAGTGCTCGATTCCAGCTTACATGCATGGAAACTTATTAAGGATATATATTGTAGTCTCTACTACACATATATACCTCGAAACAAAGGGATAATTATGCTAAAATTCATTATTGATCAAATTATGTCACACATGATCCAATTGTATCTCCCTGCAACTCTATTGAGTTTTGGTTTACTAGGAGAAGTAAGATAGGAATGATATTCCTTTCTCCATAAGGTATACTATGAATTCATCTAATAGGTACTGATTACCTAGATTAGATCAAATTCATTTCCATCTTCCTTCAGACTTTGGTTCCAAACCAAAATTATGAAATCTTTGAACATTTCAAAGTTTTCTTTGGTGAAGAGAAGTAATCTCATATCATACATAATCATAAATAGATATCACATATCCATAATGTTTACTATGATATAGATGATTCACATACATCAATATGTATGAGATCCTAAATACCTTTACATCTTAAACCTTTCCCAAAAGAAGGGTGTATTAGACATTTTACTTTGAATACAATATTCATAAGTATGTAAGATTTGAAATTTAGACATTCTAAAGTTTCATCTCTCACTTGTCTATTGATCAAATCAACAGGCATATGTCCAAAACTTGATGCTAAATCATTGTCAAATGATCTTTATCCTCCTATTGATCTTATAAGGTTTAACTTTCAGTATTAGAAATCTTAATGAACCATTCATTAAATTTCTAATTTAGTAGAGTCCACTAGATGCCAGATTACTATCTGAAATACATCCATCATAACTCTTTATGATAGATTTATTCCAGAATTCGTGTTTATTTCTAACATTTAGAAATAAACTATGAGTGTATTCTTGTATCTAGGTCATAGAGACATTCTCTAAGACAAAGGGCTCTCCCACTGAAAATATGAAGTCCATCTATCTAATAGAGATTGTTGCAACAATTGCATCAAAATCCATGTAGACGACTATTAAACCTGAAGATCAAATTCTCCAGTCTTATAAAACATGTGCAACACATTGAAACTGTTGTTAGAAGATTGAGATACAAATATTAGACTTTATCTTATCAAATAAGCAAGTCAATTTCAATGATCAAATGTAGATATAGATTATTATGATGCACTATCTGAGTCCTTCTCTAAGGATTCTAGACAGACTTGATAGTCATACTATCAACACATCAACTTATTGCAGTATAGGCATTCATCCAACTCTTTGGATGTCATATGGAAGTCATAGAAATAAAGTCAACTCTTTTTGACTTTCCTTCCCACATGGGTCCGACCCACGCTTCCAATGTGCTCTCTTCATCTATAAACAACCATTGCTTAAGACTAAGGATCTCTTATGTTAAATTCAAAAGAATTCAATATAAGAGCATTTCAACATTTATACATGCTTCATTAAATTCATACAATATGAATATTATGAAGCTTCATGAATGACTAGAGTATAGACAGTAGAATGATGACACTCATCATGTCTACATCCATCTAGACTCTTAAAACATTAGTTCAGTAGGTATTCAAACATTTGAATACATCATCTCTTATAGAGCTACCATTCTGCATGATGCAGTGAACCATGTCATTCATGATTAAAATGTCGAGAGCACATATGTATGCCAGAATATCTTCCTAGATTTTTATAAGGATTAATTTGACAATTGCGATCATCATCAACATGTCACTTCTAAAGTACATTCGATGAGATCAAGACTATAGAGACATACAAACCCTAGGGTTGTAGATCTATTGTCTATTTAATTGTCACTCATTATTATGAGGAAACTTGCACATTGCAACCACATACAATATGTGTCCAACTGCAAGTACAATATCTGGATCATGAGTCCAATCCATGATATTTTACTGGTTATTATTGAGTATAACATTGAGTGGGTTTAATGAAGGATTATCTGAAATAAGAAATTTGCATGTGTATATATATTTATATATACATATTTTACTTTGATTTAGGAGTTTTTTTATATCAAAGTTGTCCTGCCTTGTCAACACTGAAAGTTCATTCCCTTAATCACTTTCAATGTAAGAGATATACTTACCATTATATCTCAAGCAAGATCTGGGGTCTCCTTCCTTATCTTTGTCACAATAATATGAGAACTTGTGACTCCGATAAAAAGAAGTGGGAACACATTCCACCTTGCAAATATAACTTGCATCTCCCAATTTGGTCTTTAACACCCGGGCCCACTACCCCTAAGGTGATGTTGACCGTCATTAATTGAACCAACCGTCAACAGGAATACAACTCGCTATATGCAATCTAATATCGTCCCAATAATATGAGGATCCGATATTGGGGTCACTACGCATACATCCTTACTCTTTCGAGAAGCGAAGTACCCGATCCAAATGGATCGTATGCAGGAGCTGTCACTTCGGACATGCGTCTCCTATATACAATATCTGGCAATGGAACCCTTCGCCTTGACGGGAGACCATGGATGTCACTTATGTGATCCTCCGCCTCATATTCAAATTTTTAATTAATTATTATGAATCATATTCATATAATTAATTCTTCCAAGGGAAATACACATCTATTTATAATAGAGTGTTTTTAATTGGATATAATTAACTTAATCGTATTAAATTAATTATCAATAAAATTCAATCAACAAACTTGATTTTATTTGAATATATGGTATTATCTCAAAGTACGTATTAATTCAAATTTTAATAATTAGAAAATACATCATGATCTCTCAGGAATCATTCGTTCCCTACCTGCTATCATGGCCAGTACCGGCGGGAGTAGGACAGACCGCACACGGTGCAACCTGCTACCCCAACGCTCCCCGACTAGATACCATATCCGCCTCGAGAAAAAATAATGCCAAGCCAATCACTTTGTACTTGAGATGATCATCGGTTCTTCAACTGAAATTATACCATATAGTAATAATCAAAACCATTTTGATTATAAGGAAATTTGCTAGACAAATTTCCAAAGCCTATTCAAGTAACATGTTTGTTGAGAGTGTATCAAGCAACCAATTGATGATCTAGATCTAATCTAATCATTCATTGGTTGAGGCAGTGTCATTTGAGAGAATAAATATTTTCTAATATTTCTCAAATATTATCCACAATTATTCCAGGAAATTACCTATTAATTTTGCATTTTTTCTTAAATGACAATCACAAGGTTTCGGATAATGATGCAATTTCCAACAGTGACCCTCACTAACTAAAAATAGCATATCTCGTTCATTTTAAATCCAAATTAAACAAAAACAATTTTCAGAGATTGATAACTTGATTTAAAAACAAAACCATGGGATAAACATACATTTACAGACATTTTAAAAACCGTAATTAACATCTTAATTACGTCTCTAATCGTCATCTCCGAAACAGTGGACATATGGTCAATAAAACGATCATATCTTTAGCAAACGGAATCCAAATTACGCAAACTCAAATTCCACATTTTCCTTATTTAATGGTGAACATTATCTTAACGATAAACTCGAGTTTAAACAGTTTAAACAGGGCGAAAAAATATCACACTGCGAAAATTGAAATGCTAAAATCTTCACGAACCCAAACGAGCCCAAATTTTCGTAGGTTCATGGATCATATCCAAAACCTCTGTAAAACTGGCTCTGATATCACTTGAAGGATTGGAAAAAATCCTCAAGCGCATCACGGAAGCATGATGATCGCATCGAATGCGATCGGGAGTAACTAGTCGCACTAGTAGCTCCGGGCAACGGAAATTAAAAACATTTTATGTGATGAAACCACATGATCCAAGAACCTTTCTCGGATCGTTTCATCTAAACCACAAATAAGTAATGAGATTACCTCTTTAAGCATGGTTGTGATCGAGTCTCTAAAGAAAGAGACCTCATGTCTCAAGTCCGATCCGACAAAGGAGACGCTTGCGAGCACGTGGATGAGATGCGTACTTCTCGCAATCCATGAAGATGATCCAAGCCACTGATCTCCTGATCTCGACAAACGAGATATGACGTCTTCTTCACGAGCAAGGCACGCCAAAGTAGATGGAGATCCACGAGCAAACGATCGGGCAGCATAACGATGACGCTGCGACGATGGAGGATCTCTCTAGGGCATCCATGGTGGACGACCACATGAGAGATAAAGAGAGTGGGTGTGTAGAGAGAAGAGAGAGAGAGAGAGAGAGAGAGAGAGAGAGAGAGCATTCATTTATCGTGTGTCTTGAAGAGCAAGTGGTGCCTCTTTTTATATAAGATTTTGGGAGTCCATGGTTCTCAATCCATGGACAACACACAATCAAAGGTTGAGATTGATTTGTGTTTCTTTCAATGGCTAAGATGTTGTAAAAACACAACAACTAATGATTTAATTTAAATTAATTTTCATTGATAAATCAACAAAATTAATTTCAAATTAAATCATCTTTGATAAGAGAAAAGATAATGAAGAGAATAAAACCAATCTCCTCAAAAGAGGGGACGGTTACTCTTCTCTTCATGGAGAGTTGTAGCCGTCCACTTCTCTTTGGTGGACTTGGTTCATCTCTTCTAATTATCATGAGATCTCATTATCTCATGATATATATCATCATCCATTGTCGATAATATTTTCACCAAAAAATAATTCCAAATTATCTTATGGAAAATATCAACCATGCCATTGAAATTATGTGAATCTCATTCACAGCCAAAATTTAAATATAATTATATTTTTAATTAATCATTCAATGTAAATCCAATTCATATTAACAATTAATCAACAAATATAAATCATAATATGCTCTTTTTAATATATTATAAATCACATTTATAATATACATGAATAATATAGATAGTGCTATCCACATTGATCTTATCCATGATAATTAAATCATATTTAATCATCTTGGATCTCTTTTCTCATATGCCAAATAACATGAATCACATTCACATTATTCACGTCTTTGATAACTAAATCGTATTTAACTATCTTAGATATCTCTCCTTATAATATGAATCAAATTCATATTATCTATGATAATTAAATCACATTTACTTATCAATTTTCTCGATGCTTGGATACATATATCAGCAACAAAATTATCCCTGAACTCTTTCAAGGATAATGCGCTTTCTCTGCGGATACTTGGAGATAAGGATAGGATGATTGTATTATTCCACGTATAGTGACTTGGATATTGGGTCACATCTCAAATTCAGATCTTGCAGACCTCCCACAGATGCTTGATTAAATCAAGACCGCAAATCTAATCTTCTCAATACATCTGAATCACATTTAGATCAATGTCCAATATTTGGACTAAGATTAGATCACTTCTCTATGAGAGGAGTCACTAAAATCCAGACCCGTTTCATCACTCCCTAGGAATGGAAGCGTCATGGTTATACAATCATTTATGATCACATCTCCCTCAGGTATTCCCAATACCTGTACATCTTGCATACTGGAAGACTCATAATAAACCTGAAGTATTAGATCAACTTTATACTGTCTACTTCATGGTTTTATCAGTAAGTTTCTCATTTGATCATTGGGAGTCGGTATCGATCATACACTTTCCAAAAGCATATATCATACCTAGGTCTTGATCATATACTTTTCAAAAGTATATATCAAACCTACAAATTCAGTCAAGCTTCCAAAGCAAGATGACCGTGCACGGAATTTGATTCTTCCCAATATCTCATGAGTGAGCTCATGTCTTCCAGTTCAATAAATGAACATGTATGATCCCTTTGAGAGATCGTATTACTCATATGCCCTTGCATGCACACCAGCGCGTCGGTGTATAGACCTCGGTTAGGTCATCAACCTATTGGTCTGCCAAATGTACAAACTCAGACATATAGTAACACATCTGTCTCTGGTGAGAGGATGCATGCCTATATCGTGATAGTATACGACATAAGACTTTGGTTATCTCGATCTCATTAAGTCAACTCTTTGACCTAACTAATTTAACACCTCCGAATCTCTATTCCTAAGCAGAGGACCCGCATCAAGAGGTTGGTCAGATATCATCCTATGTGAGAAAGGATTGCCATCTCCTACTCAGGCTGGAGATCATCTCTTAATAATCATTTGACGGTGTTTGATGAGTCCTCAATCTAACTCCTTAGATATTCATCCAAACACCAGCCTCTATAATTCAATTATTGAATCAACAGATGTATGATTATTAAGATGGCCATGGTACATTGCCCTAATTGTACAGAGGGACCTATTATGCAAATTAGTTACTCTTCATTTCATATTAAGGAGTGAATTGCAATAACATTTATTGCATAATGGCTCGTCGTGGGCTCGCATGTCCAACATCCGCACCCGTGTGCCATCCTTTACATGTGCGCCCCTACGACCCTACACCCCAGCACCACCTACGCCCTCCTCTGCACGCGCTCCCCCACGGCCTCGCACCCATGCGCCCTTCTGCTAGTGTGCCCATGCACACACGTGCCCTTCTTCTATTACACCCATGCATGTCCTTTTCCGTCAGTGCACCCTTCACTACCACTGTGGCCCGACGCCCTCCTCTATCTATGCGCTCATGCGTGCCCTCCTCTTTGCGCTCTCATCCGTCAGTGCTTCCATGTGCCCTCGCACCCATGCACCCGCCTCAACCTTTGCCAATGCGACAGTGCGCACGCGCACTCACCAATACCCATGCCATCTGCTATCAGTGCTTGCACGCCTCCTAGGTGTCCTCTCATCTGCTTATGTTTGATCTGGAATTAGGAGAAATTCCTAGAGACACGTTTCTTGCATCCAGCCACTGAGTACCTTCTTTTTTCCCTTTTGATAAGTGGTTGGACCTTATTGTGTCTGTTCCGAGATTTTCATTGTTTTCTGGATGGTAGAGAGGGCAACAAAGACATTACACAGTTGATCTCTCGTGTCAAAAGAGTGCTTCTCTCTAGTGAAGAGCATTGTACCTTGTTGCATGGAGCTCTTCAAAAAGACTTGACTTATTTCTGATGTGTATGAGACCTTGAGGGTCCTTCATCATTGAATATGTGAGTAATGAATGAAGATACATGCAAGGAGTCATGCTTGCCATCACGATGATGGTATTACTTGAGTCACTAAGGAGACTGGAGAGATTGAAACTCGCCTAGTTGGCATTCTTAAGCCTCTCCAAAAGAGTCTTGAGATACCTATTGCTACGGAGGGATTGGTCCTTGATGGTGGGCTTCTCGATCGGATCTTTAGAGAACCTATCTTGACAGTGAAGAGCATCCCTCTTAGTTGTCGACGTGCATTTTCTTAAGCTTTAATGACATTTTTATAAAATAATTGTTGTGCCAGGATCCGCATCTGTGTGGATGATGTTGTTGCTTCTTCCATGTTGTACTTTGCAGATGTTTTGTTTTCAAAACATGCGTGATTGTAGGTCTGGCCACAGAAAGGCTATACAACAACATCTTTATCCTTAGCTCACTCTATACATGGGGAGAACACGATGGCATTGCTAAGCTAGTGGATCGGATGTTAAATGCTCATGTGCTTGAGGCTATGGACCATAACGGTGGTTGTTCTGAGGGTGGAGATAAAAAATTTAAATCCCAACATCAAGCAATGTCTTCGCAAGATTGCAGATGGTCATTTTACGTTAGCAATTAAAGTTTTATGCCCATTAGGTGTGGCACCTTTCAATAGAGATATCATTAGGGAGTTGGAGGCGAAACACTCTTGCAAACCACCCCCATCCCTACCGGAGTTTCCCCTTTCTGAAACTCCTCTTGTTGCGGATGTTGACACCGTTCTTGGTTGTATCAATTCTTTTCCTAAAGGGACTTCCTGTGATAGAGACGGTTTGTTGGCCCAACACCTTCTTGATGATGTGTAGAGAGGGGTATGTCATTTTCTTGGACCTTCTACATGCTAACACATTTGTGGTTAATTTATGGTTGGGAGGAAGATGTCCCTTGTGCTTGTCAGAATTTATAGAGTCCGCATCGCTTACTCCATTCTTTAGCCAGACAACAACATTCTCCCTACTGCAGCTGATATCATTTGGAGGCGTCTAGTATCTAAAGTTGCTATGGCAGTAGTAAGTAAAGATATGTCCAAATATATGAATGACTTTTAGTTTGGGATGGGTGTTTCTGGTGGAGTTGAGTCTATTCTACACAGTGTCAACAGAGTGTAAAACTCTCGTTATAATGATAGTTTTCTTTCCATGCTTACAGTGGATTTTTCTAATGCCTTCAATATGGTCGATAAGTCTGCCTTACTACGTTAGGTGAGAGCAAGATATCCATCTATCTCTTTGTGGGTGGAGTTCTTATATGACAGAAAGCAAGATTATATCTTGGAGACAGACATATCTGGTCATCTGCTGAGTGCAATAAGGTGATCCTATAGGGCTGCTCCTTTTTCCCCTCATATTACATCCACTTATCCATGATATCAGAGATAAATGCAAGCTACTTCTTCATGCATGGTACCTCGATGATGGTACAGTTATTTGGGACACATATAAGGTGGCCAAGGTTCTGGATATCATCCAACAGAGTGGGCCAGACTTGGGTCTACTTTTAAGTATTCATAAAACTGAACTCTTTTGACCTACATGTGATGGTAGGAAGCTTCGTAAAGGGTTCTTCCCAGCATGTATTAGAAGACCTTCATCATGTGTGAAGTCGCTTGAAGGAGAGGTTAGTATGGATAAAAATTTTATTGAAGGTTTGTCTTTGGAGTGGGCTGCTAAAGCTATGAAGTTGGTGCATCTTCTTCCTTAGTTGGGTGATTCCCAGAGCGAGTGTCTTTTACTCCGTTCGTGTATGGGATTAGCAAAACTTTTATTTGGCTTGAGGACTTGTCAACCTATGTACATGGAGGAGGCAACAATATTATTCGACAAGGGCTTATGAGAGTCAATTGAAGACATTGTTGTTTGTAGAGGCTCCTTTTTTGAAGACCTCCAATGGGAGGATGGCTTCGTTGCCCATTCATCTTGCCAGTTTGGGGCTACTTTCAGCAGTTGAGGTTTCTTCGTATACCTTTGTGGCCTCCTGGGCGCAATCTTGAGAGGTTCAGGACCATATCTTACATGACAGTGAGATTTACAATATGGACTCCATCTTTGATTCTGATCTTCATCGACTTCATGGCACAATTCCCTCATTCGACCTCAGCTATTTTTCTAGAAAGGACACCATTCCTCCAAAGACCCAAAACGTTTGGCGGGTGTTTTTTTAGCAAAATAATTGAGGACATGGAGGTGAAATTGGACATGATCGTTAGATAAAAGGTAATTTTTCAATGTCTTCAAGTTGATCATGCTCAAAATTTTCTCCTTACTATTTCTATTGGCGGACTTCATCTGCACATGTCAGCGGTGGAGTATCACAGTATCCTCATATATCATCTCATGATTCATTTATTTTCAGATGTTGAGATACCCAGTTTGATGTAAGGCATGCTTAGACACTTTTAGAGATCATGAAATTCATTGTAGGGAGCTTTCGGGTTTTAAGTACAAACACGATCTTGTTAGAGATATTTTATTTGATGTACTCAGGTATGCATGTGTTGCTACTAAGAAAGAGGTGCATGTGAACTTTTTAACTGATCTGCAGGAGAGAAGATTCACTCTTAGATCTTCTAATATTTAGATTTTTAGATGGGTTGGAAGGAAACATGCTTGTGTAGATTTGACAGAAGTTTCTCCGATGGTGGGATTGAAGAGTGAGACCTTCACAACGGGACATGTTGCCTTTAAAGCTCCTTCAGCAAAAGTGGTGAAGAACAAAAAAGTGTGCATGGAGAATCAACATGCCTTCATCCCTTTTGATTTTTATACTTTTGGATTCCTAACATTAAAAGTTGTTGAACTTTTTAAGATGGTCTAAAAAGTCATGAGCAAAAATGTTATGGTTCCTAGGTTTATGGATGTAGTGTTTAGAAGGATTGATTTTGCAATCCAAAAAAGACTAGCGACGCAGCTTATTGCCCGCTTATCTCACATCTCAATGTTTTGAAATACAAAGAACTATAGCATATGAAGGAGAATGTTGAGGTAATTGAGAAAAATGGATCATGTCTACAATTTATGTTTAGTCCATTATTAGTTGAAGTTGTAATTTTGTTGCATTGGCGAGCTTATATACAAAGAGTTTCATGCCTCGTGTATTTGTTGAGCAAAATGATACAATATCAAATCTTGATGGCTTTTCTCTTGTGATTTTATCTTGCTTCTATAGGATGTTCGTTTGAGGAATAGTCCTAAGAATAAGGGCATTATTCCCCTTCCCTCCCCCTCTCTTTCTCTGTATAGTTATTCCTCCTCGTGCGTCTTTTTCTATCATTATTCCACCTTATTCCACCCATATTTCTATCTTTATTCCATCTACTGCCTTTATTTTACCTTATTCTCCGTATTCATATCCTCTTATTCATCACCCTTATTCATTCTTATTCTTGAACCGAACCACGTAAATCCATGATTTCTTTTTATTCTTTGATTTTGCATACTAAGCTTCCCTTTTGCAATAAAGTTTGCTCGTAAATTTATCAATGATCATGCACTAAGCTTCCTTTTCTATATTGTCAAAGGAAAAAAGGGAACCCTGCATACCATAGAGGGGATCCCCGTAGCACCATTGAGAATGTCGACTATCAAAATTTTCTCAGGTATCGACAATATTAGGACAATAAATCATTCGTTTAAAGATATTTGTGATTTCTACACTTGTGCACTTCGAGATTATGTGATTATAGTTACATCTCTGTCTTTTTTGCAATAATACTTGCCTTATATTCTTACAAAATTCACAATTACACCCTTTTGTTAAGTTAAAATATGAGTATAATTGTAATAATAATATAAAAACACAAGTGTTATTAAAAAAAGATAAGAGTGTAACTGTAAATGTAGAATCTCAATGGGGTACAAATGTAAAAAACCCAAGATATTAGCATGTTATGAATCTCACATGCTAACCCATCGGTTAATTAATATAGTTCGTGAGACTTAAACCTTACTGCCAAAGTCAGATAGAAATCTAGACCGATTGACATACATCGATCCGATTTGTCTTGCCAGTATGTTCCTTCGACACACACATATATGAGGGTTATTCTTGTGAGAGTATGAGAGCATTGAATCTGTATCACTAGATTCTTCTCTCTCCTCTTGTAATTAATGAGAAGAGAGATGACAGAATTTAGTGGTCCAGAATAAGTGCTATCATGCTCTAACAGATTTTGACTCTCACATGATAAACCCTCACACACACACATATGGACTTAATGGGGCTGCCCCGTCCCTTATTTCGGTATTTTTTAAAAAAAAATATCGCCATTTTTATTCATCTCTATACCCCTCATATATGTCATTCGAATTTCGTCAGAAATAGAGACTCATATGTCCTCCATCTAGAACATATAATTTTAAACGGTCTTAGAACTGTTGTAATCGTACTTGTTCTAGATGGAGGGCGTACGAGTCTCTGTTTCTAACGAAATTTGAATGACATGTAGGAGGGATATAGGGATGAATATACATGTGATATTTTTCAAAAAAAATTAAAAAATGTTGAAAATGGCGCGAGGACGGCAATGCTTGGGGCAACCCCATTAATCTCTCTCCCTCTCCCTCCCCCCCCCCCCCCTCTCTCTCTACATATATATATATATATAGGGAAAATGTGTATGCCCCCTAGGGGGAGCTAACTTAGCTCCCCCCACCTCATTTTTCACATGTTTTTTTATTTTTTTGAAATCTAAAACTGTGTAAATTCATTATTAAATCCATATATTACGCTGTTAAAATTTAATGTGAAACAGAGACTCCTACGACCTCCATCCAGACGGGGTCAATTTAAAAAATCTCGTGACCGTTAAAAAATGACTGTCTGGATGGAGGCCGTAGGAGTCTCTGTTTCGCACGAAATGTTAATAGCATAATATAGGGATATAGCGATGAATATTCGCGAAAGAAATTTTTCAAAAAAAATAAAAAATAGAGAAAAATGGGGGGGGTTAAGTTAGCTCCCCCTGGGGGGCAGCCCCATTTATCCCATATATATATATAGGATATCTTTCAAATGGGACGTAGTCCTTCCATCTCTAAGGAAGGCCAACGATCCCATCCATTCGTAATTAATCGGACGGTTATTAAAAAAGGTATGTTAATAATAATATTAATTAACCAAAAACCCATTTGTGGTCATTATTCATTATCTAAATATGGTATATAACCACCTAAAATATCTCTCTTTTAATTACTCTCTCTCTCTCTCCTAATTTTCCATTAATGTTGTCCCTCTCTCTCCTAATTTACCATTCACGTCAACAAAGCCCTCCATTATCTCCAATTCATTTGTATGGGTTTGTTGAGACATGCACGGCATCTGTGGTGGAGAGGAGGGCTGCACACGACGGCGGTACGACGCACTTGCAGCGGCGCGGATGGCGAGTCGTATAGGGCACGTCCACGGGGACACGAGGGCAGTTGGAGGACGAGGGGAAGGCTCGTGCGAGGCGACGCCCGACTGGAGAGGAGAGGCCACGTGCGGCTCCCTTGTGGCGGCGTGCAACAACGACACGGACCGGATGGAAGAGGATCCATATATGTATACATGTATTATCTGACGTTTTATATGCAAAATCATTTATATGAGGTGAGATACATATATTAAATACACAGTTTAGAAGTATGTACTAATCACATTAAAATATGTGCAAATGTATAGATATGTACAAATTGTGTATTGTTTTTATCTTTCAATTTTGTTATTTGTTGACCCTAAGAAGGCTATCTTGTTATTGTTGTTGTTTATTCGTACGTATTTGTGCATTTTTATTAACAAGATACATATCTCATGACATAAATCGATCCATTCGCGTCAGGTTTGATGGATTGTCTGATCATAGTGCGGAGTTGACGGACGTCATGTGCAGTCTCATTGACAAATTCTTCACGCAGACGCCAACGAAAATGTGTCGGTTCGACTTGGATGGTGGGGGATATGTGCAAGGACTACGCAAGAGTAGTGGTGTCTATCGGAGAAGTTCTTCATGCAAGCAACGACGATAAAAAAGTATTGCACCCAATCCTGGATGAAGAACAATTCGCAGTTTGATATAATATTGATGTGTACTATACAATATTAATGTGTATTACACAATTATGATATGTATTATACATATTCGTTATGTTTTTTTACATTTCAATCAGTTGCGAATGAAAAATATATTTTTTTATATATCTTGTATATTTGATATGCATTATACATTTTGGATGTGCATATTATACTTTAGATGTGTATTATACATATTTGGTTTGTATTTAATCATCAAATTAGCGTGAATGACTACCGCATTTTTACAAAGAACCGTACAAATTTTTAATATACAAAAACCATACAATTGTTACAAAGAACCACACATTACTGAGAATATGAATTGTGTTATACAAAGAATCATGCAAAATCTACAAAAACTGATGACTTTTTGAATGAACCACAGATTCTACAAAAGAACATATAATTATTACAAAAGAAACCACATATTATACAAAAAAAACATGTGATGATACAAACATATGCTCTACGTAATGTCGTCCAGCAAAAAATTGGATATTTTTTAAATATGGTATTACGAAAAATACTAAAAATAAAAATAGCTAAATTTAGTATTTCGGAATATTAATTGGTGTGAATAATTAATGCGAAAGTTGATGACCAAAATGCCCTTCTGTGCAAATAAATTGATTATGCCGTTAGATTTGAATCTAACGGCTATGATCGTTGGCCTTCCTTAAGGATGGAAGGACCAAGTCCTATATGAAAGGCCCCTATATATGTGTATATATATATATATATGAGGAGTGATCATTTGAGAGCAAAAAACTGTAAGGGTGCATTTAGTACACGGGTTAGGCGGGTTAAACTGGTAGAGGGTAGCTCGTTATTGTATTTTTGTTGTTTGGATAGTGGTTTAAAATGGGGTAGGTTAAAGTGGGTTTGATGTGATATGATTGTATTGAAGTTTGAAAAGTGTGCAATTATTGTGATGTGATTGTATTGAAGTTTGGAAAAGTGAGTAGAAATGGAGTGATTTATAATTTTTATATGATATGATGGTATAATATATTATTTTTTTTAGAAAATTAATTTATTTAATATATTAAAAAAGATAAAAGTGGGACCCACGTAGGAGAGAGTTGGGGAGTTTACCTCGGATGCCGAACGGGCCCTAAGAGCATGAGAGCAGTGATTCTGAACCACTAGATTCTATCTTCTCTCTCTTGGTTGAATCTAGTGGTCCAGACTCTCTGCTATCATGCTCTCACGTTTTTTTGCTCTCACAAGATCACTCCTTTCTCTCTCTCTCTCTCTCTCTCTCTCTCTCTATATATATATATATATATATATATATATATATATATATATATGTATATGTATGTATGTATGTATATATATATAGAAAAATGGGGCTTCCCCCATGGGGCAAACAACATGGATGCCCGTTCCCCCATTTTCACGCAAATTTTTTTAGTTTTTTTTGTAAAATATCACCATGTATATTCATCTATATATCCCTCCTATATGGCATTCGAATTTCGTCAGAAGCGGAGACTCCTATGCCCTCCATGAACAAGTAATTTTAACGGTCTAAACATTGTTGTAATCGACCTGTTGTAGATGGAGGGTATATGAGTCTTTGTTTCTGACAAATTCGAATCACATATAGGAGGGATATATAGATGTATACATGGTGATATTTTATATAAAAAAATTCCACGAAAATGAGTCGGGGTAGCCATGTTGGCTGCTCCATGGAGGCATATATATAGGACTCTTCCAATGAGGTGGGTCTTTCCTTAAATTTAAAAAGCTACAATCAAATTTTTAAAATACGTAACAATTTTGTAAAATATAAACTCTGCATTGTAAAATAATGATTATCATACTATTTTATAAAATATTACATCTATATTGTAACTAACATTTTTTATCCAATATAATAATATTTTCATAAATCATTTCCCGATATACATATTGTGTTAACATTTATCATTAAATCAACAAAGGTAGAAAGTGTAAAATAACTATATATATATATGGGGCTGGGGAAGCTGCACCCGGGGGTGTAGCTAACTAGCTGCACCCGGCCATTTTTCTCATTGATTTTTTTGTGTTTTTGAAATGAAACCTAAAGGGGTTTAAATCACTATATATCACCATGAAATCATACCAATTTCAACTAAATCCGACATTTTTATCATCTTCATCAAGGCTATGACATTTTAACGGTTTCAGAATTACTGAAATTGACCATTTCTAGATGGGACATGATAGGAGTGTTTGTTTTGCAAGAAATTTGAACCACATATTCCACACAATAAACTAAGTAAATTCCCCATAAGTTTCCTTCAAAAAAATCAAAAATCAATGAGAAAAATACCCGGGTGTAGCTAGTAGCTGCACCCCCGGTGTAGCTTCCCTTTTCCCTATATATACATATATATATATATATATAAAATTGGTGTGGTTTTCTATACATCCAGGAAGGCACACCTCATTGGAAGTTTCCCCTATGTGTGTGTGGAGGAAAGGGATTCTACTACATGGAGTAGGTAACTTACCTACTCCTTTCTTATTTTTTGTCACCTCTTTTTATTTTTTTTTGAAAATACTTCCATGGATCTTCATAACTATATCCCTCTAATATGGCATTCAAATTTCGTCAGAAACAGGTACTCGTATGCCCTCCATGCAGAACATGTAATTTTAACGTTCTTAGATTTACCGTGATTGACCTGTTCTGAATGGAGGGTGTAGGAGTCTCTGTTTCTGACAAAATTTGAATGACATATTAGAGGGATATAGTTATGAAAATCCATGGAAGCGTTATTCAAAATAAAGAAGTGGCAAAAAATACGAATAGAGTAGGTAAGTTACCTACTCCATGGAGTAGGATCCCTTTCCTCATATATATATGCATGTGTGTATGTCCGTACGTATTTTTCCTCCCTATATGTTATATATTTTTGTTGGATGTTTGCTACCTTCGAAATTGGACAAGAGGCAGAGAGAAAATTCGTTTAGCAGATGCAACACGAAGGGTGTGTCTAATTGGACATCTCTTTAATCGACGTTTCCTGAAGTGGAGGCCTCTGTAATCTATCACGAATTTTACTTAGGGATTTTTACCCGGCAGACCCTATAATCTTTTCAAATTACCTTTACGATCTTTGAAACAGTCTAATTCCCCTCTCAACTCCGTAAACTTGCTAACCCTTACCCTACATACCATGTGGTTAACCTCCATCCATTTTACCTGTTAAAACTAACCAAATTCCGTTATTTGCCTTTACATTATACCCATTTTGTTCATCAAATTTGCATTGATTGCCAAAGCTAGCTCATCCAGGGTCTATAGACCCTCAATAACAGTGACAAGGCTGTGCAGAGCCAGTCTCCTATCTCTGTTCCCAACCATCCCCTGGATGGGCTCCCTGCAGAGCGAGGTCCCCTGGAGGGCCACAACCTCGCCTCCTCCGAAGCCTTCCAGCGCCATCCCAAGATCCTGAGCATGTACTCAGCGAATCCATCGAGCTCGAAGTCCCTCCTCGTCATCCTCTCGCCGAATATCTCACCCACATTCATCTCCATCGAGCCGCTTATCATGGCCCTGAAGAACCCCTCCACGTCTAGCCCCCGCCTCCTTTGTGAACACCAGCGCCTCGCTCAGCCCCAGCATGCTCCCCGGCACGTTATATGGTTCGCGATCTTGAAGCTTTGCCCACACCCGGCTTTGCCCACGTATACCTCCTTCCCCATGAGCTCCAACAAAGGGAAGAGCAACTGGACCGACCTCCGTGTCTCTGCCTATGAAGATCGCCAGCTTTTCCTCCTTGATGCCCGTGTCACCTTCGGACACTAGCGCATCGACGGCCCAGCAGCCCCGGTATCGTGCATCGGAGGCCATCTCTTGAGCGAGGGTGAGGCTACTGCTGGTCATGTCCACGATGACACCTCCTGGAGGTTGGGAAGGGAGGAATCCAGAGTCGAGTATGAGGGAGCGGACGTTGGAGGGGCGTCGACCATGAGGAAGACGGTGTCGCTGAAGGAAGCGACGGTCGGATGGGGAGGGGGAGAGAGTGGCGCCGGAGTGAAGGAGTTGGGTGGCCTTGGAAGGGGTGCGGTTGAAGACCGTGAGGGCGTAATCGGAGGAGAGGAGGCGGGAGGCCATGGGGGTGCCCATGATGCCGGTACCGATCCAACCCAGACGAGTCTTCCTCGATGCTATTAGAGTAGGAAACGTGGCGGCGTTGAAATCCATGGTACAAGCTTTGAAGGATGATGGAGGTTGATTTACCTTAGAGCATGCCCACCCTCCAGCCCAAGCACCCAAGCTCGGCCTCCCCACACCCACTCTCTAGCCAAGGCATTCCCCAATCCCAACGGGATCGTGCCAGAGAGATCGTTGAGGTGGAGCAGCAAGTAGCGCAGGCAGCGGAAGTTCCCAATCCTAAGCATTGAAGACGAGGATGAAGGAGGAGGATAAGGAAGGAGGGAGGGAGATTGAAGATCCACCGTTCATTTTCTTTAGTTTGATTAACCCAAATTTAACTCAAGTTTTTTTACTCCAGTAAAATTAAAGATGACGACAGGATCTATGGGGTAAGACGAAGCAAGTTTACGGAGTCGAGGGGGGAATTAGGTTGTTTAAAAGGTCGTGGAAGTAATTGACAAAGATTATAGGATCTAGGTAAAAATCCCTTTTACTTATGTGTATTTGTACGTAATGGGTAGATCTTACGTACGAAATATTGTTATAGCCATTGATGGTCAGAAACCTTGTAAGTCACTCCATGTCAGAACATATATACAACTAGTGTTGGATCTGTGGGAAGGGACTTTTTTTAAAATAATTATAAAAATATTCTTAATTAATTAAATAACCATCAAGTCATAATATTTAAAAATATAGCCATCAATCGGCACCTGAGGTGCCGATTTGGGAAGTAATGTTCAAAACGGCACCTGAGGTGCCGATTTGGAAACACGAGGGATAGACTTGCAAATTGCCCAATGAGTTTGCCCAAATCGGCACCTCAGGTGCCGACTTGGGCATCCTCATTGGGAAATTTACATTTCCATCATTTGGATCATTTGTATTCCCATCCCCTCGTTTGTTATCAATAGTTTTTTTAACTAACCTCTTTTGTTATCAAAAGTAGAGCATTACCACAAGGATATAATTACATTCGAATGGTAAATGCATATCCTTTCTATTATTTAAATAATTCTTTTCAAAATTTTAAATTTTTATTATAATTCTTTTCCTTCATTATATTATATATTAAATCTTTTATTATAATTAATAATATGTATACTTATAATATAATATATAATTAAATCTCTTATAATATAATATTAATCACATAATATTTAGAGAATAATGATATAATATATGTACCGTTGTAAAATCTTCGGTCCGAGAAATCAATGTAGGTGAAGTCTTCAACATACATCTACCTTAGTTTTTCAGGCTCAAGACTTCTTATTCCAATTATATGATTACTAAATGACATTGATTTTTATTCGATCATACTCGTATCCGATCTTTAGTCGATAAATATTCTTATTCACTTTTTATTCGATTCAGATTTAATTCAATGAATATTCTATATGAATTTGTATCCAATTATATATTTCCCTAAATCTTCATCATAACTCATATCCGTACGCAGATTGTTATTCCTATTCGATGTAGACGGTGTGAATATGGATACGAAAATTGACATATATGATATGTATCCGATCCTTTTTCATAGTTAGTCAGTGTTGGTCTGACCACTCTAGAATTAAATTGAATATGTGACAATTATTAATATAAGAATAATTAATTAGAATAAGAGATTTAATATATAATATAGTGAAGGAAAAGAATTATGATAATATTTAAAATTTTGAAAAGAATTATTTAAATAATAGAAAGGATATGAATTTATCATTCGAATGTAATTATATCATTGTGGTAATGCTCTACTTTTGATAACAAAAAATGTTAATTGAAAAAACTATTGATAACAAACGAGGGGATGAGAATATAAATGGTCCAAATGATGAAAATGTAAATTTCCCAATGAGATGCCAAATCAGCACTTGAGGTGCCGATTTGGGCAAACTCATCGGGCAATTTGCAAGTCTATCCCTCATGTTTCCAAATCGGCACCTTAGGTGTCGATTTGGACATTATCTCCCAAATCGGCACCTCAGGTGCCGATTGATGGCTATATTTTAAATATTATGACTTGATGGTTATTTAATTAATTAAGAATATTTTAATAATTATTTTAAAAAAAATTCCTGTGGGAACACACGAGTATAAATATGCAATCATGTTTGTTTCTAAAAAAATACCAAATTATATAAGGGTTCAATGGGATTGTCTCTGGAATATCAATGGGTCTTGTTCTGTTTTCCGGTGGATTTTTTATTTTTTTTCAAAAATATGTTCATGTATTTTTATCACTATATTTTTTTAATATGTCATTCTAATTTCGTCAGAACAAAGACTCGTATACCCTTTATCTAGAACAGGTTAATTACAACAATTCTTAGACCGTTAAATAATGACATAGGAGTCACTATTTCTGACGAAACTAAAATGACATATTAGAGGGATATAGTTATGAAAATACATTGCGTATTTTTGAAATAAAAAACAAAAAAAAACATCGGAAATAGGGCGGAGGCAGCCAACGAGCAGCCTCATTTTCCCTTTTATATAATGCTAGTGAATAATTACATCTGCTAGTATGAGTTTTTTTGAAAAAAACATAATAAATGGATGAGTTTATGCAAAAACAAGAAAATTTTGCAAAATGATACTTTTGAGTTAATTCTATAAAGGACATGCTATATGCAAGCCTAATACAATTTTAAAGAGATTAAGCATGTCCCCAGCTTAGTTCCTTGATCCATGAACGTAGAAACTAAAAAGGAAAAGAATTCAATCCATTAGCGTTTACAAGATACACAAATTCAGAATACGGTCTGATGTTGCCGTGGATTGAGGGTGATTGACTTTGACCCTTTTTTCTGCTTTAGTAAATGAAGTCAACCCCAAATATCTAGTTAGCAAGTTGGCACAGATCCATCCAATGCTTTTGATAGCGCATACCAATGCTGCAGTGAACACCAACCCAATCTCAATCATGTAACTTACCCTCACAACTTGTTGGGTTGGATCTGATTGGGACCCGTTAACAATCAACAAAATGGTTAATTTCAAGTTGTTAAGTAATGTTTCCCACCACTTATATCACACTCTTGAAGGAAATCGAAGAGGAGAAAGAAGGGTTGGTTGGGATTTAGGGCTTCCGTAAGATGGTCTTTTCTCTCCAAATCCATGGAGATATATATAGGGCCATTCACCATCCCGTTCGCCCAAATCATAACGTCCAACTCATTCCAGATTTATTCTCCATAAATCCCAATATTCATTTCAGACATTATTGTCATAATCGCATTTTTATTACGATTTTGATTTCTCCATTATTAGAGAGATATGTAACTGAAATCTTGGACCATTAAGGTCAATATTTCTAACATCTCCCACTTTGACCAATATGGTTAAGATTACTCTACACTCCCACTTTTCATGGAATGTGTCTAACTTCATGGAGAAATAATCCGAGGTTCATTTTTCATGAATTCCTCACTTGATTCAAAAATTTCTGAGTCCCATCAAACCAACATGTTTGATATAAATTCCTGCTTGTATTTCTTTTGTCATGGAATCTGCAAGCATATCTTCTGTAGGTATATATGTTACCTTAATTTCTTTCTTTTACACTATATCTCTTATATAGTGATAATGAATCTCTATATGTTTCCCCTTAGAACTATTTGACCCATTGTTAATCAAGCTTATTGCTGCTTGATTGTCACAGAAAATTTCGATTGGGTCATTTGCCAATCCAAGGTTTAAGTTCTCTAAGAAACGTCTGGTCCAGACTGCATGCGTAGGAGCCATACTACATGCAATATATATTCGACTTCTTGTGTGTGTCTCGACACACAACCTTGTTTCTTGCTTCCCCAAGAAATAGTTGCACCACCGAACATGAATAGATAACCCAATGTGGATTTCCTATCATCCATATCCCCTCCGAAATTCTACATCTGAGTATCCAGCAACTTCAAGCGATTCTGCTTGATAGACAAGTTTGAGGCCAATAGTTCATTTTAAATATCTCAATATTCTTTTTACGGCTTCCCAATATTCTTGTCCGGGATTACTTTGGTATCTACTCACTAAACTGACGGGAAAAGCTAAGTCAGGACTGGTGCATAACATTGCATACATAAAACTACCTACCGCTTGAGCATATGGGACATTTAACGATTTCTGACCTTTACCTGGGCATTGACTTTTACTTAATCGTTTTCCCATAACCATTGGTGTAGGAGCAGGAGTGCTGTTTCTGCATTCCAAATCTCTTTAGTATAGTATGCAAATATTTTTCTTGATCCAAACTCAATGTTCTTGAGTTTCTGTCTCTAGTGATCTGAATACCAAGGACATAGGATGCTTGCCCCATGTCCTTCATCTCAAATTCATCACTCAGCTTATGCTTTACATCATTAAGCATATCTATGTCATTTCCGGCGAGCAAAATATCATCCACATATAATGATAGAATTATGAACTTGCTCCCACTATTCATGATATATGAACAATTATCTAATTCATTAGCCACAAAACCAAATTGGATAATTGTTTTATGAAATTTGATATACCATTGTCGTGATGATTGTTTCAGACCGTACAAGGATTTCTTTAACTTATACACTTTATTCTCTTGTCCTACCTGAAAACCATCAGATTGGCGCATGTATATAACTTCACTCAATTTTCCATTGAGAAAAGCTGTCTTAACATCCATTTGGAATAATTCCAAATCCATACACGCGACTAGTACCAAAATCATCCTTATTGATGCAAATTTGGCTACAGGAGAATATGTTTCCTGGAAATCAATTCCAGCCTTCTGTGTATAACCCTTAGCAACTAATCTTGCTTTAAACTTATCAATGGTACCATCAACTTGGTACTTTTTCTTAAACACCCATTTGCATCCTATGAACTTTCTATCTTCTGGTAAGTCATATAGTTCCCAAACACCATTCTTTTCAATCGAGTCTAGTTCTTCTTTCATGGCATCCATCCATGATTCTGACTCGGGAGAAGCCATTGCTTCATTAAAAGATATTAATCTGTATAATCCATAATATCTTCATCAACAGTAAAACATGAAACCTCGCATGAGTAAAAATAATAATCACTCCTCCATGCAGGTTGTGTTCTGGGTCGCTTGTACCTAGTAGCGTCAGTGGCTTGACTAGGCTCCGCTATCTCTTCTAAAGGTTGAATGATCATTCATAGGTTCTACTTCCATCTCTACTTCCGGATGGACTATTTCATCCCCTCCATTTTGATCTATTTCTGAGTCGATCTAATCATAAAGACGAGTAAAGGTTCTGTTTTCCTCCGTTTCTTGTTGCTTTTCTTCATGATTTTCTAGAAAAGTAGCATCACGACTTTCTATCAGACCTTTTTCTTTGTGGAAGAACCTGTAACCTTTGGACTTTTCAGAGTAGCCTATGAATCTACATTTTATTGTCTTAAAATCAAGCTATCTCTAAGCTGATTTGGCACCATAACATGTGCTATGCATCCCCATTTTCTGAGATGATTTAATTCTGGCTTTCTACCAGTCCATACTTCATAAGGTGTAGAGTCTAATGATTTAGTAGGGATTCTATTCTGTGTATAATTAGCAGTCAATACTGCTTCTCCCCAGAATTTCTTGGAGAGACCAGAATGAGATAGCATACTTCTCACTGTATTCATAAGAGTTCGATTCTTTCTCTCAACACTCCATTTTGTTGTGGAGTATATGGCATTGTAGTCTGCCTACGAATGCCCATTTGAGTACAATAATCATTGAACTCTTTTGAATTGAATTCCCCTCCCTTATCAGTCCTTAACACCTTAATCGGTCTACCCAGATTTTTCTCAACTTCTGTTTTATATCTCTTAAAACTTTCAAAGGCTTCGGCCTTTCTTTCTAAGAGATAAATATATGAGTACTTGGAATATTCATCAATGAATGTTATAAAGTATTCTTATTTCCGTGTTGTACATACACTTAAGGGACCACAAATATCTGAATGAACTAGTTCTAATAATTCTCTTGACCTTTGACCTTTAGAAAATGGTTTTCTGGTCATTTTTCCAGTCAAGCAATGTTCACAGGGCAATCTTCTTGCACCTGTTATATTAGGTACTAAGTTCAATTTTATTATCTGGTCCATTTTGAATTTCCTGGATGTCCTAATCTCATATGCCAAAGATCATAGTCAGATAGATGACACCCAATCTAGTTCAAACTAACATTCATTGATTCTTCAGAGGTAATCACAGGAAGACAAAAAAGATCATGCTCATGTACAAACTTCCCCATGGCAAAGACTTTGCGATCTCGGCCAATGGAGACGCGATTATTGTAGAATCTGACTTCAAAATTTTTTTTTCAGAAGGACATGTACAGAGATAAGATTCCGGCGAATCCTAGAGCGTAGAAAACTTCCTGCAAGATCATTACGCTTCCTCCAAGGTCTAACATGTATGATCCAACACCTTCCACATCAAGGTAGGTGTTGTTTCTCATGTATATCATCTGTTCACCCTTCTTTAATTCCTTGAAGTCCACTAGTCCCTCTTTTGCTTTTGCAATGTGGCGGGTTGCACCAGAGTCGATCCACCAGCCATCGCACTCAGTTGTGGCTGAGTTGCACTCAACCACTGCAGTGAATTCTGGCTTGTTAGGGTCTTTCTTTCCTGGACCTTTGGATGGGTCCTGGCCTCTTTCCCTGCGGACAGTTGGCCTTAAAGTAGCCAAACTTCTGGCATTTGTAACAAGCACCTCGTGGAGTTTCCCACATCGTCCCTTGAACTGGGCTTTGGAGGGTCCTAGGTTCTTGCAATGATGCACCGCATGCACTTCCTCTTGTTCAGCTTCATACACCTATGTTTTCTTCTTACTAGCAGCCAAGTCTTGCTCGATTGCCAACTGAGCTAGCAAATTAGTAACCGACTTAATGGTCCCATTAAGTCGTAATGTGGCAGCAGCCATATCAAAAGATGTTGGCAAACTATTTAGAATAGTCGCCACCTGCATCTTTTCCGGGATTTCTGTTCCCGCGACGGCTAGGTCCTTAGCCATGACAATCATTTTATTTACGTGTTCAATTACACTGTCAGATTCCTTTCATCTTGCACATATTGTACTTGTGTAAGAGAAGCTGTACGTTCACCTCCGTCTTGGAGTCGTACTTTTCCTTAACAGCATTCCACAACTCGTAGGCATTTTCATGGTTTTCGCAAACTCTAATTAAATTATCCTCCATGTGAATTAACATGAAGCTACGAGCCTTTTATCATTCTTTTGCCACTGCTCATAAGTTTTCTCGTAAGCTTTCTTTTCCTCATCAGTGGCTTCTTTGGAAATCTTAGGAGCAGGGGCATCAATAACACCATCAAGATTGTCATGCATAAGTCCATATTGGATTTCCAACTCCACATATCATTTCACACCATTGAGGTGTTCTAATTTAGCCAGTTCAGAGGCAATCAACTTGGTGGCCATGGAGGTAAATGATTAATGAATTTTCGATAAATAGAATATAAGACAATGATTGAATAAATAAATATTATGAGATATTTTTTTATTTTTAAAAAAATATGGGTTAAGTTGTAAGTTCTTTAAACCAAAAAACTAAATAAAAAGGAACGTGTGACAGCACATGCGTATTGTAGAATCTAATTAGAGAAAAAACGACAATCAATTTAGTGCCAAATTAATAAATTAATGCAAAAAGGTACAAAACGACAATCGATTTATACATAGGAATTATTTTTTTATTTTTTTATTTTTTTATTTAAAAAAAGGCATAGACAGAGATTTACTAATGACAGAGAATTAAAAGGTTTTGCATGCAATATACAAGACAGGATAAAGAGAATAAAAGGTTAAACAACTACATGACAAGCAATGCATAGCAAAGGATGGCAACAAAAACAAGGCAATGGATATGCAAATCAATAGAGTATGCAGGGATATGGTCAGATATGGATATACTATTAGTGGATTTTCACGCAAAAGAAGGGGTACAATTAAGTGGATTTTGACGGCTAAAAAGGGAGGCAATTTCCCTTTATTTTTTTAAGTGACGTTTTAAAAAGGATAACAATTAGTGACGGCAAAAAAAGGGGGGAGGCATAATTTCCTTTTAGTGGAGATGTTAGTGGATTCTAACAACTACTAAAACAAGCAACTTACAAAAAAAGAAATTGTTGATATGCTAATCACGGCAATTAAGAAAACGTTGATATGCAGATCTTGTTACAAAAAAAGGAAAAACAAGATTGTTGATGTAATTTCTCAAAAAAAAAAGGAAACAACTTTCTCAGTTTAAAAAACGTGTCCTTTTTTGTGCATCTACTTGAATTCTTGCCAAAAAAATGAGTTGCCTGCTAAAGGTATATTGTCGTAGAAAAAATAAAACAAGAGAGACCAATGTACCCTTTATTTCTTTCTTAGAAAGACGCCAGAAAGAAAACGAAAATCGCAGTCTGTCTCGATTGATGCAAGCAGAGATCGTCTAAGATGGTAGGAGAGGATGCAACGGAAGATCGTCTGTAGCCGCAAAGCTCGATTGAAAGCTCTGATACCAATGAAGGAAATCGAAGAGGAGAAAGAAGGTTGGTTGGGATTTAGGGCTTCGTAAGATGGTCTTTTCTCTCCAAATCCATGGAGATATATATAGGGCCATTCACCATCCCGTTCGCTCAAACCATAACGCTCACATTCATTCCGGATTTATTCTCCATAAATCCCAATATTCATTTCAGACATTATTGTCATAATCGTATTTTTATTACGATTTTGATTTCTCCATTATTAGAGAGATATGTAACTGAAATCTTGACCATTAAGATCAATATTTCTAACAACTCTCACACTCTGAAAGTTTCCAATATGTGACTATGTTGGATGTTACCGAACACCTGCTACTTGACCCATTAATCTTCCAAAATCGAAAAGAAAATACGGCAGAGTTTGAATTGCCGACCTTACATGATCACATTGTCACAGGAACAAGTGCAATAAAAGCATGAGAAACCTGAAGCAACTAATACCTTTTTTTCAAAAAGAATATCAATAATTTATTCATCATTATCATTAAAAAAAGAATATGACCCGTTAGAGAAATTTCAGAAAGCCTTGCACATGGGTAAGGAGATAAGTCAATAAGACAGACATAGCAGAAGTAGACCTGGCCAAAGTTCGGTCGGGTCGGGCCATGGGCCGGGTTGATCAGGCTGAGGTTTTAAAACCCTTTATCCAAGGTTCGGCTCGGTCCACGGGCCATACTTCAAGGCCCACGCCCGGTTTAGGCCTAGGCCGGGCCAGGCCGGCCCATGGGCCGAATGTGAAGTACTTTTTTATTATTTTTAATCAAATTTATGTAGATAATTAAGTTTTTTAGCATCATCTAATCTTTCTAAATCCAAGTAACCATAATATGTGTTACATTGCATGTAAACTATAAGATAATATGTAATATTGATAATATAAAATAAAAACTTGAAGTATATGATATTAAATGTATATAAAATATAATTTTTAAACACATATTTTTTATATGTGCAGGCCGGATCGGGTTTTATGGCACATGCCCACGGCCCGCCCAATTGACGGGCGGGCCAAAGAGCGGGCCGGGCCGACCTATTCCAAAAATCTCTTGCTCAAGCTCGGCCCATGAATGGGCTAGGCGGGCGGGCCTCCGGCCCATTGGCCAGGTCTAACTAGAAGTAACAAAGACACTCGGAGTTGAGCAACATCATCAGAAGACAAAACCCAAGTTCGAGAACAAAACACAATCCTTCACGCTTCAGCAGGCCAATAACAAGCGCAAGCATCGATTTCCATCATCGTTCTACTTGGGGGAACCTTTTAGAGTTTTTTTAGAGATTTTTCTCGGACAGGGCATAGCCCTGTCCGTAATTCCCGATTAGGGCATCGCGTGAAAGTTTTTCCCACTCAGGGCATGATTCGGCAAACGGTTCGCCGATCGACAAACTGTTTGCCGATCATACGTAAAAATAATATATAATATTATTTCGGAAAACTTTTCAATTTTATATTATAAAAGATAATATATAGAAAATATTTGGAATTGAGAATTTTTTATAATATAAAATTGAAAAGTTTTTCGGAATGCCCTGATTGGAAAAAATGTTTTATGCGATGTCCTGGTCGGGAATTACGGATAGGATTATGCCCTGTCCGGGGAAAAGTCTCTTTTATAGTCGTGAATTTATTTTTTGCATGAATCTTGAGGGAGGAAAACACGATCAACATATTGGATGCCGGTGATTTGAGCTCGCCAGTTGCGATGCCTAAAGCAGGCTGAAATGATATCGAGTGCTGCTTACAAAGTTTACAGTTTCGAGGTGAGTGGAGATCGAATCCTAACCTCGTCAAAAATTGCTTGCTCAGTTAAAAAGATACCATGAAAAGTAAGAAGTCATCATACTTTCCAAATCCACTGAGTGGATTAGAATGGAGCTGCCAAAAGGTATTGACCATTAAGCTCCGATATAACAGTAGAGGTAAATTACGATGACAATCAAATCTCGCTAAATATTGAAGAAAAAAAACAGAGAAGATAACAAAATCCTTCGCATAAAAAAAGTTAGTTACAGGACAACAAACGACATCCATTAGTATATGTTATTGATCGATTGATTGATGTCGTAATTATGGATAGAAGAGAAACATGTTGCTGTTGACGAATATGTTGACAGCTGGAAAAATGTTTGCCTTGTATTCATGTGAAACCATCGAACGTAAGCCATTAGTTTACGGCTGCTGCACCGTACCGAGTTGGGGGTGGTGGACCTTCCTCCACTCAATGTTCGACTGGGTTCGACTATCCCACTATAATGGTTTAATTGGATGATGTTGACACCATCCATTTTTCAAATCGGATTAAACGGAACTGCTGAAGAAAAATGGTTCAACCAATTGATTAACCCGGATCGAATCATATTATGTGTAAAATACACGTGCAAATATTATTAAGTTTTGTACGAAATTGAATAAAAAAATGTAAATACACGTAAAATATATATACAAAACTAGTGTGTGTTTACAAATAAAACTTGATGGTCAATGAATCAATAACAAATTACATAGAGATTGATGGAAGATGGGCAAAAACTGCGCCGCCGAATCCTTTTGGGCAAATCCGATACATAACAGGGAGAAATATGTTGTTAGAAAAAATATAAATTCTCTATATATAAATATTTTACATATACCTAACTACATACATAAGTACATAGATAAACAACCATAAGCATTTACTCAGTATCTGTGTGATTTTATAGTTCTTGCGTGATTAATGGAATTTGCAAAGTAAGCAAAGTCTAAATGAGTTTATAACTACTAAATTTGTCTCACTTTAATTTTCTTGTATAGGTCTCTCTAAAAAGATCAGAGTTATGAAGCTCTCCGAAAATCTCTTTCCTCGTATGAGTATTCTCTCCCAAGGGGATGTTCTTTTGGGGAATAGCCCCAAGAATAAGGGTGTTATCCTCCAGCTCTCTTTTCTCGTATGGCTTTCCCCATGTGCTTCTCTATGTACCCTTATTCCACTCTTATTCATATCATTATTCTACCTTACATGCCCTTATTCCATCTTATTTCATCTTATCCATATCCTTCGGTAGAATAGGAATAGTGTCATATTCCAACTTATTCCTCGCCATTATTCATGCTTATTTCAACACACCCTCAGGATTTAAAGGTGGATTTCCTCACCTCCTCAAGGATCCAAAAAAGAAGCATCCTTTTCTTACTGTTTTTTTGTTATTATTTCTACTTGTTACTCTCATTTTCTCTCCTTTCTTTCAAAGTTTCCAAAACCTCTGCTTATATTTTTTAATAAAATCAAAATTAAAATTCTTGTCGGGTGAGTTAATATTATTCATGATTTATTTGTTTACTTGAACATGTGAGATAAGAGGTAGTTATTGAGGATTAAGCAATTATAGAGGAGAGAAGAAGAATAGTCGTTTGAGAATGAAGGAAGTCTGAACAATAAAAGAAAGGGTACATTGATATGGAATCTATATTTTACAATTAGTACCTCCATTAATTTGGTCTTTTTTGAAAGAAAAAAAGTGTATACAGGTGTAAGGGCGAGCACCCAAAAACTTTATATTCACAAGTTATGTATCAAAAATACAAGGACCAAGAGTCCCGAAGGACTATGGCATGCTCAAAAACATTCTCAACATATATTCTCTCCCTTCGAAAGACTACACTATTTCTTACAAGCCAAATTGCTCACAATATTAAAATAAATGAAAAATATCATATTTTTAAGTCGATGATCTTTCGGTAAATTCATAAAAATATTGTCTAAAGTTTTGTTAGTCATTTTCCCGATATTTTCTATGAATAAAAAAATATAAAAACTCTTCTTGGAAATGAATGTAAAGTCATTGAAATATGACATTTTCATCTTCTTTAAGTTGTCTACTTCTTTCTATGTTTTGATATAATTAAAACCAAATATTATTACGATTTTTTCTATTGTTTAGTTTCCATTATTTCTGCATAAATCATTCAAAAACTGCTACCGTCCCTTTGAGAATAAAGTAAGTTGGTACAACAAAGAGTAAAAGTTAATAATATGTTGCATGTTCACCGTCTCAATCAAACTTAATCTAAATTTGCTCAAGTTTCCATTTTTATTAATTTATTGTGAAAGAAATTTATTTAAGAGTAGGGTAATAAAAAAGAATACCAAATGTGTCTCAATTTTCAATTGTGCTTCATTTTTCTAAATGTATAAAGCAAAACTTGTCTTATTTTTGTCTCAATGTAAGCTCTCGCAACTCCTCTTTGTCAATCCTAAACCATAAAGTTGAAAGTTTATTACCTTCTCTGTTAAATTTAGAAGACAATGCTCTTAATCGGGAATCTAAGTATATTTAGAGTTCTACTTTGTTTTGATCGCAACTGCATATACAAATTTTGAAAGGGAATCCAATAATGGCGAAATGTCAATTAAGATTTGTTTTATATTATTTTGTGAATTGAGTTTTAAAGATGTGAATGATTGTCACGGATAATTTTGTTTCATAATAAATAATCGCTGGTGCATGTACTAAGAGCCATTAGAATCCTATCATACATAATCATCAATTGATTAAATTCTTTTTTTCTTGCAAAATTTTATTATACACAGAATGTTGCTATCGTAAATATTTATCTTTGAAAAAATATCATTTGCTAGTGTTTAATTTTACATCCATGACCTTCTATTTGTTATCTATCATTGTTTGTATTCCATTAATGGAAATCATTTGATACAGCGAGTAACAATCTATGTTTGTTCATCGTCAGTGTTTTGATTTAAGATCGCAGTTCTTTTATGTTGTAATCGTAGCATAGTATTCCGTAAAGATGAATGCCCAAAATATGGAATGAACAAATGTTTCTATGACTCTGCCGCTCAACCAATTCTATTCCGTGTATCTTTCTATTGAGTGAGAAATCTTTCTCCTGTTACATTAATGAAACATTTCATTACTGGTACGAGACTTCAAACCAATCTTTTAAAGGCGGATTTCATCCAAACCCTACGATGGAGTTTGAATGATCGGACTTTTTGAAGCAGTTCGTGTTGTGATTCCACTGAGTTCAAGGTATACCAGGCCTAACCACATCACTACAATTACCTGACGTACAAAGATATGTATTAGCTTAATTGTGAGATTAATGGGAATTGGAGTAATTGATTGGTCAAAATCTATAAACCCATTTTGTCATTATCAATATAATGCAATCTAATGAAAATAGTAATGGCATGTGAGTATAGTATCACTTTCATCATTTTTTGGATATCTCACTATTACTTTAATTCCCACGAGACTATAGTTCAACATCACTGATGGCGCAATTAAAGGAGTGTTATGTTATCTTCTCCTTCTTTTGAATGCGTGTCTCCTAATATATAAAGATATGTCAACATTAATTATTTTCTAGCAACTAATATCCTCGGACATAATCCGTGTATCTTAAAAAAAAGCATGCATTATTGTGGCTTGACGTTGAATATAGTCGACTTGTAACATCCCGTGTTTAGGTCCCCGGTCCATTATCAAGGAAAACTGACATTGACAATTTATTAGATTCGGGTCCAAATCCAATTGGATCCGTTAACAACCACCAAAATGCTTAAGTCCAAGTTGTCAAGTAGTAATCCCCACCACTTATAACCTACTCTCACACTTTGTGAGTTTTTAGATGTGGGACTATTTTTGGGGGTATGGGTGTTACAACACACCCCACTTATATTCGCAACAATCTCGTTGCGACATGACCCATCACTTATTCCCAGTGACAGTGGCGGCTTCACGCTCCCGGCTTAGGTCCTTTCGGGTAGCCCTTTCCACTATCAGAGGGAACCCGCTCTGATACCATTTGTAACGTCCCGGGCTTAGGTCCAGAATCGTTATCGAGGAAAACTGGTCCTAACAACTTGTTGGGTATGTGTCCAGATGGATCCGTTGACAACCACCCAAAATGTTTAAGTCCAAGTTGTCAAGTAGTAGTCCCACCACTTATAAACCACACCCACTTTTCGTGAGTTTTAGATGGTACTATATTTGGAGGTATGGGTGTTACACGACTAGTTGCTATCAACACGTAATTATTCGAAGGAGTCATTATGTAAAAACTCCTAAAATCTTATAAATTTTGTGCACATCTAATCTGTTAAACTAAATAAAGATGCAGTGCATCCTTTTTATGTACTACGATTTCACGTGGATATATATACCGCCCAATACATTTTCTCTTGTTTCTCCCTATATGCAACCTCACACGATTCCCTTCAAGCTTACAACATATCTTAAGATCTTAGTGGTTAGAATCTTCCTAATGTCTTGAAATTAGATAGGAGTTGTTATCGAATAAAAAAATAGTCATAAAAATTTGTTGGGTTTGCCTTGAAGGGGATTTGTTGACAACTATGAACTGCCTAAAATAATTACCTTAAGTTGTTGCCTAATAATCTCTCGCATCTGTACCACGCTCACATATATTGTGATTATTTCATTCATGATGGGTACTACAACCTCCATCACTTACTATCGTTGTGTATTAATCCATCATTTATTTATAATATCAGTGAAGGTTGCACACTTCAAGTAGCATCCTCATCCCATATCTTTTCAATATGGCTTCAGCTCTTGGTAACTTTTTTATTGTTGTCAAGAACTAATCTTTGATTTCATTAATAAAATATGAGATCTTAGATCTAAGTCATTATCAAGAAAAATTCATCCTAACATCTTGTTAGGATTGTGCTAAAATTTATCCATTGACAACCACGAAAAATATTTAAATGCAAGTTATTTAATAGTAATACATGATTATTATTTATCTATCGTACGCATTCCACATTCCACAATAACCACTACTTGTTATACAATCAAAAACACACAATGGACAAAGATAACTCCTCCTTATTTCCACCAAAAAAATGCACCCAGAGTAATAAAAAATATGGCACAAAGCTCACCGTTCCACATTACTCAGCATATAAAAATAAAAGTAAATTACATAAAAGTTCATGTACTTAGTTTCAATATCATACTTGATTTCAATGCCGTAATTGAACTCTAAAAGGTAGCAATGTGGTACACTATTCGTTAAGATTTGTTTAGACATGATCTGTGACTACCGATGAATATCCATTTCATCACCTTTATCTTTTCATTTTGGTCTTTAAAACCTAGCTAAATACATGTAAATATCATTATTTTGCATAAAACAACACGTATTATTTATTGTGTAAATATGGCATAAAAGACTGCATGTAAAGCCACAATAAAAGAATAAAGAAAAGAAATAAAATACCATAGGTATTGAATGACCATAAACCTCGAGACCTATGCATCATGATGATTGTGTCAAAAAAGAATAAAGTAGGGAGAGGTAAGGGCCAATATATACAAGAAACCCTAATTTCTTCTTCAATAAGTCCAGTTTATGACCTATTTTATTCTTTATTATTTATACCTCAAATTAATAAACTTTATACATAAAAGTTATAGATAAAAATACATAGAAAAATATAAAAACTATTTCACATAAAAATAATGCATATTGTGCTTTCTACACTCAGAATAAAGATCCAAAAGCCCAAGTTCACAAACATGTATCTTCTCCATATGAACTCAAAGTTCATCAAAATAAACTTTAATTTTATATAACTTTTAATTATATATTTAATGAAGGTAGTTTCATTTAATTTAGAATTAAGATGCAAAGTTAGGTTTTGGACCCTTATTGTACATTGTACCTGGATAAAAAGTTCATTTATTTATTATTTATATTCTCTAATATTTATATTTTTATAATTTTATGATTATTATTTATAACATATGTACATAAATAAATCAAAATAAAACCATTAAAAATACCTTAAAACAAATATGAGAATTATAACACATAGATGAAATATACTTGCTTATACATGTCTAATTAATACCTATATTTATTTAAGTGTGCAGGTTAATTTAGAAAAAATAAAAGAATATTTGTATGTATTTAAATAGGTTACAAATATATAAATGATGTAGATAAAATAATAAAATAAAATACAAAAAATACATACTATATAGGTGAATATACCTGTATTTATACTTGTAAAAAGTAACCTATGATAAATAAACTTGTATAAATAAATAAAAATAACCATAAAATACTATATAAAATAATAATATTTTTTATGTTTTATATAAAAATGAAATAAAACCATTTACTATGTTTGCACAATTTAATAAAGGTTTTTATTTTATTTTTCTCTTGGCAGGATGGCGTGGCCTAATGGGAGCCAAGCCTCGGTTGACTCGCCAGTTAACGGATGCTCGTAGGCTCATGACTCTATCAGATGCGATGACCCACTATCTTCCTCGATTTATGCCACTCGATTATTTCATTATTTTGCTCGAATCCTTCTTGACTTTTGACCTTTGATCCTTAGACTTTCACGCGCCCGTGATTCCTCGACCAATGGTCTTCTGAATCAAGCACCCTTATCGAGTCAAAGAACCTATGTACATAAACCCAACTGTACTTCATTTCAAACTTGATCCTCTTCTACCCATCAAAACCTTAACCCTAATAGTGTTTGAGGGACCTCGTGACGTTAAAAAAATATTTGTCATTTCGTTGTAGGCAGGCAATCGGAATCGGTCAAGAAAATAACCACAATTATTTTGTCAATTTTTAATCGTGTGGTTTTATATTTATTTTACTCGAGCAAGTCTCAAGGTCGAAAACAAGGAGGCAAAGGAACAACCTAGAATTTTGTCTATCAAAGTTCGTGCACGGTTTTCAAGGCGGTCTTTTTTTTGTAATTTTTAATGCAATAAAGGATGCAAAATGCAATTTTGGCCTATTTTAGGGACTAAAATGTAAAAGTCGATCAAACGATGTCCAAAAAATACGAAACTTGGCCAAGATGATAATTATAATGAAATGAATGCACTGTAATTTTTTGAATTTTTTTTATGCAAGATGGATTTTTTTATGAATTTCTAAATGTAAACAACGTGAATTTCAATATTTAATTATAATAAATACTAAACCTAATTATTTTCAAGGGACAAAATTATCAAAGTTCTATCACTAGGTGATAGATCTCAGAAAAATCCTAAACCTCGAAAATACCAGTTTCACTACTTAATAAAAATCAAACACTAAAATATGTAAAATGATTTTTATAGCGCAAACTATGCATGCAAATACATTTTTTTGGGCATAATATTCACCACCATTAATTCTACAATCTATGATTTTTCGGTAACTTTTAGAACAACAGTTAATCGATTATAAAAATCAGAGCACAAAGTGGGTAAAATATGCAATTTTTCACATAAAGACTAATTATTAATTAACCACTGATCACAAAAATGTCAAACGTATGCCACAATGTAGAGAATTAATCAACGAACGACATGCTATTTTTTTGGATGATAAAAATAATGTCATGTAGCTGTTCAAAACCATGGAGGAATACATGGGTATTTCTACAATGATAATAATTAAAATAAATATAAAAATACAATAGGGGGACCTAAGTGTAATTACCGATAAAGAAGGGGTAGTTTTCTGCAAAATTACCATAGGTCGCGTGCGAAGCACGTGGCCTTCTAGAGCTGGACTTTATTTCAATTAAGAGGACTTCGGGGTGCTGCTTTGCAAATTACCCAGCGGTCACGTGCATAAAACGTGACCCTGGGAGAAAGTTGGGAGACGTTCCCCCACGCACTTGCGGAGCACGTGTGGGGGGCCTCGGGCTCTGTCGGGAGGGAGGGTGGGTAGCCGATGATTAAGGCGGTTTTCGGTCGATCTTTTTGTGAGCCTGCGGTGGGAGATCGTAATGACGAGACGGAGATGAAGCATATGATTCCCAGCTATCATCAGTGTTATCCTCAGAAAAATCATGATGGATAGTAGATGAAGCGTATGAGTTAGATGAAGGTAACCATCATCAGAGTTATCCTCAGAGGAATAGTAACTAAAAGTTGACACACTCCAAATATTCTTGTCTTTTTGTTTCTTTAGTTGTTTTCTTAGAATTCGTTCCTTTTTTGGATCAAGCGGTTTGTCCTCGTATGAATACTCTGAAGCACCGGTCTCAGTCAGCTCATAAGAAATAATTCCATTGTACTTGATGAGGGCAAGAGCATCAGCTTTTGGATGAATAATAGTGAGGAATGGGAGTCGTCCAACGGGGATTGAAGTTTGGATCCTTGCGAAGATATGGTTTTAGAACTGCAGAGCAGACCTCACTCATGTAGATTACCTTTTCCGGACCTGATGAGGGGTCATCAGCTGATTCCTCTTCCGGAAGGTCAAAGGTGACTTTCTTTTTCTTGTTTCGTGAATGTGTCGGTCCACTTGAGTCTCCAGATGAATAACCATTGGAATTTTTCTCCTTAGTCGGTGTTCATCCTACGTGTTTGTTCTTAGTCTTCTTAATGTTGGTACACTCCTGATTTGGGATAATTCGGTCAAGGTATTCATAGTAAGTTGCCCCTGGGTGCGACCATGCATACGTCTCAAGATCATATAAGAAACATTCTTCTATTTTGAGATCTGCATGAATTGAAATACTGGGGAGAGTCTTTGCATGTTTATTCTCAATTATTTTGACATTGGAGCATTCTTGTGTCGAGTTGATGTGATCAAGATAGTCAGAATGGGTTGACCGAGGGTGCGACCATGCATAAGTCTCCGGATCATACGATTCATATACTTGATTTTCCATGGTGAGAGCATATGGGAATGGAGCAGGAGAAAGAGACTCTAAACCAATAGTCTCATCAACAATCGCTATCTCAAGTGTAGCAACGGGGTAGGGCTCTTCTACCGCTTGGTGGTTACAGTTGTTGAGGACTTCGTAGTTTGCCTCAGAAAATCATGGTTCCTCAAAGACTTGTTGAGATCGAAGTGCTTCCAGTGCTATAAAATTGATTTTTCGAATCTCGCACTCTATAATTGCTTAGCCAGTGCCAAGAACGGCTTTCCCATAATAATTGTAGACTGGGTGAATTCTCCTCGATGCTCAATATCAATGATCGTGAAATCCACTTTGAGCGGAGCACCTTAGAATGTCATGACAACAGAAATGGTTACTCTCAGTCGTTTTATCGATCAGTAAGCCAATTGAACAATCTCTCGTATCTTCCTGATAGGTCCGAGTTTGAGTTCGTGAAATACAGAGGTCGGGAGGATATTGATCGGTGAATCGTTATCAACTCGAGCATGGGTGAAAATTATGTTTTGATTCCACAATCAAATCTGGGCAACCGCTTCACTATGTGGTTCTTGGTTTTCTCCTCAACACCAAGGAGGAGGTTATTGACAAGATATGTCTTTCAGTCTTTGTTCTAATCCTGCTCGACTTTCTCATCATTAATTTGTCCATTACAAATCCTTTAAGGTCGGGAAAGTGTTCAATAGCATTTATAAAGGGAATTTCAAAAATCAATCTTTTCTCTGGTGCTTCCTGTAAAGCAGGATCCAAATTCTTCAGATCTTTTCCAGTTTCAATTTTTATGTAATTTTCCATATTTTCGATTTTTTTAGTGTTATTGAATATTCCAATTTTTTGGTATTTTCTGTGTGGTGTAGTGATGTGGTGTCTTCCGTAAATGAGAAGGGGCTTTGATGTTCCAAGTAAGAGTCAGAGGCATAGTCATTCCTAGGGGAGTAATATGCTGAAGTGCCGCTGTCAGAATCATCCCTGGGTTTTTGTATATCCTCAAAATTGTCAACATGAGATCCAATCTTTTCCTCATCTATTTTTATGTCCGAGTTACCAAAGAGTGAAATTAATCGGTCGGGAAAATTTTGAAATCTATCCTCCATTAATTCGAATCTCTTATTTATCCTCGAAATATCATCCTCAAAATTATGTTCATGATCAATCATGGAGCAATCGGTGTGTGTTTTTACATTTGCGATTCAAAATTTTCATCTTCCATTTTCCTGCAGGTGCTGAGAGGAGAGTTTCTTGGAATATCTGATATATGATCATTATTTTCTAAAAATTTCTCCTCAAAAATTATGGAAGGAGGCTGCTTAGTGGAAGGATTTTACGGGAATGCGTAGGTCTCATACTCAACATGCCGTGACTCAGACATGCAATGCTGGTTGGAGTAGAGTCTACTTCCATGGTCATGATTGATCGTATCCTCGAATAATGGAGTCATACAGGGTGCATATGTGTTGATATCATCCATTTGATCCTCTGTATGTGTAGGTTGGTCGAAGGAGTGGTATTCATGTTGGCCAATAGGGATTTGATCATTGCGGTCAATCCAGCGCTGATGATCATTGAGTGCATGTCTCTCCATCTGGATTTGATTTCTCGGCCAGTCATGAGATTCAAAAGTGATTTGATCTTGAAATGATTCATTCGGTTCAGTGAGAAACCGAGAATAAGACGATTCAGTCCATGATGGAAAATGATTTGAGGAGGAATTCAATGAGGAGGTCAAATTCATCCGCGGGTGAAAGTTTCCCGCAAATATTGGAGGATTTTTGAAAGAAGGGGGTTTAGTTGATTTGGGCCAAATCGAGATAAATTCATTTTCATAATATAGATCAGATGGGTGCTCGGACCATTGTCCGGTGTTTGTCAAAGGAGGTTGATGATGAATCGTCATGGTTGATCTCGGTGCGAGTGCACAGGATAGTCAAATTTTTTTAATCAAATGTGTGGCTTTTGATCTTCGAAATCGGTTCATGCACACCAATGCAAACACAAATCAAACCCCGGGCTCACCAACTCACACAATGAAGTCGTAAGAGTTCGGCTATTATCTTTTTAATTTTAATTGGTGAATAAGACAATCTTGAAAAGAATTTAGCGAGCTATTAGGTGCCGGAAATTTTCCTAATGACTGACCTGAATTCTTACGACTAGTTGCATCTACTTTCAGCCAGTATGGGATTAAGTACGGACCGTAAAATGGCTACCCGTTACTTGAGGACAGAGTCTTACGCAGTGTCCTCTAAACCACCCACTCTACTAAGGAAATTCGGACCGTTTACCGGCTACCCGTTAGATCCTCACTAAGAAGTAGCTAATCATTTTTGGTAGAATCAGTAGTCAATATGAAAATCCGGGTTTGGTCTCTAGCCTTAAGTGTCTTCTCTCGCTCAGAAAAATAAAATAATCCAAGGTCGGGGTTGCTCTCCCGCAAAAACTCTTGATTTTATGGGTTATTAAGATCGGCCATATTTAGCAGTCTCAATTTTAGTTAGGCGATCACTGAAGAATTAAATGAACACAAATAAACGTCTACCGTCCAGTCCCAATTTCCTTTAAAATTATGTGACAAAACAAGAGGGAGCGGTTCGGGAAAAGCCGATGCACGCGAAAAAACTATGATGTATGCTTAGTTAGAAGACTTACAGTGAATCCTCACAATCTCCATGTGGTATGCAATACTGAATTGAAAGATTATTCTAAATGAATACAAGCCGATGAAAAACCGTACCTATCAGAAAGTTCTATTAGCGGGAAAGAATCGAGTTGAATTTGGCTAAATTGAGCGATCTAAAGTGTGTCTCAATTAAAGTGCAGTGTGGCCTTAGATCCTACGAGCACAATTAAAAATTTAAAATGCTCTAATAGTCGTAAGTGCATGTCTATCCTAAGCACCACTTAAGTCGGGTCCCACCCTCATCGGAGAGTGAAATAGGCCACGACACACCATAGAAAAAGTTTAAGGGTCTTTTTAGACACGCGAGAGTCCAAACGGACACCGCTATAATGAGCAATTACTTACAGAAAATAAAATTACAGAAAAATAAATCATAGACTCTACGCTCTCTCATGACTCGACTCGATCTTAAATAATTGCGGCTTTTCGGAAGTCAGTGAAGATGCATCGGTTCTTGACAAACCGCTCCCCGTACGCCGGGTACCTCACAAGAAAAATAAGAGAGATGGTGTAAGAGAGTGACTCAAAAATAAATCAAAAATAAAATAAAATAAGAAAAATAAATACTGAAAATAAAGTAAAATAATGCGAGAAAAAAATGGAATTTATATTGAAAATTCGGGGGGTCAAATTACCCGAATGCGGAAAACCAAACAAAAAATTTTAAGATAAAAAAACTAAGCCGTTTGCCTTCCCGGCAACGGTGCCATCTGTCGAGTCCTAGATTGCACTATTTAAAATGTGTGTTGTGGATTATCGTGCGTTAAAAAAATATTTGTCGTTTCGTTGTAGGCGGACAATCGAAATCGGTCAAGAAAATAACCACAATTATTTTGTCAATTTTTAATCGCGTGGTTTTAAGTTTATTTTACTTGGGCAAGTCCCAAAGTCGAATACAAAGAGGCAAAGGAACAAACAGGAATTTTGTCTATCAAAGTTCATGCACGGTTTTCGAGGCGATCTTTTTTGTAATTTTTAATGCAATAAGGGGTGCAAAATGTAATTCTGGCCTATTTTAGGGACTAAAATGTAAAATCAATCAAACGACGTCCAAAAAATATGAAACTTGACCGAGATGATAATTATGATGAAATGAATGTAGTGTAATTTTTTGGATTTTTTGGATGCAAGACGAATTTTTTATGAAATTTTGAATGAAAATAAAGTGAATTTCAATATTTAATTATAATAAATATTAAACCTAATTATTTTCAAGGGACAAATTTATCTAAGTTCTATCACTAGGTGATGGATCTCAAAAGAATCCTAAACCTTGAAAATACCAGTTTCAATACCTATTGAAAATCAAACACTAAAATATGCAAAATGATTTTATAAGGCAAACTATGCATATAAATGCAATTCTTTTTGGGCACAATGTTCACCACCATTAATTCTACAATCCGTGATTTTTCAGTAATTTTTAGAGCAACGGTTAATCAATTATAAAAATCAGAGCACAAAATGGGTAAAATATGCAATTTTCTACATAAAGATTAATTATTAATTAACCACTGATCACAAAAATATCAGACGTATGCCATAATGTAGAGAACTAATCAACGAACATCATGCTATTTTTGGATGATAAAAATAATGTTAAGTAGTTGCTCAAAACTAAGGAGGAATACATGGGTATTTCTGCAATGACAATAATTAGAAAAAATATAAAAATACAATAGGGGGACCTAAGTGTAATTACCGATAAAGAGGGGGTAGTTTTCTACAAATTTCCAAAGGTCACGTGCGGAGCACGTGATCTTTTGGATTTGGACTTTATTGCAATTTCGGAGTGCTGCTTTGCAAATTACCCAGCGATCACATGCGTAGCACGTGACCTTGGGAGAAGGCTGGGAGACGTTCCCCCGCGCACGTGCGGAGCACATGTGGGGGCCTCGGGCTCTATACCCGGTCGGCGAGGGATTGGAGGTGGCATGCGAGCACGGTTGTGGAGGAGCTCCGCCTCCTGCGGCGATTGATGGTCGATGATGCTCCTGACGTGGAAGTTAGACAGCCGATGAAGATGGACGTTGTTATCGAGGCGTTGGTGAAGATGACGCTGGAGGTAGCTTGAGCGTTGTCGATGAAGACGAAGGTGTAGCGTGTCGTCGTTGACGACTGTCGAAGGCGCCCGTGAATAACTATGGAGGTGATGTAGAAGCTGGAGGATGGCGTCGGAGTTGATCGTTGTTGACGAAGCTGTCGGAGATGGAGATGATGATAGACAAGTCAGTGGTCGTTGGCGATGAAGGTTGGTGGAGGTAGTAGGCGGAGTCGTTGGCTCTACGCCCGATGACCAGAGCAGGGCAGGTTGACAGGAAGGTCGTCGCTTCTGCAACAAGGGGCGGGGAGCCCTCGGATCTCGTCGACGATGGAGCGTCGGTGCTGTCACCACTAGCCTCGCGACCTGCGATGTAAATCGACGAATGATGGCGAAGGTCGGGGGTGGTGGTGCTTAAATAGGGTTGAAGAAGGGTCGGTTGGAAGAGGAAAGTGGGTTATTGGCGGATCGCGCGAGATCTGGGATTCGAGGATTTGATGATCGGTGGTGAGAATTTAGGGGTGCGACGGCGGTTAGTCGCGATATTCATGGGGGAATCAGAGAGGGATTCGATGAGGGCGGCGACTGATAATTACGGAGGAGGAGGGATTCGCGGCGGCGGAGCAAAAGGAGAAGGGCGGAGAAGATGAACAGTGGCCGTCCGATCGACCGAGATCGGACGGCCATGATGGAGACACGTGGCGGTCGGCGGGGCTCAATGAGGAAGCACGTGCGTGGCACGTGCCTGGGAGGTACGTGCGACACACGTGCGAGGACTATTATTTATTTTTACAAAAACTAATTAATAAAAGCCTCAAAAATGGCTGACACGTGGCAGCTCCAGGAGCTGACACGTGGCAGCTCCAGGAGCTGCCACGTGTCAGCCCCAGAAAATTCGAAAAATAAATTCTTTAAAAAAGAAAAGAAATAATAAACGACCTTGGATCAAAAAATTTTCTTCACGAAAATTGCTCGTCTCGATGAGATCTGTAACTTTTATGAAGACATCAAAATCAAAATCGATCATTTACACAAATTGATATTTTTGGGGTATCCCATGTACATAGAATACCATGATTTGTGGGTTTTATAAATTTTTTGTCATTTTTAAATCAGATAAAAATCCAAAAAAATATGATAGAGTCAAAGATATATATAGACACATTAATCTATTTTTTTGGATTTTTATTAATTAAGAAAAAGAAGAAATAAAATAGAACACGAAAACGATCAATTTTGTATAGATAGTTAGTGAAGGCTTGGACTGGGTTAGTTTCTTTGATTTCAAGCTCAATTTGGATTTGAATTTTTATGCAGTTTAATAAAACTTTCATCAAAGAAGACAAATAAAAAACAAATAAAATTAAATAGGTTAATTATATACATAAAATAACAGTTCAAAACCGCTAAAATACAAATGTACAAAAGAGGCTCAAAACCCAACTTTCACATACGAGCTCCAATTCACTTGAACTTGGTCTTGTTTTGAAGGTTGTTGAATGTACATTAGTTCAAAAGTGAGTAGGATTAAAACAGATAGTGGATGGGAAAGATATGAGGGTTTTAGTCCGGAAATCCTGGTACTAGGGTTTGGGTTTTTGGTCCACTTATTTGGGTTAGTGATTTTTTTTGTATTTTTCATTTATTATTGTTAGTGATATGTACACAGTGGAGGTGGCGTCGGGTAATTCAGAGTTAGCATGAATTAGTTATAAATCAGGGAAGTTAGGCTATTTACATGTCAATTTTGGCTGGGATTCTGGGCTTCTTATTTTGTGCAAAAATAAGTGTTAAAATGTGATTCTTATTAAAACATGCATGAATGATAATCATGCAGAATAAAAGCAGAAATGCTGATGATTTCGAGGGATTTGAGCTTAAATAATAAGATTTAGAGTGATGAATCTGAGATTCATCAAGCAAGCGTCTCGCCAAGGGTTCAATGAGCTGATTTGGGCCTAAATCGAGTTGATCCAAGCTCCGTCGGACACCTCTGTCGTGATCTACGCTCCCAGCTACTCCAGGCGGGTGGGCTTTATTTTCTTGTATTTTTCCGTTCCTTTGCTTAGGAGTAGAGTACATTATGTTTTATTTTTAATTGATTCTATGTTTTATTCTGTTACAATCAAAAATTGAAGTTCAGCTCCGGTGAACCTCCTCTCTTTGCCCGACTATTCTTCACCCCACTTAACATCTCATTCTCATTACCCTTCAATTATGCTTCATCCCACGCATCTCATCCCTCCTGATTCTCCTTGGATCATGTAATCAAAGTCTTAGCTCCATCGTTCATTGGAGACTCTCTGCTTGACTCATCCTCGCCTCATTTCACTTTGATTTGCCCCCTGGACCTCATATTTTGTATACCTGAGCTTAACATGCAAGTCTGGAGGACAAGGACCCCTTTTTGTTCAATTTTTGCCCAGTTGAAGCACCTCCAGGCCCCTCACCCCTTATTCGTGCCCCAGGACCCTACCTGGGTCTTAGATCATTTTGAGGTCAACCATCGACGCGGTTGTATGTTGTCATTTTGCACCACTTGGGAAGTGCCCAAGTGGTCGGAGTCATTGAAGAGCATGGATTGAATCTCTCATGGGAGGGGCTTCTTCCTAGTTCATCCAGGACCTCTCCTCGATGTATGATCATTGGGGCGCTCAAGTTTTACTCCAAGTTGTCGGTTCCTGCCGCCATCGACCGTGTGATCAACATCGAGGATCTAATCTGGTCTGGCCATCTCCGGAGCGTCATCGATCGCTCTCTGCCTAATACGTGGATTAGTGAATGCATCTGGACGGTCGCCTAGCGCCGAAGCGGAGGGTTATTTTGCCCTATACCCTCCTCTCATTTGCATTTTATTTTTAACACATGAACTTCTATAAAATATCTTTATTACCTTTAAAAAAATAAGGACTGTACTTTAGGGCATTTTTCTAATTTTGTTTATATCTTATATATTTATTATATATAGTAGTTTTATTCTACCTATTATTACCTATATATCATATTTAAAAAGAAAAAGGAAATTAGAAGTCGGAAAATGTAAAAAGAAAAAAACTATAAAATAAAAAATCCACACAAAATAAAAACAAAAATTCAAAAAAAAAGAAATTAAATAATTAGAAACCCACTAAAATCATAAATCTTCACAAAAACCCAAAAATATTTATTCTACTTTTGCCAATTTGTGTTGTATATTCCCCATGCGCCCTATGTTCGACATTCTACACTACTTGTCATGTACACATCTTTTACAGAGTTATAATAAATTTTAACTCTATATTTTATTTTACATTGTTATATTTATTTGTGAGTTAATTGTTGATCACTTGACTTCGTGAGCGGTCACCTCGGCGACACCGTATTCTCACCTTGTGAGGATATTTTAGACCTTCTCCAAATCCTCGTCTTCAACTACTGAAATCTAGTTAAGTCTTTATCTTTACAGACTTAAATCATATTAGTTCAAACTAAATTTGAGACAAATATTAAAGATCAAATGACATGTCATCTTCTCTTAAAGCTCAACTACAACCTTAAAATTGAGTGTGTATATAACGCTCGGGGCCTAAATACAAAGTCATGGGTGATAACTAGCCTTGACAACTTCTCGAGCTCGGGCTCAACTCCGGTTTGACCACCATATAAAATACTTAAGTCCAACATATGAAGTAGCGGTCCTTCTTTCTTATAGCACACTTTCACACATTGTGGCTACTATATTTTGGACTACGTTTGGGGTAGTTCCGTACAGTTCAATATTTTTTTTTGTAATGTACTCTAAATATAAAAAGAGGACCATTTTTTCGCCCGTTACCCAAGGGCATGTTAGGTTGGGGAATAGGCCTGGGAATAAGGTGCCTATTCCCCACCTCTCTCCTCGTTCCCCTCATACGACTATTCTCCCCATCCCTCGCCCTCCACCCTATTCAAGTGAATCCTTATTCTCGCCTTTGCGCCAACGGTCACCGCATGCCCCTCCCTTTTGTTCATCCCATGCTTGTTCTGCTCTTTCATCGCTCTACGCTTGTCTCAACCTTCACCTATGAAGCGTGAATCTCTGGTAGGTCGCTTTTACTCTGTCATCAATGGGACCGTTGGTCCTCGTGTGAGATGCTTCTGAGCCTTTTACGTGGCTCTCCAACCATAAAGGCGAGGTACCCTCAGTAAGCCTTCAAGTTATCTTCTCCAACATGTCCTCTGACATGGAATATAGGGTTTCTAATAACACACTGCTACCTTATAAAATAGGCCGGAGATCGACCTTCGACCACTCATCGCGAGCCCTTATTGTGTATTTTGTCCTTTGTTTGCGCCTTCACATGACGTCTTCCCTTCGATGATTGAAAGGTAACAGCTCAAACTTTGCTTCTTGTTGATTCCATGATCGGTTTTGTTATATGCTTGTGGGCATTTTTTAGCCGCTGCATGTTGAGCTATTATCTTGATTACACAATCTGCGGTTGGATTTTATCTAAGTCAATGGTAGGGCGAATACATACAATCAGTCAGATTTTCCCAATGGGACTTTCTTTCGGAGCAATCTTGTGTGTATCAAAGGTCAAGGGCAAATGCAGTCACTAGCAAAGGATGAACTCTTTTCGCTGAAATGTCGAAAGTGAAGCAGGTGCCTCACTATCTTTTTTGAGGTCATCTTTGACGTATCAGTCTCACATCCGTCTCTGTCCTTCACATTACTTGGTCTCCCTTTGGTGTCGACAACACAAGGCCCCTACCTTCGGAGGATGTAGAGAAAGAAGACATCAATTTCAGGTACCTAAATCCAGACCGAGTCTTTGATTATCCAGACTCAAAGATTGAGCCTCAGATACACCGCCCTTACTTAGGCAAACCAATGAGTACGCAGACTATTTATCTCTAATTTCTCGTATGCTACATGTTTGTTGGTTGTTGGGTTTTCTTTCCTTGGACATGATGAATGTTATGAATTTAAAATCTCCCTAATTTCTTTTTTTTTGTTGGGATGGGTGAATATTGATTGGGAATGATATTATCTTTTGGTGGATGCACATATGCTCAACTGTTCTAATATCAATATGGAGCACTCGGGTTAAAACCTTCCTTTGGATTTGGTAATATTGCACCATTTAGGTCATGAAACTTGGTTATGTGTTTGAGATGGTTTCTTTGATATTCTCAATGCTGCTTTGCTCCACTAGATCTGCTAAGTTTTTGGTTTGGCTTATGGGTAATATGCTGCTTGATTGATGATTAGATGATTTTTTTCTAAGCATGCCTCAAGTGTCTGCTATGATGTTTATATCATCCCATTAACCTTGATGTCTCCCTTGGTGGGAGAAGATCCACAGAGCCTTGAAACTTTGATTTTTGTCATTCTCATGTTCCCACCTAATTTGGAATTTGGATCTTAATATTTCAAAGTTTGGAATTTGCTGTTGAGCCCCATTGGGCTGCTATGGTAATTTATCATCATGAGAGATGCACGTTTGGTGCTCTATGATGGCTTGAATCCTAATGGCAGAAATTTTGGCTCCCGGGATTTTTGATGTTGTTTTATGATGACCATCTTGGTAGCATGTTTGATGGGAGATTGTTATGGATGCCTTATGATGATCATCTTGGATCCTGATGGCCCACTTTGTTTTTTGTTAGGCTGCTCTGTTTTGTTCATATTAGTTGTTGTTGTAATTGATATGCCTTGTATGACTTTCCATTTGTTGCTTTGTCCACCAAATCCACACAATTTTTGGTTTGACTTCTGGGTAATATGGTACTTGATTGGTGATTAGATGGATTTTTCTGAGCATGGCCCAAGAGCCTGTTGTGATGTTTATATCATCCCACTTCTCATGATGTCTCCTTTGACGGAATTAGATTTATGGAGCCTTGAAACTTTGATTTTGGTTGTTCTCAGGTTCCCAGCTAGTTGGAATTCGGATTTTGATGCTTCAAAGTTTGGAATTTGCTGTTGAGCATGCCCCAATGTGTTGCTATGATAATTTGTCCTCGTGAGAACCGTATATTTGCTGCTATATGATGGATTGGATCATGATGGCCGAAATTTTGACTCATGTGATTCTTGATGTTGTTTTATGATGGTCATCTTGGTAACCCATTTGATGGAAGAATGTTGTGGGGGCCTTATGATGATTATCTTAGATTCTACTTGCGAATTTATGGGTGACTTGTGATGATAAAACTCTACTTTATTTTCCGTTAAGAGACTCCATTTTGGTTATGTTAGTTGCTGTTGTGATTGATATGCCTTATATGACTCTCCCTTTGCTAATTTGCTCCACCACATCCACCCAATTTTTAGTTTGATTTCTTGGTAATATGTTGTTTGATAGGTGATTAGATGGATTTTTACATATTGCTATACTATCTGGGTCACAATCGAAGAATCATACGTTATGTGAAGATTTCTAGCACTCAGGTGATACTATTTCAAAGAATCTCAACGATCTCCTGACATGCATCGTCTCCCTCTGAGATCATTCCATCCACATGCCGGTAGAAGATTGTCCGGTTCCAGATGCTATACTCCACAATAACAACTTTTATCCATACTTCAAGGCAGGCCCAAGATAACTGATTGCGTCAGTATAGTAACACATAATAGTAACATGTATCCACCGTTCCAGCTAACTCCGCGTCTTTTTCAAGATTCATTGAAGCTATTGATGCAACGTTGATCCCAGCAAATGTCCCCGCCAATACTGCTCCAAAATCCAAGAGCAGGCACCATACACTGGTACAGAACATGATGGCATGTGTGAGCTTCCGGTACATATTCCTTACGTGGGGGCAGGGTGGGAGGGCCAGTCGCTGACATGAAGGTGTTGAGGCGGGGCTTGGATGAGGGCGGATTTTGGGTACCTAATGGTCGCAAGCTTCTTGTGTATTGCAGATATGCAAACACAGACACCTTTCTTGCGCCATACCGCAGGATCATAGCGCACCGGCCGCAGTTTATAGTTAGGATGGGCTGTGCATATACTAGGCCTAGGGAGATGTTCAATCCAAGGTTTTAAAAACCAAACCGGACATCAAACCGAGTATGTATCGGTTTTTGGTTTTTATGGTCGGACCAATAGAACCGACGGTCGAACCGGTTATGACATCAGCAGTTCAAAAAATCGGAAAAGATCGAACCGTTGTATTGTTGGTCTGGTTCATATGGTTCAATCGGGTCGAACAGAGTTAAACCGGTATATCATACAAACAAATATGAAAAATGCTACATCCTATCTTTTGAGGATTTGTTTACTCTTGTCCTTCTAAGTTTTTCAAATAACACTTATACCCATATTTTAAATACAATTGTATGTGTTCCCTATATTTTTACAAAATCAACAGCAGTGGCGTTTTATTAGTGCACTTATGCTCCCATTTTATACCAACATAAAGATGATATTGTGAACTTTTTTAAAAAATATTAGAGAACAAATGATATTGCTTAAAAATCAGAGGTATAAATGTTCTTAAAAGAATTTGAAAAGGCATAATAATCATATTTCGTAAAATTTACATAAATACATATATGTGATGCAAGAATTTGGGCAGAGATAGGTAATTAACGATAAGTGTTGTTAATTTATTGCTTCTCATAGTATTATTATGACAATGTCTTCTTCGTTTATTATTGTTATAAGTGGACAACCTCATATACAATGTGGGCAGAGAGAGACAATGCTCATATGGCAAGAAGGGACAAGTGATAATGAAGGAATAGAGATAAAAAGTATAATACCATGGGTTAGAATGAGACTAGATTGTGAATATTTCTGAAAAAGTTTGTATTTTATTAATTTATTGGAAATTATTTTTTTTCAAAAAATGGATGGTTGAACCGGTGGTTTGGTTTAATTTGTTCAACCGGATTTCAGCGGTCCAACCGGGTTTTGACTGGTTTTTATTTTCTGAATAAAAACCGGATGGTTGGACCATTTTTCCTCCGGTTCTTGGTTTAACCGGTTCAACCGGCCGGTTAGGTTCAGTTTTTAAAACCTTGGTTCAATCACATACACTCACAACTCCGATCATAGGTCGAACTGACATTCACGATCATGAAGGCTCAATTCAATGCATCAGTGAATGACCATTCTACAGCTTCTCAAAACATGTAATGGTTGTCATGGTCTGTTACATTACCAATAATTTTATCCGCGAGGTTTAAAGTGAGGATCAGATATCCAATGCATTTACTCGAGACTCGACACAAGGTCGAGTACTTGTAGTATCCACGACTGGTGACGAGGACTTCGATAACAACTTTACAACAAGCAATATTCCGGACTCCGAAGAAGACATTCAAGCCACAAAGGTATTGCACGGCAGTTTGGCAACATCCATATGGGAGAACGCTTAGCCATCTTACTGGGTTGTCAACATTTTCCCTCTATTTGTATTCATATTTTATGAATTCCTACTGGGGTCTTACACATGTGTTGTACCAAATTGTATCGATGAACACTTTATGTGCAATTGATCGGATGCTTTTCATTTCAACTACGTCGTTACTTTTGCCATAATGAAGATTTCAAATCCCGATTGTGATGTCCCATGTTCCAAATAAATGACCAACGATGCGACACCAGGCGTGGATGAGCAGCTATTAAGATGATGCGACTTAACCGACGGATCCGTCAATGCTGGCTTGTACGAGGAAGATGCAATCTGAGGGAAATTTCTTGCTAATTTTTTAGATGTTTTATTCGAGAAATTGTACAATAACATTTTAGCGCGGTCATCAGACTCTTAGAAATCCTTAACAAAAACATCTTCATGATTCATTTTCGATATAGCTGTATTCGAATTTTATACTGGAAACAATTCTAGTTGTGGTAATACTCGTTGTGATCAAACAGAGAATCATGAGCATAGATGCTTCTTCCTGGACGATATCGTCATTCTCTTTGAGGACTTGTGCAGACACGAGGAAGTCGGTGATCATTTGTGGTACAGTTGCCCCCAAAGTGGTAATTTTTCGTTAGAAAGTTTTAAATCAATTTATGCATTCCAATAAAGAGAAATATCATATCATCTTATTATGTAGAGAGAACCCATGGATATAAGGTACGGGCATCAATGTTGACCCCCGCTGGAGTCCTTTGTTGTATAGAAGGTTTTCCCGACAGACTTAATAAACGTGATGGAATTTTTAGAAGAATTATTCATTGAGAAGCTCGAGGAAACCCAACGACAACTACGAAAGAAGTATAGACTGATGGCGCAAATGACGGGTGGATCGACTTCGACGCATGAGATTGTCGATGAATCGGTGTTTAACCAGCATGGGACAATGTAATCTGTACATTGAACTTTGGCTTTGTGGATTTTGAATTTTTAAGTATGGGATGGAAACTCAGATGGATATAAGTGATGATTATATGTCAACAATTTATGGTATATTCGAACTCACGTAATCTAATAACATTAATCAACTTTCAAACCTTATTCCTTACCTCGAATAGCCTAACACCTATTCCGACTTATTATTCTTATTTCTATACTCCAGTCAAACTGAGATTAGACAATTATTCTCCTTATTCTTCGTCTTATTCATAAACCAAACGGCCCGTAAGTATAACAACAATCTATCAATTCCCAAATGTATAGTACCGAGCCTATCACCCAAAGGATGGGGGTTAAAATCCCCTACTAAAAAAACCAGGGATACAATCGAATACGGATATATCTGTATCCGTCTGCTATGGATACAGATATACATTTTCGGATTTTAGCGGATATGGATACAGATACGGATACTAGTTTTAATTTTTTTACGATATGGATTCGGATACGGATATCATTATAGAATTTTTTCCCGATACGGATACGGATACAAATCTATATATTTTTCGCGGATACGGATATCCGTATTATCCATATTTTCAGTAATATTTCATCTTCACAAATGTTTTGCATGCCTCAATGTAGCTCTGACACGAAATTGTACCTCATCATGAAATGTTAAAAAAAAATTAATAAACTTTTATAATTTATCATAATGTCATTCATGAAATAGTTGGTTACAATGTTATAGTATTACATATATTTTGAAAATATTTCAAATGAAGGAAAATAGAGGTACGTCATCATACAATTTTATTATATGCTCTTCAATTTATTTCATTCAATATCTTATTTTATTTTCTTATTTATTATGTAATATTGTAAGTTTATTGAATTTAGGGTTAATCGTCCATCAATTACTAGTTCGTAAAGATATCATTTCTAATTAAAAGTATGAGGAGACACTTAATATTTATAGGATGATCCGCATATGTTTCTTAAATATCCGTATCCGAATCATGATTATCTGATTCCGAATCTGTATCCGTGTTTAAGGATATTGTATTCAATTTTTGATATTTGTATGATATCCGTATCCGTATCCATATTTTGAAACGGATAAGGATATGGTAATACCTATATCCGTATCCGTATCCGTCCATTTGCATCCCAAAAAAAAACCACATACGAAGCCTCCCACGATAATTTATGGATAGTTATTAGGATTTGTACCCAGACACTTAATATGGAAGCCCATGGCGGATAATTTTACCACCCAAATCAGATAACCTAGACATGTTAGCAAAAATTATCCAAAAAAAAATATACGCACCACATCTGCCCTCCGCGGGTCCCCGACGGCCACAAAACGACGCGAAAACAAGCGCGACTGATGAGGCGTGGGGGATATACACCAAATCGAAGCAGGAGATTCTCCCCCATAACCCCACCCCCAATCCAATACCTGGCCTTCGCCCCATGGAAGCCGATGTCTCCATCATCTCATCGCCGAAGCAGGTCGATCATCGATCCCCTACGCTTTCAATGCTGATTGATGTTCCCATTAATACCATTAATGTTTAGTAGTTCCGATTTGTCTTTCTTTTTCGGGAATCGGTGGATTTGAATGCTTGGATGTTTTTTGGCGCAGGATCTGAGTTGAAGGTTTTGTTTTTTTTCGTATCTCGGTGGTTGTTCGTCGTGCTGGAAGATGGGCGTGGCGGTTTACATTGGGGTTTTGAGCGTTGTGGTGTGGGTGTTGGGAGTGGGCGTGGAGGCGTTGATTGTGCTTGAGGGGAAGCAGGTCTCCGGCTTGACGTTTCATGACTTGGAGGCATCCTTCAGTAAGTTGAACTAGGGATTCTTCTTGTTCTTCTTCTTCTTCACGGAGTCATGAAAATTTGCTTTTTTAGTTTTGTTGTTGTTGTTGGTTGGTGTTGTTATTCTTGTTCTTAAGCAGCCGTGTTGATCTACCTTTAGAAAAACAGAGTTTTGTAAAAAAAAAACAGTTCAGTGAGGAAGTGATATTGGAGTTGGGTTGTGGAGTAAGATAATTCTGGATGATGCGAATTTGAATTATTAGTTTATTTCGAACAATATGTCCTTTTTTCTTGTGCAACGGGGAACGAGTTGTGCTGTTATTGCATTGATGCAAAGGGGGCATGGCGGAGTGAGAACAGTATGTGATTTTTTGGATCTTTTGAGGATCAAAATGGAATTTTCTATTCCCAAAAGGAAAATTTGATGCACGTGGTTAAGAGAGAAAGCTTGGAACAGAATATTGCATGAACCCTTGTCTGCATCAGGTAAAGAGCTAGCACCTTTTATGCCGGTAGAAGTTCGGTGATCAAGCAGCAGCCTAGAAGGATGGAGAAGGAAATTATGCTTTCATGTAGTTGGAGTATTAAATCTATTACATTTCCTTGTGTGCTTCTCCTAGGACTTGATAGGATGATTCTTATACGAGCCCAGTGCGTAACAGACCAAGAATGTCAAGCAACCATATTGTAGTTTGAGCAGTGTCAATCTTAGAAGTTAAATTGAATGTATTGATGGGTCGGAGATGACCGGTTGGGAATGGTAGAGCATTATAATTCCGGGATGGAGCTAGAAGAATTATTTAGCTGGCTAATTTGTTAACTGGAGGCATGGATCATGATTCATGTGAATGCAGGACCGATATTAAAGATTGAAATATCAAAAAAATATAGTGGTGATGTATTTGGAGGAATATGAATAGGATGGAGTTAGATTTTGAGCATGACTTGCAAGGAGTCAAAAGGGAGGGGGGGAATCTTAGTAAGCCATAATTTTTTAATTTAATCTTTTGTGGCATAAATCTTTTTGGCTGTCCAAAATTTTCCTAATGAGGATATACTGAGTTTTGCGCTCACACAATTTAGGGGAAGAAAGTTGAGACATTATCTATCAAGACTAATGAGAAAGCATGTTGTGGCTTTGTTGCTTGTTTGCAAGAATAATACTCTCTTCTCGTAAAAATCTACTCGATACCCATATATTATATGATAACTTAAATATATTTACCATTTTTTTCAAATTTAACTTTTCCTCATTTTTTTCAAAATTAACCTTATTAAAGGCATGAATGAGAGTGCTTTGTCTGGTTCTAAGGTTGAGTGTTTGCGGAACCTTGTGCTTCAGACGATCTGGGTGGCTCGTGATGGAGTGGTTTTCAATTATTCATTTTTATACATTCAAGCATGCTATATAGCTCCAAATCAAATGAGTTTCATAGTATCTATTGATTGTGCTATATAATTTCAAAAAATCTTATAAGTTTGTAAGGTTATATTATGATTTTATGTTCATAGTTTTTAGATAGATTGATAATGGAAGGTAGATTTTATCCTTTAAAAAGCCAAAAGGATCATCATCCATCATGGTATCACCTAGTAAATTTTATTAAAAATAGCAGATCATAACTACATCGTCACTACAATGGAAGAAGCAGGAATGCCTGCCGGATTACAATTCCATTTTAACAGAGATTGGCACCTAATGCAGGAAAAGCTTTCACACTTTGCACCACATTCTCGACATACTGTCTTTGCTTGAGGAAGCCTTTTGCATTCCGTTCGTTCTAAATGGCCCATAAGATCATCAAAGTCCCGTTTCAGTCTTTCATGCAGTTTTTAAGGTCATCCAGATGGATTTCAAATTCCTCGCATTGTTTTGTTTTATCTCCATTCCCCCCCCCCCCCATTGTAGTTGTACTTAGGCAATGAAAGAAATATGTTCCACATCCTCCTCATTCCCATCATAGAATAGGCACAGACTATTACAGCCTGTTTGGTTGGTTGGAAAGGAATTGCAATGGAATGGAATCAACACAAGAATAGAATTGACAATGGAATGGAAAGGAATGTGTTTTTCCATTCCATTGTTTGGTGCATATTAGGAATTGAAACATTTCTTATGAGATACGTTCCTTTCTTATGTTTGGAAAGGGAAAAGAATATAACGAAAATAATATTTCTTTGATATATTTCGTTAAATAGAAAAAATAATCGGCATCCTCTAATTTATTTTTTTCATATAATTGATATATTTCATATAAGGAAACAATAGACAAATTAAAATAGAAATTACCATGCAATTGATGTATCTTCTAGAATATTTTATTATTGTATTTGTATCCGTATCCTAAAAAATGAAAATATTATGGGTATCTGTATTTGCAAAAAAATAAAAACACATATCCGTGTCCATATACATATCCACTAAAATGTAACCCGTATCCATATCCTAAAAAATAGAAATGGTATCTGTATCAGTATCCATATCTATAGCTACAAAAAAATAAAAATCTATTTTCATGTCCATATTCGTTTCCGCCAAAAAATCCCCATCCATATCGATATTTATATCTGAAAAAAAAATCATAATCCATATCCATGTCCATATATGTATCCACTAGAATATAATCAATATGCATGTCTTAGAAAAAATTAAAAACTGCATCCATATCCATATTAGAAAAAAATATATATCCTTGTCCATATCCATATCTGGAAAAAAAGCACATCCATGTTCCTATCCGTATCCGCAAAACAAATCATATCGGATATATCTTATCCATATAATAGATATTATATATGTGTATCCGTATCTGCTGGAATATCGTGTAACCACATCTGTATCCGTATCCAAAAGAATTGAATCGTATCTATATCTGTATCCACAATAAAATCCCATATCCATGTTAGTATCCATATATGCATATATTTGTAACTTATCCGATTTTTTGCATATATATACATATCATGTCAGTGTCCATATATCTATATCAATGTCGCTATCCAAAACAATATCTAAAAAAGAAAAACGCATATCCATGTCGCTAACCATATATTTATAACAAGAATATAATAATTAAAAAATATTGAAGAAGAATGTATTGTTAGCATTTGTAAGGAATGGAATCTCAATTCCTAGGGGGTACCTAGGAATGGCAATTCCCATATATGAGGGAATCCGATTTCCATTGTAATCGTTATTCATGCCTTACTATGATCTAACAAACACGGGAATGGAATCGACATAGGAATGACGATTCCATTCCCACCTCTATTCCAGCATAACAAACGGGCCGTTAGTTCCTAAACCCTGTAGTAAATAACCTCTAAGGCCTCACTAATCAATGATGAGAATTCATAAACTTTTAATTCGAAAGTTGTGTTATAAACAGTGAGAATGAGACCCTAACCTGCCATGTGCTAGCACTTCTCTTTTGTCCATCGCCAAAGCAGTCGACCTCAGAAATCTCTCCACAATCATTGCTCCTCTCGATCAATCATCTAACTAAAGTTTGAAACTCTTTCCATGACCAATTATTGCACCTGATGTGGTGCCATTGCTTGCACTATGCACATTCACCCCTTTCAGAGCATAAGCGCTTTCCACATTTTAGTGTCCCCCCTTCAAGAACGATTTGTTGCTATTGCAAGTCTTCACTTTCCTTCCATACAAATTCCCTCCCCACCTAGCACCTTAATAAACTCTTCAACTTTCTAATCACTAAACCTCCTTTCTGTTTCGATGTACATACTCCTCCCACTTGACCAGCCTGGTGCCATGCCTCTCCTCCTCTCCCATTTAGAGGTATTTTCTTCATACCCCCATCAATAATTTTTTCCTCCATTATGTAATTTCTAAGACATACATATAGAAAATTAGTGACACAACCGTCAACAAGGATACACTCAGATGAGCATCCCTTGATAGTTACTTTAACTTCCAATAATCTCTTTCCATGCTTATGCATCACTAGGCCTGAATTCACTGTCCTATTGGAAGTGCCCATCAACAATAGGAAAATATGTATTAAAGGTAGCTGGACTTAGTACTGAGGGCTCCCTTGTAAATTTCACATTCTCACAACTCATATTGAATGTCCTGGAAGTAAAATTCCAAGGGTCTATTGTCAACCCGATGCCACACGAAACAACCAAGACCCTCCTCACCGATACGTAGATTAGTCAGTTTAATAAAGGGATGTAGACCGAGGTTAGCGGTTGACACTGACATGCGACTGCAGTAGGTTTGGGACCAAGGGGTGTAAGCGCCCATGTTTGCGTCGGCGTTGTTGGGATCAAAGAGTGGAGGAGCTCATAGATTTGCTTTCAGTATTGGTGCAGAGAAAGGGTCCGTCTTCGGACAAAGATCATTACATTTGGAGTGATGGTAGATTTTCAGTGAAGAAGGGTGTACCGTTTCTTGGTGGAAGACGGGAGTGAGATGCAGGAAGAGGTGAGAGTGGACAATGGACTGATTTGGAGATATAGGGTACCAAATCTGGTTAAAGTTTTCCTTTGATTCTTCAGGCTTGGGAGGATCCTCACCAAGGATCGGAGAGGGAGATTGTTGGGAGTGGAGGAGGTTACTTGGGATAGATGTGGAACGACGACATAGGATGTGGATCATTTGTTTTTTGCTTGTCCTTCTTTAGTGGGGTTATGGAGCAGGACTGGCATCCCGTGGCTTAAACAACGAGATGTCTCAACCTTTTGGAGGAGCGTTAGGAATGTTTGTGGTTTTGGACACGAGGACAATGCGTACCTGTTTGCGGTGATCTGGTCGATTTGGTGGGCCAGGAACAAGGTTGTTTGGACAAGCCTTTTATACCGATAATGTAATTGAGCATTGTAGGGTGCCAGGAACAAGGTCTTTCTTGGCATATGTACATTAATGTAATATTTATCTTTTATATTTATATTTATGCAATTACACCTTGGTGGAGCCCACCTTTGGAGACCACCCTTTTTCTTCTAAAAAAATTCATTTTAACAAAGAAGAGAATCATGATCTGTCTCGTATGCATACCATAATAGAGGTATTTGTGCCCATTTCATAGATGTTTTAGAGAAAGTCGATGAGAAGGCTTCTCTCATATGCGTGCATCATGCCTGATGGGATCATATAAACCACAAAGACGAAGAGCATTAAGACCAAGCTCATGGTTGCGCCCACCGACTCTTATGTTGTTTTTTTACCAACATAAAAAAGGAGATATTTTTGATGCATCTTTTTATCCCAAGAGATTTCTACCCTTGGGAAACTCACCCCCCTCAATAAGTTATATAGGAGGAGGAGCTCTAGGTATTAGACTTTGGTGAAATTCACTTTCTACAGAACTCATCTCCTCTCTTTATTTGGCAACGAACTCTCTAGCTATCACAAAGTTATCTATTAATGTTCCATTCAGGATGAAAGTGGATTTGGCATGACTCATCAAGCCGTATAGTGCCTCCATAATCTCATGGCTAAAGTCTTCGCAATAATAAGATATGACAAATTTGATAATTCAATTAATATGCAGTCCACCACTTTCTCCTACAAGTTGCACTTCAATAGGAGGAAAAGAAAAAAAATGTGTTCAGCCTATTACATGCCAAGCTACCATCCATAGTTTATGACATTGCATCACAGACATCCTATCCATCCACTCAATTTTTCTTGTAGAAAAGAACTGGTAGACCATCTAGGCATGACAATCCCTCGTGCTTTGATGATGTCACTCTATTATTTACTCCCCTACCGATCAGATCAACCGGCTCCTGCTACCCGATTTACTACACAACTGCCACATCCCACTTGGTCTTCTCACCATGAACTCCCTCAACATTGCTTTGCAAATCCAACTACACATCATTATGCGATGTTACCTCAATCCATATTGACCTCCAACTTCTCAATTGTGTTTCTTCTTTGTCGATTGGAAGTCTTTAGATGGAAAAATATGGTGTTGGTCCCCTTCTACTGACCATACTATCGTTACCTTTGCTTCTATGGCACCTCCTTCTTCAAATCCTTCCCCCTCACCCCACGATGTTTTTTCCTCCTATCACCTTACGTGGTGCTAAATATTTGATATCTTCTGACCGACCTGATATCTTGATCGCCCCCATGAGGCCTTTAGCCTTTCCCCCTCCCTTTGTTCCTTTACCGTCTTCCTGAACTCAATGAATAAAAACTTTAGAGATTTTAACATTGTTGTTAACATCCTTATGGCAATGTTCTTTGCTTTCGTCCCTCTCCAATGTTCCTCCACCATTTCTTGAAATCTCGACCCCAACAACCACAAAATTTTGAACTTGAATTATGTCACGAGTCTATCCTCCTCATTTGATGACCTCATCATTCATAAGGATCGAAAAAGGCTTATGCGGTATTGTGATTGATGTCAGAGGGAAAGCCTCTACAAACTCTATAATTGCTCTTCTAAAAAAACTCTATAATTGCTAAGAGCGTGTCGATCCTCGGTAATGCTCAACTACCTAAGGTTTGAAATATAATATCGATATTGTTGGAGTATATGCTATGCGTTATGTGGGAGATGGGTAAATAGATCTCTCCAGGATCCATTTACCACATCCAAGTGTTTAGTTCCACATCTAGCAATTGTGAGATGTGGAGACTTAATGATGGCTATATAAGAAGCTCTCACCCTCTTTATCAGATGAGAAAGTGCAATGCATACATTAGCCCTTTGAGGCGTTCTCCTATGGTTTCATCCCGCTCCTTAGGGAGTAGGGTTCCACGTTAAATTCCAATGTTTCTGTTATGTTTATTCTTTATTTCTCTGGCACGCTTCCGCATTCCTATTTTCTACATGGTATTAGAGCAGGACGTTCTTGGTCGATTTTAAAGTTTGTTGTTGAAGGTTATTTTGATGATGGATCATCGTCCAAGTTCCGAAGATCTGTGTTTCTGAGGATTTTTGAAGTTCTACATTTATTCATGATTCTGAAAACATCTTGTCGTCAACACCCTGTTTGAAGTTTTAGGGTTTCATTTGAAACCCTAATCTTGTGTAGTACGATGCTATGCGGGGAAGAACACTCCTAGGATGCACCTCCCTCACGCACATCCTCACAGAAACTCCAGCAGCCTTGATCGTGCTACCTACGCACTAGCCAACTGCGCCACCACTCCTTGGCTCCTCCAACGCTCCTTCCTCCTAGCGATGCATCTCCAGTGGTGAAGATCCAGGCGGAGGCTCAATGCCTCACCGCCTCCACCCGCATCCGCTCTAGACGGCAAGGATCCATCGCGCAAGCCGCATGAAGCATCGACACTCCATCGCACAGGCCGCATGCAGCATCGACACTCCCTTCCGGGCATCGCCTCCTCATTGCACACATGCAACACAAGCGACGCATCAACGACGCCTCCTCATCGCGCATCCATCTCCGCACCTCCAGGCGAAACCACACCTCTGCTTCTCTCGATCTCGTGCATGCGACACGAGATCTCCTTCTCCATCGCGTGGGCGACGTGATACTCCTTCTCCATCGCATAGGCAGAGCTCAAAAATCCAGGCAGAATTCCCATCTCCTCCTCTCCAGATCTGCCTTAGCGGCGGCAGATCCCCTATCGGGGACGCTTGATGATGCGAAAGGGGTTGCCATACCCTAGTGCTTTTGAAAAATGGCGCGATACCCTTGCAGAGATGGCGGCAGTATCATGTGAGAGGTTTCCCTTCAGGGAACTCTGAGTTATGTGGAAAATAGGCGCCCGTTCTGCTACATACCCTTATAATGGGGGCCCATTCTTCTGATCATTAAAAAGAGAGAGAGAGAAGGGAAAAGGTGTTAGGCCCAACAGGTTATGTTCAAAAAAAAGGAAAAGGAGGGAGAAGAGTTTGATCCCAAGTAGACCACGTTTCCTTGTTAAAAAATTGAAAAGACGCGTACAAAGGAAAAGCCGTACGCAATACAAAAAACATCGTAAGAAAAATGCGAGGAAAGCCGTAAAAAAGGAAATGAATGGCTTATTGTTTTCTAAGAAAACTTAGAGAAAAAGTTACGGCTATTAAAAAAAGTGAAATGAAATAGCCGATTAAAAAATAGGGAAGAAAAGCCGAAAAAAATGATCATCGGCTAATGTGATTCATGTTATCCCCATTTTTTTCGTCTTCTCCCAACATGGTCGACGTCATTGTTTTCCGACCAGTCTGGGAGAAAGGGAGGGTATTGTGTAGAGTCACATGTCTATTCCAGATTCAGATGTCAGATTCTAGACCAACCACATTTTCCAGACTCTACAGATGTTCAGATATTCAGACTCGATGTCAGATTGGTTCCGAGTCTTCCATTTCGGACATGCACATGTATGCAATCTTTTCAGATGTGCACATGTTTGCCATCATTGTTTGCGGTCCCCATCTTTAGTGTTTCAGCCAGAGTTTTCTTGTGTTCCATAGGGACTTCAGAGTAGAGATCCCATTCCCTATGCCATGCTGGCTAGGGTTTTCATGTGCCTTTATAGGGACTCCAGAGTAGAGTATCATTCTCTGAGCCAGACGGGAGAGACCAAGTTCTCCAACGAGGAGACTTTCAGATTCCATCTCTAGTGTTCGTGAACTCCAGTACGAGATCCTTCCGAGGTTCCTATGAGAGAGAACCCACTTTGTGGTCCCTATGAGAGAGACCCATCTTTAGAGATCCGCGTATGGATAATTAGCGACGTCCTTTATTCGGCCCTTTTTAGAGACGGAGCTGTTGTCCACATGTTGTGGCGGGCCAGAGTTCTCCATGTAGAGATTCATTCTTCAGTTGCAGTGACTCTGACAGACACAATATAGAGCACATGCTCCCCGACGAGGAGATTCAGTTGACTCACACTCCAACCCGTTCGTCCTCCTCACCTGTACGACATGAGAAGCAACGTCCTCGACAGCAGCCGACAATTATGCGCATTGAGTTGATATTGTCTGTAGTGTCATGTATTGTGAGTTAAGATTACTTTCTGTTTGTCCAAGCTGAGCATTGCATGCTCCTGCTCGAGGGGGAGTGTTGGAGTATATGTTGTGCGTCACTTATGCGGGAGATGGGTAAATGGATCTCTCCAAGATCCATTTACCACATCCAAGTGTTTAGTCACACATCTAGCAGATGTGAGATGTGGAGACTCAGTGAGGGCTATGTAAGAAGCCCCTTACCCTCTGTATCAGATGAGAAAGTGCAATGCATACATACACCCTTTGAGGCGTTCTCCCGTGGTTTCATCCCGCTCCTTAGGGAGTATGGTTGCACGTTAAATCCCGATGTTTCTGCCATGTTTATTCTTTATTTCTCTGATACGCTTCCACATTCCTATTTTCTAACATATATCATATCGACAAGTCTTGAAAGGAATATATTGGGATATCATATAAGGGTACCCACTTAATGGTCTAGTGGCATGGCCTCAAATTTCAGCGAAATTCGATCGAATTTCTGTCGAATATCGATATCCAGTCGAAACCGAAATTCGACCGAAATGACCGAAATGACCGAAATATGGGGGTCTTAGTACAAAAATGTCCGAAATGACCGAAATTTCGGTCGAAATTCCACCGAAATTCCATCGAAATTCTGTTTTGGTTGATACCGAAATGGTGACCGAAACCGACATTTAAGGCCTTGTCTAGTGGTAGTACAATATGTCTACCACACAAAAGACCAGGGTTCAAATTCCATTCTTGCAAGGGTTGCGTTAGGTAGTCGACAAGCAGTGTAAAAAATAGTCGAATCTTTCAACATGGATTTGAGCACGAATCCATGTTGCCGACCCTACTTATTGTGGGAGAAGGCTTAGTAAATTTTTATGTCATCATCGGTGGAAATCCTATAAATGGCTTAAAAAGCATATTTTCTCACGAGTTAAGATCATTTTGCCTTTTAAAATGACAAATAAGTACATATAAGCTCTTATAAGCATGAAGGAGGTGTATTTAGAACATAAATAATATATTACATTGCACACATTATAATATCATATTTACAACAACATACTAAAAATACTAACAAGGAAATTCCACATTCAATCCTTTTCATTCACCCAAGTTGGGAAGAAAGTCTCCTTGGCTCTAAGGGCTTGTTTGGTTGCCAGATTACCTCGAGGTAACCTGGCATACCCCCTGCTCAATTCCTGCATTCCTGGGTTTGAATTAGTTGTAAGGACATCATAATTTCTTTCTTATAATGTTTTTTAACCATGTTTAAATAAAAAAGTTAACGTAAAAGCATATTAATATCATTAAAAAAGTTAATATAACACATAATCAATGCCACATCACATCATATTTATCATTCCAACCCTCCTAACCATTCAACCAGCTACTATTCGCAGGAGGGTACTCCAACTCAACCCAACCTAGTTACCAAGCATGCCCTAAAGGTGCAAGCCCACTAAACTCCGGTTTCAATCTATTTTCTCTTACTACAAATTGACTCATCTTGAGGTAACAACAGATTGATTATATAGCACATCTTTCATAATAAACGACAACTACAAGTTATAGAAAATAGGGAGGTATGCATTTAAATTAACAAGAAAGTAAAAGCTTATTTAGACGACTGGGAAATGACAATCCTTATTGTTGGAGAATGTAGTAGAGTGGTAATTGGATCTCTCTAGGATCTAATTTCCACCCACTCATGTTTAGTTCCACATCTACTATCTGTGGGACTCTGGTATGTTTGTGGGGCTATATAAGGAGCCCTACACCCCTTGTACTCATTGAGAAAGTTTAATAGAAACATACGTCCTTTTGAGATTTTCTCCCGTGATTTCATCCCACTCATTAGGGAGTAGGGTTCCACGTAAAATCCCAAGCGTCACATGTTTATCTTTTATTATTTTTTGCTCTGTTTATCGATTCGCTTCCGTTATTATAGATTTTAATATGGTATTAGAGTGATCGATTCTAGGGTTTATTGTAAAGATATTTATGTTCGTATCATATCAAGTCGTTCTTGGGATTATTTATCGAGTTTGATTTTAGGACTTGATTTTGGATTATGTTTTTCATTTGTTCATCGTCAAGATCTGTGCATAATTTATTCAAGCTCAATAGCTTTAGGGTTCCTAATGGAACCCTAAATTATGCATAATGGCAACGAGTAGGATTTGTGCATTGAAACCCTAAGATCTTTGTGCATAGTAGCAGTAGCCAAATGCCCCATCGAAGACGCGCCTCTCCCATCGATGTCAACAACAACAACCATAATCATAGCCATGAAACACATCAGTAGCCGACGTGGAGGTGAGCTACAACACATCTTGAGTATGATCAAGCATGCAAACAAAATCGGCAACCCGATCTCGTTGCATGATTTCTCCCGTGTGCACTTTCACATTCGTGCAAGAAGAAGATGAAGACATAAGAGGGACTTCTCGCCCTCTTTCTAGTTCCAAATCTAGCAACTATAAGCCATCGTAGAAACCCGATCTTCCATGCTCCAGCTGCACCAAAGAAGAAACAAAACACCCAAAGATCCTATGTGCAACGATAATTCTTCTTAAAGGTCTGCTGATCGAGTACCCACGAGAAGCCCCCTCGCGCGAGGCAGAGCACGAGCCCTTCCCAACTCTCCACCAGCGATGTCACATCACATTCTGCTTCAGGCACCTCCGCCACATCTCCAGCAGCATATCCTGGCGTCATGGCCTCAAATTTCAGCGAAATTCGGTCGAATATCGATATTCTGTCGACATCAAAATTCAACTGAAATGGCCGAAATGATCGAAATATGAGGGCCCTGGTACAAAAAATGACCGAAATGACCGAAATTTTAGTCGAATTTTGACCGAAATTCCACCGAAATTCCATTTCAGCCGGTCACCGAAAATGGTGACCGAAACCGACATTTAGGGCTTGCCTGGCGTATGCGGTGCCACCCTCCTGCCGAGTTCCCAATGACGGCGGTGAGACTCGAAAACCTTCGACCGATCTTCCTCGCGCCGTTCAAGCATTTAGGCAGCGCCGGCACACATGCATCCTCTATTGCCCCAACGCGCGACATTGAGGAAGGAGTTGTGATAGGGTTCACTAATGGGAACCCTAAATAAGAAAAAGGGCCCAATCAGGCCCACTTGAGCTACCACATTTAAAAAAAGAGGAAGAGGGGGACTCAACTAATCCTTTTTATGGGCTTGATGGGCTATTATAGCTTTAAGAAAGGGTAGAGAGGAAGGAAAGGGCCCAAAATGGCCCAATAATGGGCTGCTCCCCGAAAAAATGATGAATGCTTTTTTTGGCCCAAAGATTGAACCACCAAGTTTAAAAAAAGAAGGGGCGCTTTGAGATGTTTGGGCCCAACTAGGTCGCGATAAAAAGAGAGAGAGAGAGTCTATTGTACACAAAAAAGAAGTCATAAAAAGACGAAGAGAGAAAGAATAGCCGAAAAAGAGAGGAAATACATCTTCAAAACAAAAAGCGATGATGATGAATAGTGCAAAAAGAGAGAAAAGAATTTTCTTTGTTGTTTTCTCCCAACTTGATCGTCCACAATCTTGTTCTATCAAGTATGGGGAAATGGAGAGTCAAAGATTGATTTTTTAGGATTTCTACTGCCCGACCATGACTGATAGGCCAATACTCCATACTGTTACTGCGATCATCCATCTTCAGTAAGCTTCGATTTCTTCGTCGGGGGTGTACTTCTTTCACTACTCGACTACTACTCAACACTGGACTTCTTCTATTGCAACTCTTCTCCATGCACGACAGAGATACATTCTGGTGACCTGGTATCACAACGACTCTACAAGCATGGCAGAGATACGTTTTGGTGACCTGGAAGTTGCAATGATGCAGCGTGACCCCAAATTATGGGGCCACATTTATTTAATTAAGTAATTATCAATTTTATTTACGTTTTTAGCGGTCTTATTGGTCTAATTAAATAATTGAGATCGCCTGTGATCTCAACGCTTATTTCGTAGAGTTTAATTGCAATTTTGGTCAATTAAATAAGTTAGAGTCCAATTAAGTTAGTTAGAGGTCAATTAGGATTAAATTAGTTGTAATTTGAGTATTTACTATTTTTGTAAACCCTCTCTCCTATATAAAGAGAGGGTAGCCCGTTGTTTTAGGGAGTCAGTTATGAAGTGAAATTTGAGAGTTTTATCTCTATCCCTCTTTCTCTCTTCTCCCTCCACGCGATCTCCGCGTTCTTCTTCTTCCATCCCTCGTTACCGACGAGTTCTTCTTCTCGACCCCTCCTTTTTCTCCACCGATATTCGCCCGCCAATTATTTTAATTTTTTATCGGCGACGCCGGAACCTATCTGCATCATTTGGTATCAGAGCATGGCATTTAGATCGTCTTCACGATCTAACGATCCGCCCCGGCGTCCGCATCGACATCAACGTTCATCCGAACAGACACGACGAACCATCTCCACCGTCGACGCCTCCTTCAAGGAGACGGCGCACATGGTTCGTGATTTGCAAATCAACTTCAACTCGCTATTTCGAGATCTAATGGCCAATTTTGAGGCCTACCGCGACGCCCAAACGAAGCCGTCAACCACCCAAGCCGCGACCGCGAATTTTGACGAAGAAAACGACGCGGAAGAAGACCAAACGGTTGCTGTCCAGATTGTGGTGGATGAAAAAAACGTCAACAACAATGACGTGCTCGCTGTCCACAAAGAAACCGCTGCTGTCCAGACCGTGTTAGAAGGAAAAGACGACGAAACGGTGGCTGTCCAGCACCTTCCAGAACCATTTTCGCCGCCGGAATCGACCCCGCTGCCCCCGCCGACCATCCCGGCACCCCCCCAGGCCGCCCATGTACTTCCCCTGCCCTCCCCGGTCCGCGCGGCCGCCAGCCGCACCCTACAACCGCCGCGCCTCCCCTCCCGATCCCCCTCCTACCCCCTCCCGTGCGCACCCATCGCCCCAACCCTGCACCCGCATCCCCATCGCCTCCTTCCCCCTCTGCCTCCCGCAAATCTCCCCAGCCCCCCCCTCCTCCTCTGGCACTTCCTCGCGCCCCCACCCCTGCTACCGTCTCCCCCACCCGCAGCGCCACCTTCGCCACCCAAAACCCCGGCGAGTCACCCCCTTCGCCACCCCGCGCGCAGCCACCGGCGCGCGCCCCAGACTCCCGCCCCGTTGTCGGCACCCCATCGTCATCTGGCCTACGGGCCCGCGACCGTCGCCCGACCAATGGAGGGCGCAAGCCGCCCAGGCCGAATCCCCGCCGCCGCGCCGCCTTTGCAGTCGCGAGAACGCCGGCCCCGCGCGCATATCACGCGAGCGACCCCTCGTGCCCTAACAAATCGTCCGAGGGAAACCAATTCCCTGGAAAAAGGGAATGGGGGTTTAAGTGGTAAAAATTGCAAAAAAAAATCGCCAAAGTTCTCTATTTACCTACAGGTCCAAGGCATTATAAAAAGAGAGAAGAAGGAAGGGGTACGAAAATTGCACCCCTACCCCTGGTGGCGAAAATTTTTAAAGAGAAGGGCTGGAAATCAGAATCAAGGGGATCCTCCTTATCCAAATAGGACTAGGGCATTGGTTTTTCCCTATATAAGGACCCCATGGCTCTACTTTTTAGACACATCTCCCCTTCTCCTCTCCTTGTGCCATTGCTTCATTATGGATTATTCAAGTGCCATATTCTCCATGCCGCATCAATTTTTTGATCATCATGGGAAGGAGTCAACGGACGCGACGCCGCCACCGCACGCACCGCATATGTTTTTCAACCACGGCAGTCGCACCTTCCCCGCCAGCACATGGATCCCGCCGTTCGCTCCGCATCAATTCTTCCAGAAGACGACGGAATGCACGAAATCATCCTCCAAGCCAGCAGTTCACGCAATTCGTCAGGAGCCGAATTTTTAAAGCGGTGGAGAGTTGATGCAGCGTGACCCCAAATTATGGGGCCACATTTATTTAATTAAGTAATTATCAATTTTATTTACGTTTTTAGCGGTCTTATTGGTCTAATTAAATAATTGAGATCGCCTGTGATCTCAACGTTTATTTCGTAGAGTTTAATTGCAATTTTGGTCAATTAAATAAGTTAGAGTCCAATTAAGTTAGTTAGAGGTCAATTAGGATTAAATTAGTTGTAATTTGAGTATTTACTATTTTTGTAAACCCTCTCTCCTATATAAAGAGAGGGTAGCCCGTTGTTTTAGGGAGTCAGTTATGAAGTGAAATTTGAGAGTTTTATCTCTATCCCTCTTTCTCTCTTCTCCCTCCACGCGATCTCCGCGTTCTTCTTCTTCCATCCCTCGTTACCGACGAGTTCTTCTTCTCGACCCCTCCTTTTTCTCCACCGATATTCGCCCGCCAATTATTTTAATTTTTTATCGGCGACGCCGGAACCTATCTGCATCATGCAAGCTCGTCCTCGAGCGAGGTCTTCTACCAGCAACGGACATATGTTCTTTTTGTGATGTATCGCGTAAAGATGTGATGTATACCTTTTCTTTTTATTGCAAGTTGTATCTTTCTCAACTCCAGCTTGAGGGGGAGTGTTAGAGAATGTAATAAAGTGGTAGTTGTATCTCTCTAGGATCCAGTTATCACCCACTCATGTTTAGTCCCACATCTACCATCTGTGGGACTTTGGTCTGTCTGTAGGGCTATATAAGGAGCCTTAGACCCCGTGTACTCATCGAAGAAGTTCAATAGAAACATACGACCCTTTGAGAGGCCTTCTCTTGTGGTTTCATCCCACTCCTTAGGGAGTAGGGTTCGACGTAAAATCTCAAGCGTTCCATGTTTATCTTTCATTATTTCTTGCCATGTTGATTGATTCGCTTATGCCATTCTCGATTTCAACACATAATCTTTTATTTCTTGTCATATCTCATCTGGTTTTGATGAATGGATTTTTACACCCATAACCCTGAGTAATTTCGCAATAACATTCATATAATCGCGAATTACATGAGAAACCCAGAGTAATGCTTAACTCTTACATGACATAACCCTATGTTATGTTTCGTTTGGGATATCTGTTATATTTAACGTATTCTGTTGGAAAAGACAAAAATGACCCTGATGGTTATCTTATTTGCAAAACATGGCACCCCCCGACCCCCTCGTCGAGTTACCCCGCGAAGCCTCCCGCTGCGGAGCTCCTCCGCCCGCACCCCCGCCGAACTGGTCCTCCCGCCGTCGAGCTCCTTCGAAGCCCCAGCCAAGCTCCCCCCCGCTGATGGAGTCCCCCCTGAGCACCGCAACACCCCCTCCCCCTCGCTGATGGAGTGCCCCCCGAGCACCGCAGCAACCCCCCGCCCGACGCCGCACAAGGAGGCCCCAACCCCCCACCCCCCCGGTGCTACCCCAGCTGACCTGCACCCCCCCGCACAAGGAGCCCCCCCCCCCCCACCCCCCCCCCCCCCCCCAGCTCCCTTGTTCGACCTGGGTTCCCTTTGGAACCACCCCACCCGCAGGAAGGCCTCCCACGAGCACCGCAGGCTCCCTGCTCGAGCGCCCCCTCGAGCCCTGCAGCCTCCTTGCTCGAGCGCCCGCAGCCTCCCTGCTCCCCTGCTCGACCCGAGCCACCCGCCCCCACCGATGGAGTCCCCCAGATCACCGCAACACCCCACTCCCCCCGATGGAGCTCCAGCTAGAACCACCCGCAGGAACCTAAGCTCCCCCCATCACCGAAAACATTCATAGGTAGATTGGTTAGATTAACTCGCTCATATGGTTGAGTTAACTTATTAAATTAACGGAGGGTTATGGGTGTGAGAGAGAGTGACTATTCGAGGTTTCTCATGTAATTCACGATTATGCGGGGTTATGAATGTTATTGCGAAATTACTCAGGGTTATGGGTGTAAAAATCCCTTTTATATACTCCCCATAATTCTCCTTTTTGATGCAATGAAGGGGAAGCGCCCAGCTTGGTGGTCGTCCCGGATATATTACCAAGTTACTTAAGCCATGACTCAATAGGGTCCTCGCATGGGGAACATCATTCTTGGCATAAAACCTCTCCTCAAGGAAGACAACCGCATGGGCCAACAAAGTAGCCCACGGAACAAAGATAGGCTTCAACTGGGCCTCCATAGATTATAAGTGAGTTGAAATAAGGAGTTAAAATCTCGCAACCGATGAAAGATCAATGCAATGAACCATTCTGGCCAACCACAACCTTTACTATCAGCATAAAAGACGATTCGGATCTTCCAAGGTGAAACCAGGGAGAGGGTAACCAACACAAGCGTTAGTGGTGAACTTGGGCAACAAATACAAGCGTTAGGAGTGAACAAAGCCATCCAAACCTTAGTCATTAATTTCTCCCCTTCAAAAGCCTCAAGAATATTAACCTTCAAAGGCACGTTCATACTCCAAATCAGCTTACAATCACGCTACAGTTCCCATGATCAAACACGATAGAACTATGAATAATCTCGTCGACATTTTCACTAAGAATACCCCTTCATGTGAACTCCAATGGTCTCTACCACCATGAGGTCCTTTAACTAGGCTAATATTTCCATCAGATTTAAAAGTCCATCAACTTCCATTTAGAAAAAGTAGTCTAGAGAGTATGAAGCCATACATCTTTAGACCAAGCATCATAAACCAACATGTCACGGTCTAAAGCTAAAGCAAACGAACGCAAAAAATTATCCCACAACATACAACTTTATTAAGGTCCACAAGCACAAAGAGCTTAGGGAGAATAAAAAAGGTTCTCTACCATAATGCCTACGAAAGATGGTTCATCGTTAAAGAAAGAGAGCTATGCAAGAAATAATTACACGAGACACCACTTTATTAAGGCTTAAAATCTCATGGAGCTCAAGGAGAATAGAACTGATTCCCTTCTACAATATCATTGGAAGATTGTTCTTTGTTGAAGAAAGAGAGCTATACACGCCAATCCCATAGATGCCTTCGATGGGCATGCGAGGTAAGTCATTTGCACTACCCAGAGTCAAACCATCTTCTTTGGGAGGAGAGCTCTAATCAGGCCATCCAATCTCAAGACGAATATATCCCTTTTCAAGGGGAGAGGTCACTGATTCCCAACCACAAAATGCAAGATGTGCGACATCCTATATGAACCATCACAAAAGAATGAACCATCACAAAAGAAACGACACATTATAGCTTCAAGGTGGCCACAAACTCCGACTAGAAGAAGTTTAGGTTAGATGAAAATAGGAATTACAACGTGCACTGGTTTTAGTAGCACCAACGGACCCCCATGAGACACACTAGAAGCTTTGCAACGTCCCGTGCTAGACCTAGTTCGTTATCGAGATTACTGACCCAGATAACTTATTGGGGTTTGGGCGCAACTAGTACCCTTGACGACAACCCCTAAACGCTTAAGCTCAAGTTATCTAGTAGTGGCCCTCACTACTTATAACCTCCTACTTTCATACTTTGTGATTAATAGATTTGGTACTATGTTTGGAATGCTACAATCTCCCGTACTTAAATATGAAACGTCCTCGTTGTCATATGGACGGTCACTTATTCATAGTAATAGTGACGGCTGCACGCTCTTGAGTAGCCCTTGCCTCCTATCTTTTTGGTAAGGATGGCTCCACCTCTTGGGTAGATATTTCCACTGTTAGAGGGAACTGCTCTGATATCATCTGTAATGTCCTTGAGCTAGACTCAGTTTGTTATCGAAGATACTGATCCATGCAACTTGTTTTGCGTTGACCCACTGGAGCCCTTGATCATAATCCAAAATGTTTAAGCCAAGTTGTTTAGTAGTAGCCCCCTACCACTTATAATCCACTACCATACTTTGTGATTATTAGGTGCGATACTATGTTTGGGATGCTACAAGCTTTCCAATTAGATAACTTATGCTCCAACTTCTCGTCCAATCCATATACCGACTACCACACGTCATAGGGAGCTCCCTTCCAATCTTCTGTATTACATGAATTGAGATCCACATGGAGTGGAAGCATATTTCAGTCAATTAATGATCAACCTGGGAAGATCTTTAAAAATCACAAGCATAGTGGACATCCCCTTAGACTCCTCTAAGACATCCTCAATTTAAAAATTGTATCATCCATCAACATATTGCAGATCTTTAAACATCATCCTCCAGTGAGTGCGGGGCAGGTGAAGTTGTTGGTAGTTGATTTCTCTGAGGAGGAGGTGAAGCGTGCGGTGTGGGGCCTGAATGCAAATATTGGAGTTTCTCGTCGAGTTCAGAGATGGTAATAGAGGTTTTGAGAAGGTAAATCGGGTCTTTTTTTTCCTTCTTCCAAAGAAGGCGAATCCGGCGTCTGTGGGGAACTTTGGGCCTATTTCAATCTCCAACGACATTTACCTGGTGGTGGCAAAGGTTCTGGCGAACATGCTCAGGGTGGTTTTGGGCTCGGTGGTGCTTGAGGGGCAGTCAACCTTCGTTTCGGGCCGGCATATAGCAGACAATCTTGTCGTTGCGTTGGAAATCTACCTTGATTGGAAGCGCTCGAAGAAAAGGGGGGCTCCGTAGAAGATTGATTATGCCAAGGCATATGACTGTGTCGGTTGGAAGTTCTTATGAACCTCCCTTAGGCGGAGGGGGTTCCCTGAGGTGTGGGTACATTGGATGAAGAGATGTGTCATCACTTCCTCCTCGATTCTAGTGAATGGCAAGCTTGAGGGTGGTTTCTTCCAACCCCAACAGGGTGACCGTCAGGGTGCCCGCTGGCTCCTATGCTTTTTGTCCTTGTGGTGGACTGTTTGGCAGTTCTGTTTAAGCGGGTAGTGGAGGACGAGTGGTGCGAGGGCTTCCGTCTGGAGGATATCTCTGTCCCCTTGCTTCAGTATGCTGATGATACGATCATTTTTCTTGGTGGGTCGGAGGAGCAGAATCGCAACACAATTTTGTTGGTGGATATCTTTGGCAGCCTATCTGGGCTCAGATCAATGCGCAGAAGTCGGTTGTGGTTACCTTTGGGTTGGATAATGCTGAGAGTGGCAGGGTCGCTGGGTGGGCAGGATGCCCCCTGGGGGGCCTTCCTATCTCCTACTTGGGGCTACCGTTGGTGGATGGCTGACATAGGAAGTCAAATTGTGATAGCGTTCTGCGCTAGAATGGAAGAGAGGTTGGCAGGTTGGAAGGCAGTCTCTTTGTCTAGGGGAGGGAAGTTGACCCTCCTCAAGCACATTCTTGCTGCAATCCCGCTTTTCTTCTATTCTACTAAGCTGATGACAGTTGGGGTTAGGACGAAAGTTGAATCTCTGATGATTCTTGTGGTCGGCCGGGAGACAACAGAGGCGCGACTTGCATCTGGTGGGCTGGGAGGATGTTATGAAGAGGATTTGTGATGAGGGACTTGGGGTCCGTGATGTGGAACTCATGAATAAAGCGTTGTTGGCCAAGTGAGTGATTAAGGTTTGGGGACCTTCGACCTCGTTGGCGGCCAGAGTTTTAAAGTCCATTTACGTGGTAAAGGGTGAGTTGATTGCGGTTAAAAGGAGACCCGAATCTCCGCTTTGGACCGGGATCTGGGCCGTGTTGCCGTGTGTTGTTCCTAATCTGCGTCCGAGGTTCGGGAATGGCCAGGTTTTCATATTTTGGCTCGATGACTGGATGGGAGAGGGTGCTCTTGGGCGTCGTTTCCCTATACTGTTGGCTCTGGCGACTGTCAAAGATGCACATCTGGCTGAGGTGGCGGACTCTGGCTCGTGGGCCCCACAGTTCATCTCGGATATGTCGGATTAATGCTTGGAGGATTTCTTGAGGTTACTGGCGGAGGTTCCCCAGCCAGGGGAGTGGTCTGACGTGCTTGACCATTTTGCATGGGAGGGGACGAGATTTTTGGTTAAGAAGGCTTATGAAGCTATGAGTGGGGAGGCGGTGGTGCGTGACGAGGTGATGTGTGCAGACATGAAGATTATCTGGGCATGCAGGATCCCGTACATGGTGAAGGTCTTCCTACGGTGTTTGAGAAGAAATCGTTTGTGATTAAGCGAGGAGGGGGAGGCTGTTTGGCTTGGCAGGCACGTATTGCGACAGGTGTGAGCGTGTAGTGGAGGATGCAAACCATATTTTCTTCGGGTGTGCGTCATCATCTCAGATCTGGCGGGATGTGGGGCTTCATTGGGTGGAGGCCAGCGACTTAGATGCTTTTGGAGATCGGTTCGCGCTGTGAGCCTGGGTTCGACGGATGAATGTGCTAAGTCGTTTGCGGTGCTTTGGGCCATCTGGAATGGGCGGAATGAGCTGATTTTTAAAAACCAGAGATTTTATTCTGAGAATGTAGTCTCACACTCTAGCGCTCTTTGCAATTTTTGGACCTCAACCTAATGTACTCTACCTTTTATTAATGAAATTGTGGCTGTGGTGACTCCCGCCTCGGGAGTTCACCCTATTTGCAATAAAAAAAATCAACATATTGTAGAATCGGAATTTGATATGTTCAAAAGATACCTAGAGGTAAAGCCTCTTCGAACCATGCCCTACTAAGATGGCAAGCACATCAACAACGAGAAGAAGCGTCAATGGAGCTATTGGACAACTTGAGAACGTGCTGTAGTTGAAAAAACCACCCTTTGCTTACATTTAGCCAAATTGAGTATGAAGAAGTAGTCACACATTCTTCATGTATACAATCCAGATGGGGTGGGGGGATATCTTCTCTTCACCATCGAAGTTTAAAGAAAACACTAGTCAATACAATCATATGCTTTGAAGAAGTCAACTTCCAAAGCATACCTTTGACCTGCATAGGTCTCATATTCACCATAATCTCCGTAACCATCGCTAGGCTGAATAAATGTTGTTTGATTTAGATAATAATCTCATCCTTGACAAGCTGCAATCTATTTGCAAACACCTCCACCGCAATGGGGTGGAGTTCATTAGAAAATGCATTAGGTCTAAAATCCTCCACCAGCTCAGAAACCTTCTCCGCAGGGGGAAAAAAAGGCTTTGTCGACCACGTCAAACCTAGAATTCCTACAACAAACTCCTATACTAAAGCCATGATGTCATCTCACATCACATCCCATAATTCCCGAAAGAAGAGTTAGCAAAAAATAGTCGGGCCATGTAACTTATAGGTGCCTCATCCACATTCTACCCCCAAATTGTAGTTCCAATCTATTCCACCTTGAACTTCTTGGTTAAAATCTCGCCTTAGCTTATGATCCAACCCAGAGGCTTTCATGCCCAATCATTTCTACCCACAATGGCTAACTTTTGCTAATCTATGAAACCATTACATCCCATCTTATTATCAACATTAGTTACATTACCATGCATAAAATCCTCCATTACTGCCATCACAGCTTCCACCACGTTTCAAAAGTCATGGTAGAAAAAACAGGGAAACCATCAGGCTCTGGTGCTTCATCTACATTCAACACTATTAGCGTTGTCTTAACCACATCACTACCGAAAGGCCTCGTCAGGCTGGTACTCTGGGAACTAGAGATGGTGGGTTCACCCATGCCTATTCACCTCCAACGTCTGTGCTCCTCTCTTCTAGATATTATGCGGATTAATTTGTCAGTGCTCTCCCTATCTCATGTTCTCTTTCCACTGGAATCCACGACCGTTGCATGAAGTTATCTCTTTTGTAGCTACTGGCAACTGCATAAAAGTAATTTGTGTTGGCATCCCCTTAATCCATTTCTACCTGGATCTATTTTTCCATTTTGTCACCCGTTTTTTTATCCTCCTCTAGGATGATCTTCTGGAACTCTAACCTCTCATGTAGCTCTGCCTAGGACAATTCACTAATATCATTTACCATGCCCATTGTCCAATGTACACACTTCGGACTTCGTGCATGTACGTTATCTCCTTCGCGATTCTTACAGTTAAGCGGTATGCATTCGGACAAGTCAACCAAATAATGATTAAGCGGTATGCAGGGGCATGTGTCGGGTGTATGCGATTCTATGCAGTTTCCTAATTTTTAATTTTAAAATAAATAAATATCTAAAAAAATACTATAATTGATGCTTGCATGATATATAAAATGATATTTTTTTATAAAATTACTTAATGCAAAAGCTATTTCTTCACTTTAACACACATTTATGAACTATTGATACTTATCTAGCAACTATTGGAGTATAAGAAATACATACCCAATAACTACCATGGTATGGAAAAAAACTAGCCTCGAGGCGAGGTGGTTCTATTTAACCTCGAGGCATACGCCTCGATCTAGTCTTACGAGGTTGAGGCGTAGCCTCGAGACGTTCCGCCTCGAGGTGGTCGAGGTGTTTTGCGAGGCATTTTTACTTTTTTGAGGTATTTTATAGTATTTTAATGGTTTACTTTGTAGGTTGAGAAGCTTTAAATATCTGCTTGTTTAGGATAATGATTGTACAAGATAAACGCCTAAATTTGGTGTTTCTTTCGTGCCATAACTTCATATTTACTATTAATTGTGTCCAACTATTTCACAAACTCTTACTATTTCTCTCTTAATGAATGAATTCATAAATATCAAATCTAACAATACTCGTGAACTTAATGAGCTTTGCAATATATCAAGCAAAACGAAATAGATAGGGTTCACGATTTCTCATTCTGCCATATATTATATGTTTGACATATAATATAAATTTCTTCGGCTTATATTTAATCATACTTTTAATTACAGCAACATTTCAAATGTTTCACAGTTTCTCGTGTGGTCATATATTATATGTTAGACACATAACATAATTTTTTTCGACGTATATTTGATCGTACTTTTAATTGCAACAATATTTCAAAGATAGATATGTATTGTTTAATTCTTTCACATCATTTATAGACAACGAATTCCTCTTTAATTAGATGAAAATGTATAGAAAGGGATATGATGTTCTATCTTCTATTCTGGTGTTCTTATCTATATTATTTTATTAATTATATTTTAAGTATTATATATTGGGTAAAGAACGTATAATTACATTGACATATATATAATTATAGTTTTTTTTGCATATTTTTCTTTATAAACTGAGGCTTATGCATCGCCTCAATTACGAGGAAAATGCCTCGTTTTGCCTTTTGTTTTTCAAACCTTGGTAACTATTGAAGTACACAATAATTACTTCTTTACTTTAATTCATATATTTAGGAAGTATACATTCAACAACTATTGACTATAATACTAGATATGTAATTATATGCATATCCAACAATAATAATTTCAATATCTGTTTACAATTTAAGTTTTAATACATATCCAGTAACTATAGTTTCAACATTTGTTTATGATTTATGTTTCAATGCATATATTCAAGAAGTTACGTAAAAAACATGAATAATATAAGTTTTGAGATTATCGATCACAAGAGGCAATGTCGATCACCCAACAATGATTGGGAACCCAAAAGAAGCACCAACGAGATCAACGTTCAGAAAGTCAACCCATGCGACTACATATGCGGAGTCAGTCCTCCTACCGCATCGAGTATACTAAACTCGGTCAATATGCGGGTTATGGGGTATACTTGACCGAGTAACCCACATATGCGACCGCATATGTAATAGAAGTGAGGCGCCTAGCAACTCCAAATTCCCAAATACCCGATAGAGAAAGCAACTCTTTTATTTTTCCAAATACCCACCTGACCCCCAACTCCATTGCCTCCCTCGCGGTTCCCCACCATCCTCTCCGATTCTCTGATCTCCGGTGCTCCGTCCCTCAACCTAATGTCCAGTGCTCTGCCTTGCAGCAACATCACCTCAACAACCTTCTTCTCCTCTGCCTAGGCTGCATCAACGACAACTCTCTGCTCCTCCGCCACCTTCTGGATTTCCGCTTGGGTTGCTCCTATGCATGGGCTGCTCCTCCGCCATCTTTTTCTCCTTCGTCAAGGTTTGTTGATTACTCTATTTATTCCTAAATCTCTTTATTTTTTTAGATTTAGCAGCGATGACTCTCTATTTTTAGATTCTGCAGCAACAACTCTATTTTTGACATTATCTCATAACCGCATGAATACAGAATAAATTACTCGTGTTTATCTTGGATTTATTTTAGGATAAAATGAATATAGATGTCGGATTTGCATGGAATTTTATAACCGCACAACACAAATTACATATAAAAATGTACTAAGACTTCTCCCACTATAAGTAGGGCCGGCTACATGGATTCTTGCTCAAATCCATGTTGAAAGATTTTACTTTTTTTACGGCGGCCGTCGACTACCTAACGCAACCCCTGCAAGAGTGGGATTTGAACCCTGGTCTTTTTGTGTGGTAGATACACTATACTACCACTAGACCATTAAGTGGGTAAAACACAAATTACATATATTTAATTTAATTGGTTGATTTTTTTATTATTTGACTTTGAGTAGACAAATAAACCATTTACTAAATTATGAAAGTTCATGGCTGTGTTTACTAACCAGGTTACACTTCCAAAAAAAGGTTACCTTTCAGTTTGGACAAGGATATCTACCATTTTGTCTCTCTTCAATCAATTTACAACATTTCACTCTCTCCACAATTAACATCTTTCTCTTTTGGAAATGTATGACTTTTGGAAATGCTTTGGTTGATATCACATTGTATGAAAAAGTCTTCACTTCATATTTCAACCATGTTATATTTTTGGAACATAAATATCTAATGTTTGAATTTATTATTATATTTTTAATTATTTTAAATCAAAATAACAGAAACCGCGTAATCTGCTTATGCTTCTGCATATACTTCCACTTGCTCGCTTACTCGCTCCAAACTGCCTGATCGAACGAATACCGCATACCGACTTTTTGAACCTTTAACGAGATGTTGATCCACATAGGAGATGGAGCAGTGCAGACGAGCAACATCAGGAATTTGACGCATAATTGAGGCATATGTGGACCACATATGCGAAGGAGCATATAATGGAGAGATTCAGGAAATCGATGCGGTGTTCAGGCTGCATGGGCATATGCGGTTGCATATATGGCCCATGCGATCGATTTTCCTTAACACTACAAAAATAAAAGGTGGGGGGCATGTTCCCCTCCTTGGAGTCTTAAACTAACAATGTTTAATCAGATCGGGAACAGTGGCTGAATGATGTACATCCAGAGGAAAAGCCTCTAGAAGCTTCCTGGACACCAGAAAATGATCCAATCTAGAATGGATCCTTGATTTCTCTAAGTACAGCGAACATCGTCAATGAATTCCAGTTACACGTCTCCAGCCAACTCATCAAACTCAGCAAACCACAAATCTTGACCTCCTCGAAGCCATGTCAGTTTGAGAAGTACAATAAATCCTTGGCGACGATCAAGGTCTCAACCATGTAGTTTTCTTGCACCTCACAGAGTGCAACCGACATCAACATTCTCAAGGACGAATATGTTGGTCCATACATGACATGACCAAATAAGATTTTGACTGTCGTACCTGGAGAGCAACTGACGGATATACCTGCATGTTCAAGCATCATGGAGTACATTTCACTCTTCCAGGAAATAATAGATCCCCATGTACTATCCTTTGAGTTTACTGCCAAAAAAATCTTAAAATGCTGGCACCCTGATAAACTTCCATAATAACTCAGTCGACCCATGTATCATTGTCTCTTGTAACAAAACTATATCCCATGCCATCCACTCAAGAGGGAGCCGATAGATCTTCGCTTCTCCGAGTCCCTCAAATAACTAACTTTTCATGAAATAATATTTATAGTGGACAATGATATGTTATGCGGTTGGTATACACTCGCCACCTGAGCCACATTTCTCCTGAGGACTCCTTCCTTCCTCAAGATCCTACGTCGGAGACTCCTACCAAAACCCTTGAATACGAGACGGAGGTTGTTTGAGGATCCCCCATGGCCTCCCATAGTCGATTTCCTAGAGTAAACTCTTACTCTAGTCTCCATGGATTGAGATATGACTTTTTTCTTTCGTGGCTTGTACAACTCTAGCCTCTTGTGCAACCTATCCCCCATGTTCCAGCTCGTGGAGGATTCCTTTGAGGGTTCAACCACAATCTGCGAGATGGGTTAGTGATCCAACAACCACAACGATGTCTCGTGTTTCTTCGAGGATTGTTGAGGTCTCCCCTCATCCACGCCTCACTGCTTTTGAATTGCATGAAACCTCCTCGATGAGACACGGTTCGAAGTAGTTCTCGGATAACCCATTGGCTTGATCATGCATTAGTGGATGCAATAGTGGTTCGAGAATCAAGTAGGGCACTATCGGGTTCGACGACGGTTCCTAATAAAGCAACTGACTCAAAAATGCCTCTCTTATACAAATCAGATCCTGATGAGGATCTGAAGGGCACTTTCTTAAAAAAACTGTGCCACTCCTTTTCAAGGTTTTGTATGCACAAAACATAATATCAATATCTAGCGCTGCCTCTTCGATGATATCCGCTGTATACTACTTGAATTATCAATCTAGCTAATTCTACACTCCCTTTTGCAAGATTCACAGTCACCAATGCTAGCTTCATGCTTTTTGTATTTGTTTCCTCCAAACACTCAACCACACCGCTCATCATTGGTGCATTCTCTTCATGCTTACCATACAATGAAATTGCGAACACCACCTTTTGCTCCAGTGGGTATGGTGGGGAATCTCCTTAACCCCGAGCCTAAACTCGGCCTGGTCAACCTTCAAGGAGCACACCACCTCTGAGGAGAATTGTTGGAATTGGGAAATTAAGAAGAGTTGGAGAAGAAGATTGGCGCGACGAGTTTTGCGAGATGAGATAGGAGTGAGGTTGAGGAGAGAAACCCTAAAAAATATAGGGGGATGGAGAAATATAATGGTGGAGGATATCTACAAACCAATAATTTAATTTATAATTTCGTAATTTGTTTGTTAAATAATAGCCTACTACTCTTTATATGGGTAGAGACATTTTACAAAAATACACTGGGAATATAGTTTAAATCTAATATCCACCCAACATAAATATTAAACGCAGATTTAATGAAATGCACAAAACCCTAATTTATCTAAATTTCCATTCTGTGCTTGCATCAATTCTCTACTTGAAAAACCTCATTTCTTGGTGAGTTGCTTTGTCCTTGACCGCAACATGGATAGTGTTGCAGAAATCGGTATTTGGTATTCAATCGAAGGGGTCGATGAAATTGAATATTTAGTATTCAAAAGGATATCCGCTTATGTATTTCTTAATTATTTTGATTATAAAAATAACATCTAATATATATTCTTATATATTTATACATATATGGTCATCAATGAATAAGAGTTTAAGATGAAATTACCAATTAACAAGTTACGTATAAGGAGCTTTAACATTTGTATGATATCGGGATAAATGTGAACATTCAAAAAATAACAAAATAAAAAAATCAGTAGTCTGTTGCAATAGTTGGTTGAATATTTGGTTGAGTACCTGAATAGAGTTGGACTGAATATTGACTGAGTAGAAATATTTTATTCGATCCCCCCCCCCGAATAAGAATATTTGACCGAATATTTGGTCCATTTGGTCGAATATTGCAACATCGGGCATGAGAGAATTCATTTGGGTTCTTTGGACCAATCTTCTCAATTTTGAGCCATTTCTTCTTTAATTCAGCTTTATGCATGTAATTATTTTCCCGTGAGGGACGTATATGCAATTTCTCTGCTCCTTCAATTGAAAAAAAATTTCATCAGTATGTTCTCTACCACCTCAACCTTTAGAAAAAAGGTTTTTGGCGGTGGGGATTCTCCATAATTAGTCCACGATAGTCCACAATCCCTTTATTAGGGGATATCATCTTCAATAGGGAGAACCTTTTAACAATAACAACTGCTTGGGTTCTTTTTCTTCTAGTCAACAACACCGGTGCATTGAGGAGAGGACGTCGTCGAGTTTGGGGAGAGGCTAATATTAGGTGTAGCGGAAATGTCCACCACCAACTCTCATCATCTGAGCAAGGGGTTGGGTGGTGGCCTAGGGGTGCGAGGGGTTGGTAGGGGGTTGGTGAGGTCGATGCTGACGGTAGTTGCCCCGACGATAGAGCCTCAAATGACAGCTCCATTTATGAGGTCAACGATAGCGGTTCCTCGAGGCCCAACGGTAGTGGTGGTGGTGTCGACAAAGAGGTTGGTGGCTATGCCAGTGGGGAAGCATGTGGTTGTAGATGCGTTGACCTTGATGATTTAAGAGACAACGACGATAGCCTCGCCGAGGGCATCATTCACGACTCCTCTCTGGGATCAAGTAGCGATGGCATCACCGTGGGGTTTCCTTCTTTAGGAACTCCCTTAATAAAGGGGCTCGTCGTATGGTAAGTTGACGACGATATCTATGGATTGTACAAGGGCAATGATGCCGTTTGATGACTGATTGTAGGCAGTGGTTGCCTCATCGGCTCGCATATTGAAACGACGAAACGGGCATCCAACTGACCCCTGGGGAAGCTGCTCCATCTAGAAGTTATCTTCGAGTGTCTGTTGGGGTGAGGCATGAACCATGATGCAGCATGATATCAATTTTAATTTTAGTAGACATTTATCTTTTTTAGCATTTGTTTTGTTTATTTATTTCCTGTGTAAAAGGCTCATTATAAAAGGCCTTATTATCCTCCCTTTTTGTTTTTTTTATTTTTCCTAATTTTTAGGATAAGTTGTTGCTTATTTTGAGGGGGGGGATTAGCCTCTATAAAAGGCCCCCTTGTATTAGGGTTTGAACTAAGTTGAAATTCAAGTTATTTTCCCTCACTTATCCCTCTCTCTCTCTCTCTCCCTCCCTCTCTTGAATCCGTCGTTTCCTCCTCCCCCCGTGTTTCCCCCTCCCGTGCCCTAAACCTCCCTCACCGCCGCATCTCTCCCCTCTCCTCCCTCTCCCCCGCCGCCGCATCTCTCCCCTCTCCTCCCTCTCCCTCTCGCCGCCTCTCCCAGACCCTCTCCCTTCTCCCTCCACGGCCGCGATCCTCGGCCACCATCTCCCAATCCCGACGCCGCCCTCCTCCCCGCCCCGGTATTCCCCCCTCCGCCACGCCGCACCGCCCCTCCTCTCCTCCTACTCCCGCCGCTGCGCCACCCAGCGCCGCCTTCCGCCCTCTCTCACCGCCCCGAGCCGCCGCGCCCTCCGGGTGGCTTCCACCCTCCCTGTGACACCGCCTGCGACCCCCTCCAGTGGCCGTTACCCTCACCTGAAGCCAGCCCGACCACCACCGAGTTCGGCGTGACCGCCGACCTGGGGGCCCTGTCGAAACCCGCCGGTGCCGTTGCAAGCCGTCCAAAGCCTCGAGAATACGTCGGCCAGATCTGAAGCGCGCCTAACCAACCCCTTGCGGGTTGTGGTATGAGTGTTTCTACCGCATACTATTCCACTTTATAAAGTAGATTTGTGGGCTGTTACATTGCTGTTTAGTTTGGTGATTTATTGAGGTTCTAAGACTGCAACTTCGTTATTTATTTCCATTAGTCGTTAGCTAATTGATTTGCCCCAAAATTGTGGAAGAAACCGGTGCTAAACTTCGAGTTGTTGCATTCGTTTGCTGCTGATTTTCGCGCTTCGCATACCATCTCATTTGCATTCGTCATCTAGTCCGTAATTTTCAAATTGTTAGGAACGCCATTTAGGTCATTTTCCCATTAGGTTGCATTAATTTGGTATCAGAGCATAACGATTCTGCATTTTGTCTGCATCCCATTTATTCATTGCATAAAAAAACACACCCACACACAAAACAAAACAAAAAAAAATCCTCAAAGCAGAAACCCTAGGATTCCATGGCCGACAAACCTAGTGCCTCTAAATCCACCTATACCTCACACCCTGAATTAACTTTGGAGGTTTTGTTTGCCCAATTACAACACCTGGGCAATCAACTGAGCACACAAGTCGCTGGAATTGATTCGTAAAGTCGCCGTCGCATATGAACAAATTGCCACATTGAATAGTCGCGTGCTAGGACCAGACCATAGTGATGAAACCCCCAATAAAGGTCGACGCACTGGCCGGAAACCTCACTCCCGGAATAGCACTTCCCGTGACTCTAGTTCATCTACTTCTAACGGACACGTTAGCGATTGGCCATCACAAGAAAGTGAAGAAGAAGAACCAAGAGACTACACTCCTTTTTTTCCCAAGAATCACGATCCACACACCTCCGGCTACACTGCACAACCTACTGGCGAATATCAATTCCCGCCCCGAAATGGACCTAGGTCCGATGATGGATGGGATCGAGGCATCCGCCTTGACGTTCCGGAATTTGACGGAGGACGAGACCCTGATGTCTTCTTGGATTGGCTGCAAACCGTCGAGCACTTCTTTGTGTGGAAATCTATGCCTAGTGAGTGGAAAGTTCAATTTGTCACCATCAAACTAAAGGGACATGCTCTGCTATGGTGGGACCGTTTGCAGTCTGAACGCAAACGAAAAGGAAAGAGTAAAATCCGCAGTTGGAGCAAAATGAAAGCTAAATTGAAGACCAAATTCGTGCCTGAAGATTACAGACGCGATCTGTACGCGCGACTGCAATCATGGAGGCAAGGTACCATGAGCGTGAAGGAATACACCGAAGGGTTCCAATCCCTAGTCCATCGCAACCGCTTGCAGGCGACTCCTATTCAGGAAGTCACCCGCTACATGCAAGGCCTCCGCCAAGTCATCCAGGATGAACTCTACCTCCATAACTGCCGAGATGTCGACGAAGCCTACAAGCACGCTGAACGGGCTGAGACCAAGCTCGCTAAAGCCCAAACAAGGAAGATGTCTTTCTTTGCGAACTCCGTCCCTCGCACCAGTACCCCAATGACGACCTCCAAACCGATAGGTTCCTCATCCATAGTTGCGGGTAAACCCCAAGCCAAACCATCGACCCCTGCCGTTACCCGACCCCCTATTGGAAATTCCAGCCCAGGCATCTTGGGAAGCCGACCTATTGTAGGACCTGATACTTGCTTCCGATGCTATCAAAAGGGACACCGAGCAGCAGAGTGCTCAAACCCTAAGGCTAGACCCGTCCACCTATGCACCACCGACGACCCTGAAGACCCTGACCTTGAATCACAGGAATCACCTGAAGAAGTACCGACTGCTTTGACTGCTGACACCATGGGCGCCGATGACTATGAACCTCTATTAGTGGATGGAGACGAATCCGGTCTGTTCCTGGTAATTGAGCACGAGAACTTTATCGCTCCTGACAGCGCACCTACAAACATCCTGCTTACACCCGCTGCCCATGATGCTGATAGCTGGCTGCGACGCAGCATCTTCCGAACCACCTGCACCTCAGGAGGACGACGCTGTTCGCTGATCATTGATGGAGGAAGCGTTGAGAACTTCGTTTCACAAGAAATGGTCGATAAGTTGGGTATGCCAACTCAACCACTCGAGAAACCGTACAATGTAGCATGGTTTTGTGGTGGTACCCAACTCCCGATCCACCGTCAAAGCCTCGTTAACTTCTCCATTTGTCCCTTATATAAGGACAAGGTGTGGTGCCACGTAGCTCCTATGGATGTCTGTCACATACTTCTAGGGAGACCGTGGCAATTCAATCGAGACACTGAACACCGAGGAAAACTGAACACTTACACATTTCTCATAGACAAAGTGCGTGTAACCCTCAGACCACAACGTGAAGCCCTTAGCCCTCGCCAAGTGGCTACACTTCGAGCTGCGACCGCCCAAACTGGCAATAAAACTACATCGTCAAAGACTGTGACCACGGGCCCTGTGTTGTTGATGGAAGCCCAAACATTCCAACGTGAAATGCAGGAGAGCTCCACCATCTATGCATTAATAGGACGTGAAGTGGACAATCAAGAGACAACTCCACCTGAAGTCCCGCTTGAGATAAAGCCCATCATCCAAGAGTTCGCTGACATCATGCCTGAAGAGTTGCCTGAAGGACTACCCCCGTTGCGAGACATTCAACATCACATTGATCTAGTCCCTGGAGCCAGCCTACCCCACTTACCCCATTACCGAATGAGCCCAAGTGAGCACGAAGCAAGGCCTTAAATGTCGGTTTCGGTCACCATTTCGGTATCGACCAAAACAGAATTTCGATGGAATTTCGGTGGAATTTCGATCGAAATTTCGGTCATTTTTTGTACTAGGACCCCCATATTTCGGTCGTTTCGATCATTTCGGTCGAATTTCGATTTCGACTGAATATCGATATTCGACAGAAATTCGACCGAATTTCGCTGAAATTTGAGGCCATGGCACGAAGAGATGAACCGGCAGGTTACTGATCTGCTGCGACGTTGGTATGTTCGAGAGAGTATGAGCCCCGTGGCGGTTCCTGCTCTGCTTACCCCGAAGAAAGACGACACATGGAGAATGTGCGTGGACAGCCGTGCTATCAACAAGATAACGATCAAATATCGTTTTCCCATTCCACGCCTTGATGATATGCTTGATATGTTATCGGGTGCCAAATTGTTCTCCAAAATGGATCTCCGCAGTGGCTACCATCAGATTCGCCTCCGACCTGGAGACGAGTGGAAGACTGCTTTTAAGACCAAAGAGGGCCTGTATGAATGGACGGTCATGCCCTTCGGCTTGTCGAATGCCCCAAGCACCTTCATGCGAACCATGAATCATGTGTTGCGACCCTTCATTGGCAAGTTTGTGGTTGTGTATTTCGATGATATCCTGATCTACAGCTTGACTAAAGAGGACCACTTGTCTCACCTTCGAGTCTTTGACAAGTCCTGGAAACCCTGAGAGCCCAAAAATTGTATGTTCACCTTAAGAAATGCTCCTTCATGTCTGACACAGTCCTCTTCCTGTGGTACATTGTCACCGCCGATGGACTTAAGGTTGATCCCTCCAAAATTCAGGCCATTCAGAGCTGGCCCGTACCCAAAACCCTCACTGAAATTCGCAGCTTTCTGGAGCTAGCTTCTTTCTACCGACGTTTCATTTGGAACTTTAGCACTTGTGCAGCTCCGTTGGTAGATTGCACGCGTAAAGGTGCACCCGCTTGGACTCTTGAAGCAGAAACAAGCTTTCAAAATCTAAAACATCAATTGACACACGCTCCTGTCTTGGCACTCCCTTACTTCACCAAGGTTTTTGTTGTCGATTGCGACGCCTCACACGTCGGGATTGGTGCCGTCCTAAGCCAAGAAGGACGACCTGTATCATTCTACAGTGAGAAATTGAACGAAGCTCGATCACGATACTCCACTTATGACGTCGAATTCTATGCCGTGGTACAAGCTCTCAAACATTGGAGACATTACCTGATCCAACGAGAATTTGTCCTTAACTCTGATCATGAAGCCCTAAGGTATCTGAACTCTCAGAAGACCCTTAACAAACGTCATGCTAAATGGGTTAGTTTCCTCCAGGAGTACACCTTCCATCTCAAGCACAAAGCCGGAACCCTGAATCGCGTGGCCGACGCATTGAGCCGGCGTGCGCATGCCCTGACCACAATGACCGTCAGCACAACATGATTTGACACTCTCAAGGACCTCTACCCTACTGATCCTGACTTCGGTCAAGTTCATGCCGAATGTGTTGGTACTGGGCAGGACCCAACAACCACCTATGTTCTTCATGAGGGTTTCCTATTCAAAGGCCACCAACTGTGCATCCCTGCCACGTCCCTTCGTGAGAATCTAATTTCAGAACTACACAACAGAGGCTTAGCCGGACACTTTGGAAGGGATAAGACCTTGACTCTTCTCCAAGAACGATTTCATTGGCCACATATGCGAAAGGATGTTACGAAATTCGTACAAAAATGCCAAGCCTGTCAGAGATTCAAAGGCCACAGGCAGAACACTGGACTGTATACACCTCTGCCCATTCCTCTACTACCCTGGGAAGACATCACCATGGATTTTGTGCTAGGCTTACCTCTCACAGTACGAAAAGTTGACTATTTTTATGGTTGTGGACAGATTTTCTAAAATGGCACATTTCATTGCATGTAGAAAAACCTCAGATGCATCTCATGTCGCTGATTTGTTTTTTCATGATGTCGTTCGATTGCATGGTGTCCCTCGTTCTTTTATTTCGGATCGTGATACCCGGTTTTTGAGTCATTTTTGACGCACACTTTGGTCACGTCTTGGTACTCGTTTGCAATACAGCACCGCGTATCATCCACAAACTGATGGGCAAACCGAAGTAGTTAACAGATCATTAGGAAATCTATTGCGATGTCTTGCATGAGACTCTCCGTCCAAATGGAATCTAATTCTTCCCCAAGCTGAATTCGCGTATAACAGTTCCACTAATAGGTCCACCGGAAAATCACCCTTTGAGAGTGTGTACGGCTTTCCACTTACCCAATTTTTAGACCTAAAGCCCACAACCATGCAAGGGAGAAGTAGTGCAACTGCTGAGGATCTGGTCGAACACCTAACCCACATCCATACTGAAATCCGAGCCAAACTCCAAGCCATGACCCAGAAATACCAAGCCCAAGCCAACCTACACCGAAGAGAGAGCGAGTTCAGAGTTGGAGAGTTAGTGATGGTCCACCTGAAAAAAGAGAGGTTTCCTTTGAGAGTCCATCAAAAATTGAGCGAACGAAAGATTGGTCCATTTCGAGTCCTCAAGAAGATTGGGCCCAATGCCTATTTACTCGACCTGTCGCCAGACGTCCAGACATCGCCAGTATTCAACGTATCAGATCTCTTCTTATATCATGGAGATGAACAGACATATGCCACTACGCCAGCAGTTCCTGATGAAGATACTCGCCAACCACCAACCGCAATCGATGCCGATCAGATTGAAGATATTGCAGACATCCGAGATATGACGACTAGACGTGGTCTCTTCCAACGATATCTAGTCAAATGGAAGGGACGACCTCTTACCGATTGCACCTGGATTGACGAGGACGAACTCCAACAACTCCGCCCCGATATACTTCGGAACTTCCACGATGCCATCTCGACGGAGCGAGATTCTTTTCAGCAGGGGGGAGTTGATGCAGCATGATATCAATTTTAATTTTAGTAGACATTTATCTTTTTTAGCATTTGTTTTGTTTATTTATTTCCTGTATAAAAGGCTCATTATAAAAGGCTTTATTATCCTCCCTTTTTGTTTTTTTTATCTTTCCTAATTTTTAGGATAAGTTGTTGCTTATTTTGAGGGGGGGATTAGCCTCTATAAAAGGCCCCCTTGTATTAGGGTTTGAACTAAGTTGAAATTCAAGTTATTTTCCCTCACTTATCCCTCTCTCTCTCTCTCCCTCCCTCTCTCGAATCCGCCGTTTCCTCCTCCCCCCGTGTTTCCCCCTCCCGTGCCCTAAACCTCCCTCACCGCCGCATCTCTCCCCTCTCCTCCCTCTCTTCCCCGCCGCCGCATCTCTCCCCTCTCCTCCCTCTCCCTCTCGCCGCCTCTCCCAGGCCCTCTCCCTTCTCCCTCCACAGCCGCGATCCTCGGCCACCATCTCCCAATCCCGACGCCACCCTCCTCCCCGCCTCGGTATTCCCCCCTCCGCCACGCCGCACCGCCCCTCCTCTCCTCCTACTCCCGCCGCTGCGCCACCCAGCGCCGCCTTCCGCCCTCTCTCACCAACCCGAGCCGCCTTGCCCTCCGGGTGGCTTCCACCCTCCCTGTGACACCGTCTGCGACCCCCTCCAGTGGCCGTTGCTCTCGCCTGAAGCCAGCCCGACCTGGGGGCCCTGTCGAAACCCGCCGGTGCCATTGCAAGCCGTCCAAAGCCTCGCGAATACGTCGGCCAGATCTGAAGCGCGCCTAACCAACCCCTTGCGGGTTGTGGTATGAGTGTTTCTACCGCATACTATTCCACTTTATAAAGTAGATTTGTGGGCTGTTACATTGCTGTTTAGTTTGGTGATTTATTGAGGTTCTAAGACTGCAACTTCGTTATTTTCTTTCATTAGTCGTTAGCTAATTGATTTGCCCCAAAATTGTGGAAGAAACTGGTGCTAAACTTCGAGTTGTTGCGTTCGTTTGCTGCTGATTTTCGCGCTTCGCATACCATCTCATTTGCGTTCGTCATCTAGTCCGTATTCTTCAAATTGTTAGGAACGCCATTTAGGTCATTTTCCCATTAGGTTGCATCTAACCACCACAAGAACCTCATGGGCGGGTTCTATTGTGGTGAGGACAACCACAATAAACGTAGATATTGGAGTTTTTATCTGCAGAATCTTTACGGGCAATTTCTTCTTCTTTCCCGAGTCTTTGTTTTCCTCTTGTATGGACTCCATCTATTTTGTATATGGGGAAAATTCTCTATATTGCAATGATCTTCCAGACGTTTCCTTTCCCTCATGCATTGATTGAGATGTTCTTCCATCTTGTGCTTGAGAGATGATGACTTGCATTCTCGAATCCTTCTTTTCATGTACTTGATAGGATCGTCAAATCGTGAGAACGACTTGATAGTCATGCTTTGATACCACTTAGTGCAGTCAGACAATCGAGGGGACTTGGAGAAAAAGATGGCGTGACGAGGCTTTCATGATGAGAGATGAATGTGGTTGAGGAGAGAAATCCTAGAAAATAAAGGGAGGGGGGGATAACAATGGAGGAGATCTCCAAACCAACAACTTAATTCATATTTCATAACTTGTTTAACATACTACCCTTTATTTAGATAGGGGTGGTATTACAATAATAGATAGAGAATATAGGTAAAATCAAATTAAATTCCTAAAATGATTTTAACTTAACCACCTACATGAGGAACATTATTATACTGAGATCCTAAATTGATCTCAATATATCTGTATCACAAAAAAATAAAATAAAACCAAACTCAGTTAAATGATCAAAACCCTAATTTATGAAATTCCAAATCCATGCTTGCTTCAATTCTCTTCTGCTTGAAAATCTCATTTCCTGATGCTTTGCTTTGCCCTTGATCACAACATGGGAGAATTCACTTGGTTCGTTGGACCAATCTTCCCAATTTTGGGCACTTTCTTCTTCAGTTCGACATTATATTTGTAATTATTTTTCATTGAGGAGCAGATTTGCAATTTCTCTACACTTCAATTAAATAAAATCCCATCAATGTGTTCTCAACGACCTTAACCTTTAGATAAAAGATTTTTGGTGGAAGGGATTCTCCATAATTAGCACAAGACATCCCATAGTTTCTTTTTTAAGGGATACGATCTTCAATTGGGAGAACCCTTCAACCACAACAACTGATAGGGTTCTTTTCCCTAACCAATGGTGATGTCATACATTGAGGAGAAGACATCATCGATTTTTCTATAAAGGCTGATATTGGGTGCAGCAAAAATGGCGCCGCCAACGCCCATCACCTACGCGATGGGTCGGGTGGTGATCAAGTGATCAAATAGTAGGGGTGGGTTGAGGGGGTTGATAGGCGGTCAACTTGACAAATACTCCAGTGATGGAGCCTTGGAGGACAACACCACTAGGGACATCGCTGATGGGGTTTGCTTAAGACCCATCAATGATGCCTCAACGAGGGTAGCGACAATCACTCCTTTGTGGGTTCAAGCGGTGGTGATGTTGCCATGGGGTTTCCCCTTTAGGAACTCCCTCAATGGAGGGGCTTGTAGCTTGGTGAGGTTGATGACAATATATACGAACTGTATGAGGGCATTGGTGTCATTTGATGACTGATCATATGCAATGGTTGCTTCCTCAGTGGGTGGCTCACATATCGAAGCTGGCTGTCCAATTGACCCCTTGAGAGACTGCTTCCTTTGAAAGTTGTCATCGAGAGTTTTCTAGGGTGGGGCATCTACCACCACGGGAATCATAATGGTGGGTTCCATTATAGTGAGGTCAACCATAGAGAGATTCTGTGGGGACTTCGGAGTTCTAATACACAACTTTTACTGACGATTTCTTCTTCTTTCTTCAGTGTTGTGTGTTCCTCTTACATAGACTCTAACATATTTCGTGTGTTGGAAAATGTATTCTCTATATTGTAACGATTTTTCAGACATTGTTTCCTTTCCATTGTGCATTAATTGAGGTGTTCTTCCGTCTTGCGCTTGAGAGATGATGACTTGCATTCTCGAATCTTGTTTTTCATGTATTTGATATGATTGTCAAATCGTGAAAACGACTGTATTTTGCTTTGATACCACTTGATGCTCTCTGAAAATCAGGAGGAATTGGAGAAGAAAATCGGAGCGATGAGGCTCGAGAAAGGAACGGGGCTGAGGAGAGAAACCCTAGAAATAGAGGAGGGGAGGAGACAATAATGGACATCCCCATGCCAATAACTTAATTTATAATTTCATAACTTATTTCTAAACAATCGCCTATTGTAGCTTTACATAGGTAGGGGAAGGGTTACGAAAATAGACAAAGAATTTAATTAAAATCAAATGAAGTTCCTAATTGATTCCCAAAATGGCTAACTTAACCACATAAATGATGAACAATATCATATTGGATCCTAAATTAATATCAATTTATCTACATGTAAAAAAAAATAAAATTGGACTCAATTAAACGAACAAAACACTAATTCATCAACCCCCATCCCGCTCCTTCACATCCCAAGGCTCATCCTGATGAGTTGCTTCGTCTTTAAGGGCGACATGGGAGAATTTCATTTGGTTTGTTGGACGAATCCCCCTCCCCCCAGGATTCCTTCGCATGCCAACGCTCTCTCGCTTACCCTCTCTCAGACCCCCTCTTGCTCCCATATTCTCTCTCTCGCATCAATGCTCTAGGCTTTGCATTGACAAATAGATAATGTATGGAAGTCAGAAGAAGTGATGGAGATTCTTTTTGTTTGTCATTTTCTATTCCGACCCTACTTAATGTGGGAAAAGGTTTTGTTGTTGTTGTTGTCATTTTTTATTTTCATCTGCCATGTATTATTTCTTCCTTCAATTTTTATTCATTCATTGCTCCTATATGTATGCTCATTCTCATTCTAAAAGAGTAACCTACAATTAATCATGTATTGGCAAATTGATAATGCAGTAGAGTCATACGAAGTGATGGGTATTCTTCTTTGTTTGTCATTGTTGGTGGAAATGAGCAATCTGTCTATTTCATAGAACCCTAAGCCTCTTATATAGAGAGGGTCCATGGGTAAATTAAACAAGAGGCTATAGAGAAAATAACAATAAAGGAAAAGATACACCGACTACAAATATTCTCTACACTCCCCCTCAAGATGGATCATAGATATCAATCATGCTCAACTTGGAAGAGCATCTCTGAAAAGGTCCACCGAGCAATGGCTTGGTAAAAATGTCGACAGTCTGCTCCTCTGAACTAACATGTGAAGTAGAAATCAAGCCTTTCTGGATCATATCTCTAATGTAGTGGCAGTCTACCTCGATATGTTTTGTTCTTTCCTGAAATGCTGGATTGTTGGCAATAAACAAAGCTGCTTGATTGTCACACTATAGCTGCATGGGTAGCGATACATCTATATGCAAGTCTTCTAATACCGCTCGAACCCACATCATCTCCGTGCTTGCTTGCGCCATGGCCCTATATTCAGATTCAGCATTGGATCTTGCCACAACAGTTTGTTTCTTGCTTTTCCAAGAAACCAGAGAGCTCCCCACAAAAACTACAAAGCCTGAAGTAGACTTACGATCCTTAGGACACCCTACACAGTCTGCGTCAGGCGTCAGCACAAGCTAAAATAGATAAATATGTGTTCTTTCTAAACAACCTTGAGCCTGGAGAAGACTTTAGATACCTCAGTATCATGTATATAGCATCCATATGTATCTGTCTTGGCTGCTCCATAAATTGACTCACTCGACTTACTGCAAAAGCAATATCGGGTTGAATTATGGTAATGTAAAGAAGCTTTCCCACCATCTCTCTATAACTTCTCCTGTCCACCTCTTCAGTGTCATTGTCATACAATTTCATACTTGGATCCATCGGAGTGCTTGATTGTCTACATCCAACCATGCCCGTTTCAACCAACAAATCAGTAATATATTTCCTTTGGGTCATCACCAGACCCTGTGCATTCCTGGCAAATTCCAACCCCAGAAAATATCTTAGGGTACCAAGGTCCTTCGTGACAAACTGACGGCCCAAGAATGCTTTTGCCATCTCTACTCCCTGAACATCATCTCCTGTAACCAAAATATCATCAACATATACCACGATGACAACCGTACCTCTAGAAGTCTTCTGAATGAACAACGAGTGGTCCGCATTTGATCTTTTGAATCCTTGTCGTTCAATTAGGTGGGAAAGCTTCCGGAACCACGCCCTTGGGCTCTGTTTAAAGCCATATATCGCCTTGTGAAGTCTATACACCATATGATTCTCCCCCTCAGCAGCAAACCCCGGTGGCTGCTGCATGTAGACTTCTTCCTGCAAATCTCCATACAAGAATGCGTTCTTGACATCAAGTTGAAATATGCACCAGTCACGTACCACAGCAACAGAAAGAAGAATGCGAAGAGTAGAGTGCCGGGCCACTGGAGAGAATGTATCCAAATAGTCCACACCATAGGTTTGAGTAAAACCTCTCGCAAATCGTGCTTTGTTACGGTCAAGACTGCCATCTGCATGGTACTTTACTGTGAACACCCATTTGCAGCTAACAATAGAAGCTAGATGGAGCGGTAACCAAGCTCCATGTACCGCGGGACTGTAAAGCATGCATTTCTTCTTCCATAGCCAATCTCCAGCAGTCAATTTCATAGCCTCTTGATACGTCCGTGGTATCTCCACGGAAGCAAAACCGCAACAAATCTCTGGAAGTCACATGTGAGACGGTGAAAGGAAATCTGGGAAGCAAAGGGATAAGACGCGCAACTCCGTTTCTGCTTCCGAATAGCAATGGGGACATCAAGATCATCGTTCACTGTACTCGATGGTGCATCCTCCTCCTGCAACGAAGAATCCTGCACATGCACATTATCTGACCCATAATTAGAAATAGCATATGAACTTACCTGAGGCGTGATGATGGATGCTTGATGTGTCGCCTGAGCAGTACCTGACCGGCGTGTATAGAATTTAGGTAATGGTGGGATAGGTGGTTGTGGTGGTGGTGGTGATGGAGATGATGTCGATGTGACAACCGGGACAGGAACGGACACATGTGGACTCAGACTAGGAGGAGGAACATAGACATCATCATTAGATGTGGAGGAAGCCAACCTGTCACCCATAGGGGAAAAGTACATAACGGACTCAAAAATGTAACATCAACACTAATAAAATATTTTTTGGTTATAGGATAATAACAACGATAACCCTCTTGAGTCCGAGAGTAACCTACAAAGACACACTTGACGGCTCTAGGAGAGAGTTTGTCAAGTCCAGGAGACAAGTGATGAACAAAAGCAACAACACCAAAGACACGAGGGGTAAGTGAAAACTATTCCTTATCTGGGAAAATAACGGAAAGAGGAATTTTCTCACCAAGAACAGAGGACGGCGTCCGATTGGTAAGGTAGCAGGCCGTAAGGACAACATCCCCCCAAAAAGCGATAGGAGAACAATTCTGGATAAGCAGGGTTCGAGTGATATCAAGAAGATGACGATGTTTTCTCTCTGCCACTCCATTCTGTTGAGATGTGTACGCACAGGTGGTTTGATGAATAATACCTTTGGATGAAAAGAAATGGGAGAGAGACCGAGTGCATAATTCCAATGCATTACCCGTACGAACATATTTGATCGAAGAAGAAAAAAACATTCTGCACTTCAATGATAAGATTTTTAATAACATTCCCTGCTTCAGATTTATTCTTTAAAAGAAATACCCACGATACACGAGAAAAGTCATCAACTACAATCAGATAGAACATGTGTCCCTGATGATTAGGAACACGACTCGGACCCCAAATATCAATATGAAATAATTCAAATGGGGAGTTACTGCTCTGACACTGACGATTAGGGAAGCTAGAATGATGATGCTTTCCCAACTGACATGCTTCACAACGAAACGACGAATTCGAAGAGATCTGAGGCAAGAGATGACACATCTTTTGAAGCAGGAGGTGACCAAAGCGTAGATGCTAGGTGTACGGAGAGACTGATCCGGTTGAGTGGGAAGAGACGCCAACATATGAATTCCGGACCAGACGATAGAGACCATTCTGCTCAGAGCCACAACCAGTCACCCTGCCCGTTAATATGTCCTGAAAAATGAGAGACGATGGGTCAAATATAGCGCGACAGTGCAAATCATTCGTAATCTGACTAATGGATAATAGATTCATGGAAAACTCAGGAGCATGTTGAACATTATGTAAATGCATAGACGGTGACAAGGTGGTCTTCCCCTATCCAACGATGGGGGAATGAGTCCCATCAGCTATGAGCACTGAGCGTCCATGTGGAATGTCTCTGTATGACTCAAGTCTATCTCTGTCACGGTAGAGGTGATGGGTGGCGTCGGAATCCATAATCCAATCTGAGCGATCATAACAAGATGTAAAAGCAGTAACACTACCTGAGGTACTGGCAGCGGCATAAGTACTGGCAGATGCTGAAGCGGCAATGTCTGAAGATCCACCTGAAGAATCGGAAGATGATTGAGGCATAATATCACACAGGCGTGCCACAAGCTCTTCGAACCGGTGATCTAAAGTGGATGCTGACGAAGATGTAACATGACACGTGCCGATGTTGGAAACCCATGCTTAGAATAGCATGTATCCTCGGAGTGACCTGTGCGATGACAGAAAGTGCACGACTGGCGAAAACGACCTCCTCGGCCACGAGGTCCACACCCACGAAAGGAAGACTGACCACCTCTCCCTCGCGATACAGCCATCGCCGAAGGGGGTGGACTAGATGTGCTGGAAGAAACAGCGATGCGGCTGAGCCTCCGGTAAACTTCCTCCATAGGAGGAATAGTAGCATCGGCAAGTATCTTAGAGCGGGCTGCCTCATACTCAGGATCAAGTGCTGCTAGTAGTACTCCCACCATGGTAGCATTCGAGAAGGTCTTCTGCTGCTCAGGAGTAGCCGTGAGTGGTATAGTGCTATATAGTTTCTCAAACATCCCCTGCAGGGATGTATACAAAGAGTGAAGTGGCCACCCATTCTGCTTCATCGTGAAAATGTCGTGCTGGAGCTATAACATCTTGGTCTCGTTCCGCACATGTGAATATGTAGCGTACAATATATCCCACATCGCCTTTGCGGTGGGTTGATGGATGACATCATTGGCAATCTCCATCGACAATGCTCCTGATAGTCAAACCTTGGCGTAAGAATCATCGGCCTCCCAGGAGGCATAGATCCCAGTCTTCTCTGCCGGCTCTTCCTCGGTAAGTATATGCTTCTTACCATTCGACTTCATGAGACTCATGAACTGCATCGCCCAGAGCTCATAGCTGGACCTTTGGATGCGCCTATGGAGGGCATATCGACTTTACTTTCTGACATATTGCCGGGGACGAAAACTAGGGATTGTAGACGAGAAACCAGTGTTTACATAAACTTGATAGAATTTTAGTGCATATGTAGACTTTATGCCCTCAAATCCATGGAGAGATAGCGGCCGATGGCAGTGTTGCAGAAGATGGTATTCGGTATTCAGTCGGAGGGGTCACTGAATAGAGAATAATCGGTATTCGGGCGACTATTCGGAATTATTCGGTTTTGTATTTTTTAATATAAAAATTTTTGTAATACATATATTCTTATATTTTTATACATATATGGTCATTATTTAACAAGAATCCAAGATAAAAGTACCAATCAATATAATAGACATATAGAATTTGACATTTGTGGCGACACCGTGGTAAAATGTAACCCGTAAATATTGAAAATTGAAAATAAAAAAAAAATAAAAATATGAAGAGTCAAACTCCAGTCGGGCCAGTCGGCCGACTATTCGGTCGGACCGACTATTGCCCGACTGGAGGTCTGTTCAGTCGGGTACCCCACCGCACCGCATAGTCGGACCGACTATTCGGGATAGTCGGCCGACTATTGCAACACTGGCCGATGGAATAAGGAGTGTCGGCTCTGAAGAGAAGGGAACCCGGCGGTGGAGGTTCCCTACAGCGGCGTTGAAGACTGACGGCGTCAAAGGCCGGCAGGGAGAGTACCGGCGGGAAGGAGTCGTTGCCGGCGGGGGGGGGGGGGACGTTAAGGCGGGAAGGGGGGTTGCCGGTGACGAGGAGGTGTTGACGGCAAGGAGGAGAGGCCGGCGGCGGCACTGGAGGGTCTCGACGGCGGTGAAGGAAGGACCGGCTGCGCCACCGAGGTTGGAGAGAGAGAAAGAGAGGGGTGGCGGCGGATGGGGCTTTTAGGGTTAGGGTTTTGGCTCTGATACCATGTTGGTGGAAATGAGCAATCTGTCTATTCCATAGAACTCTAGCTCTCTTATATAGAGAGGGTCCATGGGTAAATTACATAAGAGGCTATAGAGAAAATAACAATAAAGAAAAAGATACACCAACTACAAATATTCTCTACAGTCATCTTCTATTCACATCCTCCATGTATTGTTTCTTCCTTCATTTTTTATAGTTTCGTTGCTGCTCCGAGTATATGTTCAATCATTCTCATTCTCAAATAGCCAACCATCCTACACTGACAAATTGATAATGTAGGGAAGTCACATGAAGAAATATGTTTTTTTGTTTGTTTGTTATCTTCTATTCTCATCCTTGGAGTATTGTTTCTTCGTTCATTTTGTATGATTTCATTGCTCCTCCAAGTATGCTCATTCTCATTGTCAAATAGTGCTCTACAATCCTAACTGATACTCAAATATTGAAAGCTTGAAGAGAATATGTACAGCAACATATGGATGATTTGATATCTTCAATGGGATCTTTTAAAGAGGAAAATGAGATATCCTAAATACAAGTGTGATGATGTGACCTCCTCCTCACCCTTTCATTATGCTTTAAGTTCTTATCATCAAGAGTCTTAATGAGATCTCAAAGAATTTTCATATCATGTGGTGTTTTTTTCTCATTTAATGGTCTAATGGTAGTACAGTGTGTCTACCACACAAAAGACCAGGTTCAAATCCCACTCTTGCAGGGGTTGCGTTAGGTTGTTGACGGCCAGCGTAAAAATAATCGAATCTTTCAACATGGATTTGAGCAAGAATCCATGTAGCCGACCCTACTTATAGTGGGAGAAGGCTTAGTACATTTATTTTACTTTCCCGTAGGACTAATTGCTTTTCCTCCGCCACCTCTCGCATCCTATAGATATAGATATGGCTATGATATTAGTGCTAGTGAAATGGAAGAATTTTATTCTAGTTAAAGTGAGGAAAGCGATGGACAAAGATACGAGTTTTAACCATTATTTTTCAACCGAATCCATTTAACACGATCCATCACCATCACAAGCTTCAATTGCTCCATGAGGATGTTGCTTCCCATTCACATCCACATCAGGAGCAAGCTTTGCGGCATCATCGAGAGTTTGTCAATCATCGAGAACTATGTGCCTGATGAGATCGAATATTCATTCATTAGAATGCGCCAAAGAATTTCTGATGGAGATTATAGACAAATTATCATGAAATACAAGATGAAATACAAGAGCTTCTACTCATATATGACATAAGATTGCTATTGTGATTATATTGAAGTATGTTGTTGGCACAACCGAGAAAGCATGTGATCAAATCTAGATCTAACAAGACAGTCTGGGGATGGATCTTGAATTTTTACTTTAGTCTGTTCTCTTCTTTTGTCTTTAATTTACAAGATCATTACATGTTTTTCATGCCACTTGAACAATATGTATATCGATATAACAACATGTATTTAATGTTATATTTTTAGTTTATCCATCTTCCAGATAAAGGAAGATAATAAATTTACGTTACTTATTCATTTAAGATATATTAAAGACCTTTATATTTGAAATTAATCATTTTTCATTTATTTTAAGCAGTTTTGAGTTTTGACACGATTAGGGATATCGTAGGCATACGTCTGACATGCCCATTATGGAATCACGAAATAGAATCAGCAGCGGCATTTAAAACATGTATAGGTAACGTGTTTGCATGAACATGTATATGCGGCCACATATGCATATGCAATAGGTGGGCCAAGTCACATTTTCCGTGCATTCATTATGCAGTTTTGTAACCACATATTCAACATCATATTCGGCATTTTTTCAATATGTTTGCACTGCATAGTCGGTCTTCATAACCACATATTCAGCATCATAAACTTATATATATATATATATAGTAGCTTTGTAATTTGTATTAAAGAGAATAATGCATACATATAAGCCATGTTTACGTAATTTTATTATCAACTTTATATTAAATTTGCAAGCTTCCCTTGACTCTTTTCCGAATCTTAAAAAATCATATTTAATTTAAAATATTAATAATGAATTATTATTTATTTTTAATTTTAAAAATAGAAATCAGTAAACCACATATTTCCCAACATACCTCATAGTCTCTGTGTGATGACCTACCCAAATGAATCTGCATACCGCATGAACCTTGATTTTGATATAAGAATAGATACCCGAGAAAAAGGATATCAAAGAGTATATCAATACCCAACATCCACCGATACGATATATTGAGATATATATCGTTATATTTAAATTCATGCCTCGTCCAATCACATGGGTTGGATATAAATGGAACTAGCCCCTGACTTGCCTCTAGGTAGGAGTTGAATACATCTGTTGCTTAATCCCTTTTCGAAGGGATTGGTTTAACTCTTATTCCAAACATAGGCGTACCTGTGTTTCTTCGTGGACTAATCTTGGTGCCAAACTAGGCCAAAGGTTGTTGGACACATAGTAGGTACTAGGTGGAACCTGCAATGGTGCTGCAATTTGCAAGGATGTCAGGTGAGATGATCATGAGAAAAGAGGGGAGACTGGAAGAGAAGAAATGAGAGTGCGACATGAAGATGGATTTGCATGTGACTGATGTCACGCGAGAATTTCTTTTCTTTTTTTTTTGGAACTTTGGAATTTGTTCACCCATGGAACATGCGAGGAATTTATGGAATAAAAATACTCCAGAAATCTTGATATCTTAGAGCTCCATGGGAGAAGCTTAAGCTTTAGGAACCAAGACAGGCTTTAGTCCCAGTAATACACACTTTGGGAACAATAAACATAAGACAAGCTTTAATTCCAACAATTCCACGTTTAAGCTTGCCTCTATGCAACCTTGATAGTTTTATTACACTTGAAGGATAGACGACTTATCACCAGGGACAAAAGACAGGTTATGTACTAGAATTCTACTTTGGCTGTTGAGTACTCTGTGGCAGGGATACATATTTTTTTCAATGAAGTACAAGATGACGTCTACACGTCGAACGCCAAGTTTCAAGAGGTCATACATCTTTATTTTCATGTCATATTATTTTTTAAGTAGTTTTTACTCCAAATGTAGCTGAATTAACTGCAAAATGTCAAATTTACTTGTTGCATATTCATAATCATTTTTAGAAGAATAATTCATAATTTAGTTAAAATTTTGAAGGATGATTTAATTTTAAGTAGCCAACTTATGAAATTCAGCACAATTACCTGGCATTCAGAGAAATCTTTTATTCTTATTGGCTTTTATTGTTGTCTTTCCAGCCCCAGCAATAACAAGATATGGTGTGAAGGGGAGGCTGTATTTGGCAGATCCCCTGGATGCTTGTACTCCTTTGGTTAATGAAATTACGGATAGCTCAATCTCCCCATTGGCATTGATCATAAGGGGTGGATGCCCATTTGATGAGAAAGTTAGAAATGCACAGAAGGCAGGATTCAATACTACTATTATATATAACAATGAAGATACCCGGTCTTTGATTCCAAGTACTTTTCCTACTGCTCTATGTACTATGCTTGCTTTTTTCATTGAATTATTTGTATGTTGCATTTTACCCTGTCTGCCTTGGATCTATAATCATGTAAAAGTATTATTTAAAATTCTGTCATGCTTCTCGATGGCATTAATTTACTATGTTTTTGTGATATATGCATAATCAAACAAAAAAATTAACGGCGAATGACAGCTGTCTTGCTACATGTTTATTTCATAATTTATGTTCTAAATATAGAAGTGGGTGTGGATCATGCTTTAGCATAAATAACTCTTGTAACCGACTCCAAAGATGATCTGTATAATTGAAATATTCATGGTGTCACTTAAATATGTTATAAGTTATGAAATAATGTTATGTTGGTGTGGATTGCCAATATGCAGTGGATGCAATTTTTTTATTTTTTGTACTGCTATTTACAATTTTAAAGTTTTAATAATACATCAATCAGTTGAGGCATGTCATTTAATTTCTGAATGATGATAACTCTTTTTGTATTCCCTTTTGAGTATCAAATCATATAATCCACTTCCACACATTTTTGGCAAATGCTGATTTCTTTTTATGCACGACTTTTGATGTTAAGAATTTTTACTTGCATCTATAGTTGCTTACTGGATCTCTTTGTGCAAGTATCTTTCTGTTTTGTTGATAGAATAACTATCTTTCTACTACAGTGTCAGGAAGCCCAATAGGCATCAAAATACACTCTGTTTTTGTTACTAAAGTAGATGGTGAGACCTTGAGGAAGGTTGCTGGCATTCCAGGTGTAACTGTGTACATACTACGGGAAATTAATGATCCATCAGCTGCACTAATGGGCCTTTCTTGTGTGTGCTTATTTGCATTTGGTGCTGTCATGTCTACCTGCTGCTTTGTTAGAAATCATTATATCAGACGACGGCGTCCGGTTCCTCAAGTTGCAGGTTCCCAAGTTACAAATTCTCATGGAATGAGTAGTGGACAGGTGAAGGCATTGCCTACCCTGGTGTTTACTGAGGTTCTGGATGACTGCTGCACCTCAATGACATGTGCCTTCTGCCTTGATGATTATAACGTTGGAGACAGGCTTAGAGTACTCCCATGTCAACATAGTGAGTGCCTTCACCTTTTAAATGGGAAAATGTTACAATCTTTTAATGCATGCAATTTCTAGCTTTAGAATTGAGTTTACCATCTCAATGCAGGAAAAAATGAATTTTTTCTTTCATGACATCCAAAGAAATGTTTTATATGGGCAGACGAAGGTTTGAAAATATAGTTTCTTTCTAAGTTTAGATTTGCGATAGAAACTTGTTGTATCATACATCACCATAAATTATGTGCTTGTCTACTCCATTGTTGTTATTGGCCACGTGTATAATCTCTCTAGTATGTTCGTCTACATGTTCCTTAAACTTAATTTTTAATAAAACTTTGGGGCAGATACCTTCGAGTGTTACCCCCTCTTTTGTCTTCAAAAAAAAAAGTTCGTCTACATGTGAATGGGTTTGCTTGTGCTTAACATAATTCCATTTTGTTCCATTTTGTTTGGACTCAGGTTATTTTTTATTTAGTAGTCTCATGATGATATTGCTCTAAAATTAGGAAAAAATCCAACTTATGCTATTCAGCATCAAAACCTCTCATACTCTATGGGACAGAATTAGTTTGTCAACGGCAGACATGTACATTGTCTTGAACAGAAAGGTGGTTGTCAGTGGATGTGTAAAGTCAAGTTGTTTAAATGAATACCAGAGAAGGTTTTAGGTGGATGTGACAAGTCAACTTGTTTAAATGAGTATTTAATTAGGTTAGAAAATTGTTGCGGGTACTTGCTACGATGAAATCTGTGCCACCACTTCATTTCCTTTTTTTTTTGGACTCTAATGGATGCCCACCTGTGATAAGTGGTCACTCGAAAAATATTCATTATTTTAACAGTATAACATCCGAGATCCAAAAGGAAACTTAACAATTCACTCTAACTCTTTTTAGATCAAAAGTTGCGCTGAGGGGGATGATGGGAGCTGATAATTGCCCTCACCGGGTGGATAACTACTCTCTTCGCCTCCAGCCTCCACGGGCCACCAACCGTTCCCTTAACTCCCTCACCATCCTATGAAATCTGAGATCATTCACCTTTCCCATCCCCGCCATATGGTTCTTCAAATTCAACCCCCTACAGAAAACCTCTCATTTATCAAAATCCAACCTTGTTGGCGTCTTTTAGATGAGGTGGCAATATCGAATGTCTCCAACCTGAGAATACACTCTTGGCCACCGCTGACGAGATGATGATGGTTGCCCCACTCGAAAGCCAAGAGAAACTCCCCTACTAATGGCCCCCATTCATGTTCTTACACTCTAGTGTATGAAGGATGTAGACTTTTACCGAAGGGCGTATTTGTGATGCAGCGTTAAAGTGCACATGGCTGCTAATTGGAGAAATCTGCTGGTTTGTTTTGTGTGCACGAAGTCGAGGTATCTACAACACGCTTGCCCGATGCTGGATTCAAGGCATTCGTCATAGGTTTGCTCTGAGGCAATTGCTTGTCTTGATGCTGGCAGTAAAAAAGGCAAAAAGTTGACTTCTACTTCCGAAGTTTGCTACCACTTTCTTTCTTCCCCACTATGATATCCAAATCATAAAAAAACTATATCAAACTTCAAAAACTGTGCCCAAGAATGCAATTACTTTGGCTCTCGGTGTATGGTACACGAGTTTTGATAATTCTATTACCGTCCACGTAGGTGATTTTTGTCCTGCTTTCTAGTGGGATTTTAAGTATATGTCTGTCGTCACATTGCTTTCCTAGAGGTGGGAAGGTGGACTGAGTGTCCGTTCAATTCTTATTATTGAGTTCATAGGAAAGACAAGATGCCTCTGGAATGCCACTTCGATGGTTGGGCTACTGCCGGAGAGTGCTTCTTAGGGTGACATGATTTTATTATAAGACAAGGTTGGTTTACTTTGTGGTCTGAACTCCCACAATATATCTACACTACCGGGCAACAATTTCGTCATTTGTGGGGAAGTTACATGATGGTGCATCCCCCCCTATTTATCGAGTTATTTTTTCGAATGGCCTCGAGAAGGGTGATAAACTTGATTTGGTGGTTGTGCTTCAAACCAAGGTTTTATGCATTCTTTCCTGGATTTTCGTATTGGCAGAGCTTCTTTTCCTCTTCGTCTTAAAATAAACGGGACTTATTCTATACAACAATGAGAAACTATCTTGAAAGTCACTACGGAATGTGGGACTCCCTGCTACTTGGAGGAAAAGCTCCCGGGTGTATTCCCCTCTAGGTATCACTTCATTTAGAAATAGATGGGTTAATGTTTATTTGAGAAAAAGTTTGATGTGAGGTTGTGCTCAACAAGGAAGAGCTTATATGGGCTAAGCCATTACAACTATAGCCTTTCTTGCTGGACTAAGCCATTGTCTATGGTGCTAGATATGGTGAGTCTTCTTAATGAAGATTTTCTCTTGGAACATTTCGGAAACGGGAAAAGTGTTCAAGCAAAAAAGTGCTTTCGGAGTTTCTTTATAATCACCGCCACAGGATAATCTTTCTACAAGAAGTAAAGATTGACTCCTTTCTAGGTCGAGTCTGGTCTTCTATGCGTGGGTCTTTTATTTCAGATTACAAGTATTTGCCCTCGGTCGATAGATCATGTTGAGTGTTGTCGATCTACAATGAAAATTTGTTTCGTTTGATGAATGAGTCTTCTTAGGTGTAGAAGAGGCTTTGAAGGTTATGAGACCCGGGAAAGGTGTAGGACCGGATGACATCCCTGTAGAAGTATGGAGAGTTTTAGGTGAGCGTGGTTTGACTTGGCTTACGAATCTATTCAATGTTATTTGGCGAAGCAAGAAAATGCCTGAAGATTGGAGGAGGAGTATCGTGGTGCCTCTTTAAAAGAATAAAGGAGACATTCAAAATTGTTCAAATTATAGAGGTATCAAGATGATAAGTCACACTATGAAAATTTGGGAACGTGTGATCGAAAGAAGGTTGAGGCAAGTTTCCAACATAAAAGAAAATCAATTCGAATTCATGCCAGGTCGCTCAACGATTGAATCCATCCATTTGCTGAGAAGAACAATGGAGATTTATAGAGGTAAAAGGAAGAACCTCCACACGATCTTTATTGATTTGTAGAAGGCTTATGATTCTGTCCCACGAGTTGTGGAGAGTGTTGGAGAAGAGACAAGTACCTGTCCTATACATTAACCTCATAAAGGACATGTATGATGGGGCTTTATCTTGTGTAAGGACCCTGTCTGGGAAGACTGGATATTTTGACATCAACATTGGTTTACATCAAGGTCCTGCTTTGAGTCCATTTCTTTTTACTTTGATTATGGGCGAGTTGACAAGTCACATTCAGGATGAGTTGCCTTGGTGTATGTTATTTGCTGATGATATTGTGTTAAGTGACGAGACTAGAGATGGAGTAAATTAGAAGCTTGAGGTCTGGAGACATGAGTTGGAGACTAAAGGATTTCGTATAAGTAGGGCCAAGACGGAGTATATGGAGTGCACCTTTGATGGAAGCAATGGTGAAGGAATCGAGGTGAAGATTGGTGATGATAACATTCAGAAGAGAGATTCCTTTAGATATCTGGGATCTATTCTGCAACATGATGGGGAAATTGATGCAAATGTTACTAATAGAATAAATGCCGGCTGGCTAAAGCGGAGAGGAGACTCTGCTGTTCTCTGTGATAAGAAAATTCCTTTAAAAATTAAAGGAAAGTTTTACAAAGCAACTGTGAGACCTGCTATGCTTTATGGATCCGAATGTTGGCCTGTGAACCATAAACATGTGCAAAGAATGAATGTAGCAGAAATGAAAATGTTAAGGTGGATGTGTGGACACACACGTAAAGATCGGATTCGGAATGATGTAATCAGAATGAAAGTTGGCGTAGCTCCGATCGAGGATAAGATGCGAGAATATCGCTTAAGATGATTTGGACATTTGCAAAGAAGATCAACTGATGCGCCAGTTAGGAGATGTGAGGGTTGGGATGTTGAGCCGGCTAAGAGAGGGCGAGGACGGCCCAAGAAGTGTTGGAAAGAGACCATACGAAGGGATCTTAGTTTTGTGGATATAAGCCCGGGATTGACTCAAGATAGATCTAAATGGAGGCGAAGAATCCATGTAGCCGACCCTACTTAATTGTGGGAAAAGGCTTTGTTGTTGTTGTTGATGAATGAGTCTTCTTCATAAAGATTTTCTCTTGGAACATTTCGGAAACGGGAAAAGTGTTTAAGCAAAAAGTGCTTTCGGAGTTTCTAATATACACCGCCACAGGATAATCTTTCTACAAGAAGTAAAGATGGACTTCTTTCTAGGTCGAGTCTGGTCTTCTATGCTTGGATCTTTTATTCAGTTTACAAGTATTTGCCCTCGGTCGATAGATCATGTTGAGTGTTGTCGATCTACAATGAAAATCTGTTTCGTTTGGTGAATGAGAAGGTCTATTCTCACTTTATATCCATGACATGGCCTCAAATTTCAGCGAAATTCGGTCGAATTTCTGTCGAATATCGATATCCAGTCGAAATCGAAATTCGACCGAAATGACCGAAATATGGGGGTCCTAGTACAAAAAATGACCGAAATGACCGAAATTCCGGTCGAAATTCCATCGAAATTCTGTTTTGGTCGATACCGAAATGATGACCGAAACCGACATTTAGGGCCTTGATCCATGATTCATAATCTGATGACTTCTCTTTCTTAGCTTCCAAAATATACGGGCTTTGCTCGGCAGATGCCAAAAACGAGATGTGGGAAGAGCTTTGAAATTTAAAATCAGAATTTCCAGAGCTACTGTGGATCATCAGGGGTGATTTCAACATAATGGTGTGTCGAGGTGACATGTTGAACCGTGGGGAGTCAGCCACATGAAGGCAAGGAACCTCCATGACTTCATGTTAACAAGTAGTCCAGAAATCATTGATGTGATGGACTACACATTCACGTGGAGGAATGTTCAGTTGAGATTAAGAATTGATCACTTTGGAGTAAAAAGGGACCATCCTTCATTCAATCATCCTTCCAAAAATAGATTGAATATTTTCGCCACTTAGCGCGAGCCTCAACACTCAAGCAACAACATGAAGCACCCTGTAAATTCCATCCAAAAAGCTGATGGTAATCTCATATCTCTATCAGGATGATCCATCCTAGCACGGAAATCATGAATATCTCCAAGAATTATACACATATGGTTTTCACTAGGATCTTACCTTATTATCGCTTTATCAATGGCTTAGCCCTTGCTCTTATGTAGGAGGGTAGATAATTCCAATCGACCAATCAAAGCTCGATCTCTAGATTATCCTTATTAGCCCCTCCACTCCTTGCTACAGGTAACTTATGTGCAAACAAGCAGAACACTGGAATAGTCAAGTGAGTGGACTTCAAGAGCATCGGCATACCACGATGTTATAGATATTTAGCCTACTACGGAACCAGTTTATGTACCATTTTGCTTCAGTAGAGGTACCTGTTGAGATATTACATATCTTTCTTATTGTTTTTTTATTATCTATTTATTTTGTTTTCTTCATGTAATTTTCATAATAGGTTCCTCTCCTTTATAAGAGAACCCAAGGGCCTCTCATTAATGCAATCAATTCTTTTCCTTTCATATGGTATCGGAGCAACGGTCCTAAACCGGAGTTCCCGTATCCCACCAAACCCTAACCATGCCCACCCGCTCGCCGCTTGGGCATCTGCCCCCAAGCCGCCACACCTCCTTCGGCAGCAGCCCAGGCCGCCGCCCCGCAAGGCAGCCTCCCAGGCTGCCGCCCCTGCCGTCCAGGCCTCCCTGGCCGTCGCTTCGACTGCCCAGGCCACTGTCGGCCCTCCTGTGCGCCTTCACGCACCTCTGCAAGTCGTTCTGCAGTCTGAACTAATATGATTTTGACCGGAAAACGTGATTTCAGACCTATAAATCACGTTTTCTGACCCCAGCGAGCAACAAAGATTGATGAGGATGGTTGTGTGAGTATACATGTACAACCAATCCTCCGTATGATCGTGTAGACTCGTTTATATCGGTCTCCTCCCCAGTTGAGTTCCGTTGTTCGGTCATTTTACCATCATGTCAAAGAACAAGGGTGACATTTTTTTCGTCTGGAGCCTTCAATAGCCCGATCCCCATCGCTAAGATGGATGGGACCAACTAGAGTTGTGGTCCATGCAGTTTCTCACCCTCATGTAGTGCAACAAAGGAGCACATCATGACAGATCCAGAGCCAACGGACGAGATTGGGGCAAATGCTTCTTGGAAGCAAGGTGACGCGTATGTGCATGTTTGGGTGCGCATCTCTTTTTGTTCTTTGGGCAACCAACATAGTCTGCATCTGAGGGTATACTAAAAGGGAACACAGTTTGTCGAAGCAAAGCTAGTGCCCTGAGTTTCTGGTCGACTAGCTCTCTAGGGCCCTGGGCCTTGTCTTTTGTTTGGCCAAACGGTGCAGTAAGCCAGTCAAAATTCACCTCCCACATTATAAGATTTAGCATTCCCATACCCCGCAAGCTGTTGAAGTTGAAAGCAAGCTGTTGATTCCCCAGATTAAGCAGTAAAGGTGAGGGATGTGGGGCCCTCACTATAGAGATAGCCAATGGTATTCTGAACTAGCCCACCACCAAGGCGACGTGGGACACTTAGGCTTCCACCTATGCTCAAGCGAAGAATGAGGCCAAGATTCTTCAGCTTCAGTTTGACATTTACAAGACCAAGCAGAATAGTCGTCCTTCGCACGTGTACTACAGTTTACTCTGTGGCATGTTCGAGAAGCTTCATAGCTATATGCCTATTACGACATCTCTTGAGCAACATAAGGCATATATGAACTCCACAATGGTTGGAGTTTTCATGGCCGGCCTTGATATAGAGTATGATGCATTGCGTATTTAGCTTCTCACTGGAGCTATCATACTTCCCATAGAGGAGGCCTATAGCTGTCTCAGCCGGATTATCATGCCTTCTACGACCAGTCCTCAACCCTCGTCAGCTATGATCGTTTCTCGTGGCCGAGGAGGGATGACCCAGTCTAGAGGACGCAACCCTTGTGGCAGAGGCGATGGACGTCTGTGTGACCATTGCACCTTCTGCCATCGATCGGGACATGTAGAGGATATATGCTACTAGAAGTATGGATATCCCGTTTCTGATCGCGTAGCAGAACAAATTGAGCCTTCAGATATACTTGTTGGGTTGCTTCCTAAGCCGATCCTCGCTTGGATGATATCGTCTCTTGTATGCGAGAGATCATTACTCCTGTTGCATGAACCACCACTACATATACCGCAGACATAGCCAGAGCCTCTTCGAGCTCCTCAGGTATCGTTTATGCTTTCACAAGTAGTAATGGTGCAGATATAATAGAGTGGATTATGGACTCTGTTGCTTCCCATCATCTCTGTGCAGACAACCCAACTGAGGTCCTACAGGACTATACCACCTGGTAGATGGGTCGTCATTGCCAATGGAGACTACTTACCTATTACATGACTGGGGAGGTGCATTTGATGCCGTCCATGCGTCTTCAGAATGTTTTGTATGCTCCTAATTTTCAAATGAATTTACTTTCCATTAGTCAGATTACTAAGGATCTGCATTGTCGTGTCGTCTTTGACCCATCGTCTCTTGTATTTTAGGACATACTCACATGCAGGGTGATTGGATGTGGCTGTGAGCATGGGGACTCTACATACTGGTTCAACCTCCTCATGTTGGCATTTTTACTATACCTATAGGACTAGTCTCACCATATATGTAGCACCTTCATTTCGGCCACCTTCCTCTGCAGAAGCTATGTCATGTTCTCCTTCAGCTTTCCACGAGATCCTCCTTCCAGTGTGATGCATGTCGGCTTGGGAAGCATCACCGTTCATCCTTTCCTTCTCGTCAAGTCGGAGTAGTTCTCAGTTATTTAAGCTCCTTCATTTAGATATCTGGGGTCCGAGTCGTGTTCTTGATCACCAAAGGAACCGTTTTTATCTTGTTGCCATCGATGATTTTTCTAGACTTTCCTGGATCTTTTTATTGAAGAATGAGTATGAGGCTGGACCTGCGATCAAATCTTTTATTAATGAGATAAAGAATATTTTTTCTGCCAAAAAGAATATTTTTTCTGCCAATGTCAAATATATTTATTCTGATAATGCTTTAGAGTTCTGCACCTTACAACTTTCTGACTTTCTTAGATCTTTTGGCATTGTTCACCAAACCTCATGTGCTTATACATCCCAGCAGAACAGTGTTGCCGAGTGCAAACACCACCACTTATTTGATGTGACCCGAACAATGTTGATACAGAGTCCTGCTCCTCATGCCTACTGAGGCGCTGCTGTCCTCACATCTTGCTATCTGGTGAACCGCATGCCTTCGTTTGTGTTGGGAGAGAAAATTCCTTTCTCAATTGCGTTTCCTGAAAAAGATCTTTCTCCCTTACACCTCGTGTGTTCGGTTCAGTTGCTTTTGTTCATGATGTCTCTCTAGGTCATGACAAGCTCTCTCCCAGAGTTGCCAAGCGCGTTTTTGTCGGCTACTCTCGTACCCAGAAGGTGTATTGTTGCTTTGATCCGCTCAGGCGGAAATACTTTTTTAGTGCTGACGTTACTTTCTTTGAGTCTGTCATGTAATTTTCTCCTACAGGTGACAGACTAGTCCCATCCAAGGCCTTAAATGTCGGTTTCGGTCACCATTTCGGTATCGACCAAAACAGAATTTCGATGGAATTTCGGTGGAATTTCGACCGAAATTTCGGTCATTTCGGTCATTTTTTGTACTAGGACCCCCATATTTCGGTCATTTCGGTCATTTCGGTCGAATTTCGATTTCGACTGGATATCGATATTCGACAGAAATTCGACCAAATTTCGCTGAAATTTGAGGCCATGGTCCCATCCAACTCTGACGATGAGATCTACACGCTTCCACCTCCTACTGTCATACCACCACCTCCCTCTACTCATGCTCTACCACCATCTCCTCAACCACCACCGTCACCACCTGCACCTACTCCTACCTGTACACCTACTCCTGTGGCTCCACCTCGTATGTGACTCAGTTTTTGCTATGTGTTTTTACTTGTAGGTCTCGCTCGGTTCCCCCTGCTCACATACCTCACCCATCATCCAACACGCCTCAGGTATGTAATGACCACATTGTTTCTACTGATGGCACTACTAAGTTGTCTGTGCAGCATGAATGCATGATACCATACAAGACGAGCAAGTGCCCTTGGCATATGATCTTGATGTGCCGATTGCTTTGTGCAAACAGAAACATAAGTGTGCTACTTATCCTCTTGCTGCCTAGGTTTCCTTGAGCAGACTGTCAGAGAATTTCAGGAGATTTACCTTGGCACTATCAGCCGTGAAGATACCACAGACATATTACGAGGCTCTTCAAGATAATCAATGGAGATTAGCCATGGAGGAGGAGATGGCTGCATTACAGTCACGTGTACGTGTAGTCTTGTTTCTGCTCCAGTTGACGCATCTGTTATGGGATGCAAATGGGTGTTCACTGTGAAACACCGTTCAAATGGTAGTGTGGATCACTATAAGGCGAGACTTGTGGCACGTGGGTTCACCCAAACATATGAGGTGGACTATCAGGATACTTTCTCCCCAGTTGCCATACATTCTACTCTGCACATTCTACTTTATGTTGATGTGATATGAGATTGGCCCCATTACCAGCTTGATGTGAAGAATGCCTTCCTCTATGGTGATCTACAGGAGGAGGTCTACATGCAACAACTACTTGGGTTTACTACTGAGGGGGATGTCAGAAGGTTTGCAGGTTTCACAAAGCTATCTATGGCCTTAAGCAGAGTCCGAGAGCATGGTTCCATAAGCTCTAGGACTTGATAGAGCAACATGGATTTGTGCGATCGACTGTTGATCACTCTTTGTTTGTTACCGGACCCAGAGAGGTACTATTGCCATTCTTGTCTACGTTGATGATATTATTATTACAGGGAATGACGAGCAAGGTATTCAGAGTGTCAAGGACTTCTTAGGTCAACAGTTTGTGACTGAAGACCTTGGTAATTTACGCTACTTTCTTGGACTGGAGTTTTCCAGGAGCCAACGAGGTCTTCTGATGACCCAGAGGAAGTAAGTTATAGACCTTCTATCGGAGACATGCATGACAGATTGCAGACCTGCCACTACTATTGACCCGAGCATGAAGCTATATGATGATGACACTGAGGTCGACAAAAGGAGGTACATGGAGCTTGTTGGCAAGCTATTGTATGTGACTATTTCCAGGCCCGGCATATCCTTTGCTGTGAGCAAAGTGAGTCACTTTATGGAGCATCCCAAATAGGCACGTATGGATGCAGTCCATATGATTTTGAGGTATCTGAAGATTTCACCAGGTACACGACTTCTTTTCAGCAGAGTTGTATCTCTTTCAGTTACATCATGTGCAGATGCAGATTATGCTAGGTGTCCAAAGGACATGAAGTCTACTTCAGGCTTCGCTGTGTTCATAGGGAATTCCCTATTTTCTTGGAAGAGCAAGAAGCAAACCGTGGTTGCCAGATCAAGTGCTGAATCAGAATACAGGGCCATGGCGCAATCTAGCACGGAGATGATGTGGTCAGATTTGTTCTTACTGACCTGACTATAGAGGTGCCTCTTCCCATGCACATCCAATGTGACAATCAAGCTGCTCTTTTTATTGCCAACAACCCAATTTTTAATGAGAGGACCAAACACATAGAGGTGGACTGCCACTACACTCGTGACATGATGCAGAAGGGTCTTATTGCCACTACTCGTGTCAGCTCTGGAGATCAGACAACAGATGTTTTTACTAAGGCCCTTGCCAGAGGGCCTTATCCGAGATGTTCCAAGCTGAGCCTGATCGATATCTACGCTCCATCTTGAGGGGGGTGTTGAGATATTACCTATCTTTTTTACTGTTTTCTTATTATTTATTTATTTTATCTTCTTCATGTATTTTGCCCAATAGGTTCCTCTCATATATAAGAGAACCCAAAGGCCTCTCATTAATACAATCAATTCTTTTCCTTTCACAGTACCCAATCGGACAACCGACGCTTTCAAGTAGTCAAATGCAAATCTAAAGAACACAGTAGCATGCTACACCATGGTGTACCTAATGGTAGTTTGCATTCACATGCTTATTCCCATATAAGGTAAAAAGACATAAAGTAGACTTCTTTTGGCTAATCAACATGATAAGATAATCATACCAAGGAGCTCCACCACAGTCAAAATCTACATGGCTTCCGCGACGAATGCCAAGCTTCGGTTGACTAGATGGAGTAGGGGTTGGTGGGGTGTCCAATGGGTGGAGATTAGTCGGTCGGTTGGCCGACTTTTTTTAGCTATTTATTTTTTAATGAATCTAGGGTGCTTAAAGCTTGATTGCAATTCAATTGTTCCTTTGATTTCATTATGGTAGTATTGAAAATGGTCAAATCTACGTAAATATATAAGAATGTATGTATAAAAATGAATTATATGTTTGAACAATCTAAAAATACTGGATTAAATCCGACTAAATCTGATTAGTTGTTTGATTGTCAATTAATCCTTATTGAGTGGACTCAATCGACTAAATACTGATTACTGACTTTTGTAAGCTTGACACACACTTCAATGAAAAAAGTATATCATTAACAAAATGTAGTAGCGGACGAACATCCATTATGCTATGAACCCTTTGAAATCCAGATAGAAATGTGATTCCAAAAGTACAAGGAATGGTGCTAACGGGTACCTTTTTGTTGACCCTCTCTGCAACGGCAAGAATCCTTTTATAATGATTATTATTAATCAGCAATGAGTACGAGCTGGTAATTACTTATTTCTTCGTTCATGCAGTCTACAGCTCTAGGAAATCTCTTTTATATAGAGTCTAGAGGAAGTTCTTGACAAGTGTATTATATGCCTTGCAGAAGTTCACCTTCAAAGTAGTCATGTGTTTGCCTTCTCTTCTAAGCTACCACCATTTTAGAATCCAACATTTATTCAAAAAAAAAAGGATCAGAATCCATTTTATAATCAAATATTTATTCAAAAAAAAGATCAGAACCCATTACTATACTATCGATCTTCAATATACGAGGGGCAAAGGTTGTCTGTTGCAGTCCCATCATAACATCGAGAACACAAGACAGCCTATTCATTAGGATCTTAGGCATAATATAGTAGACAAAGCTTATAGGAGGTAGTCCTAAATTCTCGAGACATCCTTCTTTATGATAAGGAGAATAAAGGCATGTTCAACATATCAAAGGAATAGTTGATTTCCATGAACTCGTCAAACATCTCTATAACATTTGAGCACACAACATCCCTAAATTCCTTGAAAAAGGAAAAAATGGAAACCATATGAGCCTTGAGAATCATTCGCATTTACCTCCCCTACTGATTCCTATACATATTCGGAAAAACTAACCAATAGTTGGTCCATTTGCTCCAAACTCAACCATCATGCACCTCTCCATGACCATCACCTACCCTCATATTTGCTTCATCTACTGAAGTGATGAGAGTGATTCACCTGTAATTACCCCTTGCGCCTATCACCATGAGCCTGGATTTTGACATCTCCATTACACAAATGAAATTCCTCCTTCTAAAGTAACATTAATGAAGTAGGATTGTATCTACCTCGACAATTGTCTCCATTTAACCTTTTGTTTTTGGTCATCCTCATATACCACCTTTTTGATCCTCGTTTTTCAGCATCCTCCCATGCAATAAGAAATCTAGAATCCCGTTGAGGTGTCTTGGTACGATGCTAGATTGTGGGGATGGAAGATCCTGTTGAGGATTAAGGTGTTCCTTTGGTTATCGAGAAGGGGGCGGATTATGACTGGGGCTAGGAGGTTCGTTCCGGGTTGTAATGGGATGTGTCAGAGATATGGAGAAGCGGTGGAGGACATTGACCACCTTTTTTTAGGTGTGCTGCTTCAAAAGAGATTTGGGAATATGCGACGTTGCCTGGGATCCATTAGAGTAATGAAGAAGCATTCTGTAGTTCGATAAGTAGAATCTGTACAGGTTCAAACTAAGGCAGGGAGAGGGTGGGTGCCCATATATGGGCCATTTGGTTGGCTTAGAACAATTTTATTTTCAAGAGATAGGGTTTTACAATGAAAATGTAATTGAGCATGCCAAAGCTCTCTTTGAAACTTGACGCTTGTAATTTTTTTATAGTTAATAAATTTCTTTCGATGGACCTCTAATGGAGGTTCACCCCAGCATTTCTCAGAAGAAGACGTCTAGAATCCACTTGTCTAGCATATAAACCCCCTCACGAGCTTCAATCATGCTCGTTGCTCTGTTCGTTAATCAATTTCCTAAATCCCGAAGGCGCTTTCTCAATATGGATAAGCTCCTTGGCACTTGCAACCAATATCTAGCAACCATGACCTCTCAAATTTGATGTAAGATGGGAACTGGGCCCTCATCTAACTCCTATGTCAGAGATGTTTGATCTAAAATATTTTTTTTGAGAAACGGTGGGGATGGTCCACCTTTAGAGGACCATCCAAAAAATATATTAATAACACATTAAATAATTACACCCGTTGACAGAACCGGAATTCACCCTTTTTAATTCAATCAAATTAGCGATTGAATTTTATGTGTTTGTTGCAGTCGGGTGAAATCGGATCTATCAAAAACCTCTTAAAAATTATATCAATTAATAAACAAGCGGTCGATTTTTATTTTACTTGGGCAAGCCCAAGGTCGAACTAAGCGAGGCAACTTTCTCCTTAGATATATTTGAAGTCGATCTAGATGCTAGGTTTTCAGGAGAATATTTTTTATGGTTTTTATGCAATTAAAAATACAATGCAATTCTGGATTAGTTTAAGGACTAAAAATGCAATTTTCAATCAATTCAAGTCCGAAAATTATGAAATTCGGCCAGAATGTTAAATGCAATGAAATTAAGCTACTGCATTTTTTTTTTGGAATTTTTCGACTCAATATGAATTACTACGAATTAAATATGAATACATGATGATTTCCACAAATTTATTTTAATAAATATCAAATTAAATTATTTTCAGAGATGAAAAGTATCCTAGATATTTTCTATATGAGATGAATCCAAGAAAATTACTAGACCTCAAAAATAATCAATTTCTGACTTATTAAAAATCAATTAAGCGAAATACCAATAATTTATTTAAACCTCTATGTTCGTGCAAATGTGATGATTTTTGGGCATAAAATAGAACTACTCAAACTCTGCCTATTATGAATTTTTGGAAATTTTTGGAGCAACGATTAAATTAATATCAATTTCTGAAGAAAATTGGGTAAAATATGCAATCTTTCACCAAATTAATTCTGTTAAATAAATCAAGGCTTACAAAATATAATCATTTTTCACAATGATAAACATGAGTTCTTCTACAATATGCAATTTCTAGAATGAGAAAATGATGCGAAAATGTATGTTTAAATAAATATGCGAACACATGGTTATGAATGCAATATTGAAAATAAAATTGATAAATAAAAGAGATTAATGGGCTGCCCTCTACGGGCAGCCAACAATGGCTGCCCCCGCGCCGTTTAGTGTTTTTTTTATTTTTTTTTGAAAAAATATCGCCATGTATATTCATCCCTATATCCCTCCTATATGCCATTCGAATTCGTCAGAAACAGAGACTCCTACGGCCTCCATCGAGATGGTGTCGATTTAAAAAATCTTGTTACCGTTAAAAAATGACTGTCTCGATGGAGGCCGTAGGAGTCTCTGTTTCTGACGAAATTCGAATGGCATATAGGAGGGATATAGGGATGAATATACATGGCGATATTTTTCAAAAAAAATAAAAAAAGCGTCGAAACGGCACGAGGGCAGCCATATTGGCTGCCCGCAAGGGGAGCCCCATTAATCTCTAAATAAAAATATGCTGGGCTGGACTTTTGTGCAATTACCTAGACTTCGGGGGGCTGATTGTGCAATTGTTCCCGGGATGCGCGTGCGTCACACGTGACTTCAGTAGGCGGCGACTCAGGCGTGAATTTCCAGAACTTTGAGGGCTGTAGGCGCAACTGCTCCATGGGGGCACGTGCTCCTCGCGCGCCCTAGCTTTGAATGGGAATCTTGTGTAAATTTTGGAAGCCAAAAGGGCACAGACGTAAGTTTTTCCCCGCCCTCACGTGCAGTGCACGTGCATGGGAATAAAGCTGCTCCAGGGAACGTGCAAGCTTGTAGAGGCTGCTCCAGGCTGGTGGCCGCCTGCTCACGACGACGCAGAGGATGTGGCGAGGAGGGCAGGATGGGCGCAGGTGAGCTACGACTGGCGGCACGCCGACCTCACGCAGGGCGATGACCAGGAGGCTGGAAGAGTTGCGGCGGACTCGGCTGTGCACCTGTGGAGTGCTGCGAGCGTCGATGGTTGCGCTCGGCGTTGACGACTGGAGCAACGCGACTGCTCGAGGATGCGCGGCTGGAGGCGTTGCGCTGGTGGGCCGCGCTCGTAGGTGAAGGAGGAGGGCGCAGACGCCCACTCGCAGGAGGTGCGCGAGGGCCGCACAGCAGTGGGTGAAGGAGTTGGATGGTGACCCGCGATGGTGCGGCCGTGTGTGTGGAGACGCACGGGGACGTGCTTGAAGTACCTACAATGAAGAATAGAGCTCGAGCCCAAGCTCGGCTATGGTGGAGGAAAGAAGAAGAAGAAGGAGTCAAGGGACAGAGTGAAACCTGAAATGGGAAAACAAACAGTGGAAGTTCCCCTGTGAACAGGGGAACTTGTGCTATTTTTCTTGCTTGAATAAATTTTCAATCAATTGATTCAAGAGAGTTTGTCACAAAAATCCAATAAAAATCGCCATCGCATTTGTATTGTGTTGATTTATCCGGGAAAGTGCTAATAGTTTTGTGATTTGGAGGATGAAAGATGAGAAAATGATGAAAAAAGAAAGTATGAGGAAGAAGAGGAGGGAGATGGAGGAAGAACAAGACATGGAAGAAGACGGAGAAAGAGAATAGAAGATTACCTGGGGGTCACCTGAATTGTGGAGGAGTTTCCTCCGTCGTCGCCTCGATTTACGCAGTGAGCCGCGAAGAAGCTCGAGCAACCTTCGATGGAAGAGTTGCAACGAAAGGGTTTGCCCTTCGGATCTCGCCTGAGGTGAAGCTCTCAACCGTCGTCGCCTACAAGACTACCCTCGGGTGCTGTCACCAACCAAGGGGTCGAAGCTGCTGGCTATGGCTCCTATTCCAAAATGGCGGATGAAGTGCGAAGGGGGGGCGAGCGGCGTGGTTTTAAAGGAGGTTGGTGAGTGGGCTGCAAGAGGCGGGGGAGAACAGGTGTAGTGGAGGTCGTTGGAGGCGCGAGAGGGGAGAGGTGGGATCGGTTGGCGAGCTGGCGACGCGGGATGCGAGGTGCGGCGGTTGTGGAGATGGTTGCGTAAGGTGGGAGCGGGTCATCCCGAGGGCACAACAGCGGAGGGAAGCGGGCGCAGGTGCACGGTCCGCGGGAGGATGAGGGAATGGGCTCATCACGTGCGTCGCACGTGATGACGGGTAGGAGGAGATGCCACCTGGCACGCGGAGAAGCGGCCACGTGGCAGGTTATTTAATTATTTATCATAATAATAAAAATAATTAATTAAAATAAATAATTAAAATAATTAAAATAAAATAAGTAAAAATGATACAAATGGGTGATACGTGGTGGCTCCAGGAGCCGCCACGTGTCGTTCCCAGAAAATTTCAAATTTAAATCAAAAGAAAAATAAAAAAGAAATACCAAAAGAGGTCAAATCAAAAAGTGTCAACACGAAAGTTGCTCGTCTCGACGAGATCAACTTTTGTGAAGGACCAAAAATCAAAGGAAGTCATATGTACAAAGTATATTTTTGGGTGGTATCTTATAAGTATAAAATACCACATTTTTATCTTTTGCAGATTTTTTATTATTTTTAATAAGAGAAAAATATAAACAAAATAGAGAAAATATGAAAGGAATATTTATGATTTAATCTAATTTTTGGATTTTTAACAATTAAGAAAATAAAAGTATAAAATACAAGGGCAAAAAAGTCAATATGTACAATATACAATAGGGGTCCAAATCCCAGGTTTCACATACGATCTCCGATTTTTATGAAAAGTTTTGTTTTGAAGGTCTTTGAATGTATATTACTACTTTAAAAGTGAGTAGACCTAAATCGGATATTGTATGAGAGAGATATGCACTTTTTAAGGTTCATAGTCCCCAACTTGGATTTGAATTTTATTGGACAATTTTACGAGTTAGTATTTTTTTTGATATTTTTCCTTTATTAGTGTTAGTAATATATACAATATAGAGTTGATTTTATTGAATTTAGAGTTAGTATAAAATAGATACAAATAGGTTATTTTATCTAATATACATGTGAATATTTACAAGTGAATTTGGTTCCTTATTTAATGCAAATATGAATGCTATAATGCAGATATTATTAACATATGTATGAATGATAATCATGTAATATAAGTGGAAATATGCAGCTAATTGCTCGGGAACAAAGCTCTATTTTCAACTTTTAGAGTGATGAATCACATATTCATCACCCGCCAGGATTCCAAGAGGGCTCCGGCATGCCCAAGTACATTTTCGGAGTAGAATCTCGAACCCTCAAAGATCACACTATTTCTACCCAACCATATGCACCAGATTGTCGCACAAATCTTTAATCTCCCGTTCTCTGAGCCTCCCAATCACAGATTCATCACCCGCCAGGATTCCAAGAGGGCTCCGGCATGCCCAAGTACATTTTTAGAGTAGAATCTCGAACCCTCAAAGATCACACTATTTCTGCCCAACCATATGCACCAGATTGCCGCACAAATATTTAATCTCCCGTTCTCTGAGCCTCCCCATCTCCTACAAGAGTCCTAGAAGCTGTCCTTGTTACTCCAATCAAGACATGTGATTGCCACTCTTTGCCATACATCAACCGAACCAGGGCATTAAAAAAATAAACGATTCACATCCTCCTGTGATTCGCCACATCTACAACACACCTCTACAGCTCCAGGGAAGAGCCTTGCTCTTCTAGCTGCCGTCAACTCCCGCTCCCTCCTCAGAAGCCATAGAAAAACCTTTATCCTGGAAGTGATCTACCAAGACCAGATCATACCGCAGTCCATCGAGATCACGGATTCCACAATGTAAGGTTGGGCAGCCAAAGATCCGTAGAGAAGGATCAATCACGCCAACCCCATGAGTCTCGCCCCTCCGTTGGACCCACCCGGTTGGACAGCCGATCAAACAGACTTAGAAAATCATCCACTCTTTGATCCGACAACTCTGCCACAAGGTAGGAGACCAAGACCCGTTCGCCCGCACCTCGGCCACGCTGATATCCTTGTTTGAAGCCAGTGCAAATAATCTCGGATACAAATTGCAGTGAGCACCCTCGTCCGTCCAATTGTCCCTCCAGAAACGAAAATTGTGACCATCACGAAGTATAGGCTGCAAGTGACTCGATAAAGAGCAAACCCCTCTCCAGAATGTAGTTGCTGAACCCCCTCCTACCGCTTGGATCACCTGCCTGGAAGAAACACCATAGATCAACCTGTTGAGAGTGGAGCACATATCCGCTCCAGGACCCCAAATCTTTAGCATCCACTTTGCCATTAACGCTTTATTCATAACTCCCAAATTCAGAACACCCAAGCCAGCCTCTCTGGCAGGCGTAGAAACCGACGACCAATCAACCAACGCCATGCCTCTGTCTCCATGCAAAGACGGCCAGAAAAATCGACGCATCAGAGACTCCAGCTTGGACCGGACCCCCACCGACAAGGCCCTCGTGGACATGAAGACATCCAGAATGGCAGAGAGAATGACCCTAGTCAGAACCAGGCGACCGCCCTTAGACAAGAAAGCCGCCTTCCACCCCGAGAGCTTCTTCCCAACTTCTCCACCAGAGGCGACCAGTCGACCTGACGCAACCTCCCCGTCAGAAGAGGCAGACCCAAGTAGGAGATAGGCATGGACTTCAGCGGTGTACCAAGAACTACACTGCAAGTCGGCGAGTCTGTTGCTGACATGTTAAAGGGCACGAACACCGATTTTGCACTATTCACCCTTAGACTTGAGAGATCGCCAAAGATATCAAGCACCGCCCTCATCGCCCTGCATTCCTCCACTCCATACTCCACAAAGAATAAGGTATCATCCGCATACTGCATGAGAGGCATAGAAAGACCATCTCTGGAAAACCCTCTGAAGAAACCGCCCTCCTCCGCCACCCTGGTCATAGCCTCCAGAGCATCTACCGTCAGGACAAACAACAAAGGGGCCAGAGGATACCCCTGTCGCACACCTCTTTGTGGTCGGAAGAAGCCCCCCTCCTGTTTCCCATTCACCAAAATCGACAACGAAGCGGTAGTGACACATCTTTTCATCCAGTCAATCCGGATATCCGGGAAGCCTCTCCGCACCAAGGAGGCCCAAATGAACGTCCAACAAATAGTGTCATACGCCATAGAAAAATCAACCTTCCAGAGAAAGCCTGAAGTCCCTCTTCTCTTCCAGTCAACAATCATCTCTGATGCCATAACCACACCATCCAGGAGCTGGCGTCTAGGAATAAAAGCGAACTGCAGCGGAAGGACAAGGTCATCCAGCACAGCACGAAGACTCCTTGGTCAAAATGAAATAAATCGTGTTCGACAAGGCGATGAGACGAAAATTCCACCCTTACTGCCCCTTCCCTCTTCGGCAGCAAGAAAATCAACGCTTTGTTAAGCTTCTCTAGTCCTCTGTTCGCCCCCCTAAACTCATTCAACATGGCCATGACATCGCCTTCCAAATTATCCCAAAACTCTCAGGGCATCCGTCAGCGTTGAGATCAAAGACCGCTTCACGGACCTCCACTCTTGTAAACTCCGCCACAAGTGCCAGCTGTTGTTCATCGGTCAGACGCCTAACTCCTCTCTCGGACCAAGTAGTCCCTGCCGGACGCCTGCTGAAGCTCCGAAAATGCTCCACCAACGCCCTCCCGATCTCCTTATCACCAAGTACAGTTGTACCATCCGTCCTGAGCTCGTGAATCATATTTCTCCTCCTTCCACTCGCCACCGTGTGGAAGAAACGAGTGTTCGCAGCCCCCTCTTTTACCCACTTCTGCCTGGAACGCTGTCTCCATTCCACCCCCTACGTCTGTCTTCCTCAATCACCACTCTATGCGAAGCCGCAAGCACTACCCTCTCCTCACTGCTCAGGTCACAAGAGTCCTCCAGCCCGTCCAACCTCGCAATTTCTGCCACCGCCCCCTCGCGCCTCTCTGCTCTGCTTCGTCTCAAATCCCTTTTGTGGACCATCAATCTTTCCCGCAGCATCTTTATTTTCCCAGCCAGTCTCTGCGTTGCCGAGCCCTCCACTCTCAGGGAGCTCCAAAACTGAGAAACCAAGTCCCTGAAACTGTCATCCAAAAGCCAGGATTTCTCGAACCTGAACAACGATCGAGGGATCATCCCCCCACCTGAATCGCAATAAATGGGCGTGTGATCAGACCGCTATCTAGGGAGAGCCCTAGCCATAGCAAGAAGGAACCTCCCCAACACCTCAGGAGAGATCAAGAATCTGTCCAGCCTTGACCTTGCGGAAGCACTGCGCCAAGTAAACTTCCTGTTACCAACATCCACCACCTGCAATCCCAGACAACTCACGCAATCTGCAAAACCATCCGAACCCGGGTTTCTTCCTCCCTGCTGACCCGGGCGATCGCGAGCAAACAAAGTCACGTTGAAATCCCCGTCGACCACCCAGGGGGTGTTCGGGAATCTCCTTCTAGCCGTGCGCAGCTCCTCCTACAGGAGCTCGTTGCGAACGCTGCCAAGTTCCCCATACACCGAGGTAGCCAGAAATCTGCCATCCCCCGACTTGCAGTCAAGCAGAACCGAGATAGACGTAGAGTCCACATACTCTTCAGCTGCCGAAAACACCTCACCATCCCACGCGAGGATCAAACCACCAACACTACCCATCGAAGCTACCGCTCTGAACTTTGATAGATTTAAACCCCAACCGTTCTCCAAGAAGTTGACTCCTACCGCGCCAACTTCGTCTCATGTAAGAAAGCCACGTCTGCACCCCATGAACACAAGAGCTCACCCACCGCCCTTCTCTGCTCCCTGTCCCCCAACCCCCCCCCCCCCCCCCCCCCCCCCACATTCCATGAGATGATCTTCATTTGGACCCACTCGGAGAGTTTTTGCTGGACACAGATACCCCAAGACATTCCACAACCCGCACGTGAATGTCAGCCGTTGAACTAACCGGTTCTGAGACGCCCCCTCCACAACTGTGAATCCCCCCATGAGGAGGGCAGGACGAGTCAACACCGGCCGCTTCATGGGAGACATGGTTCTCCCCCTTTTCCTCCAACTCCTGCTCCAGCCACAACCTGGCCTCAGGCTTCCGTCGCTTGCGTGTGAAATGCAGGAGGGGGTCAGTCCGCACCCTCCTACCACCACCACCCAAGGCCAGCCATCGTTCTTTACGCTTCCTCTCTACGGCGAGAACACGCTCCTGCATCTTACAGCTCCGGGCAAGAGTAGCCGCTCCCGGAACTGCATTGCCACGCCATCACAGTCGAGAGATCCAACATCATCAGGCCGTCCCACAGGATTATGATTTACAGGAGGCAGAAGAGATCCATCAATCACCAAGGTGCCCGAGGAAGGAGTAGCCGACCGAGCCTCCTCCTGACCACCCCCAGCGCCCCCAGAGAGGGGCGAGGCTTCGGCGACCCACACACAGGCGAGGAAGCCAAAGGCGAAGCCGCTGGGACAGCAACACACCGCTCGCCCGAGCCACTCACCATATCCGGCACAGAGCAAACCGCAACACCAGGCATCCCACCATCCGCCACCTACAGATAGGTCTCCGACACCCTCGAGACACCATCCGCCACCAGAGGAGGGCCCTTCAGCATGTTCAGGGACTTGCAACACACTCCCCACTGGGAGACCCGAAGGGCTCCAACCGGGCTTCCGAGAATCGTCGGGGCTGCCACAAAGCCAAAAATCGGACCCGAATCGTGCTCAACAAAAGTGCATGCCATCAGATCCAAAGTCGGGGCAGTCCGACCCGAATCCGCACCAAATTGACCACAAGGTTGGCGGAACCCGACTGCCATATCCGGAGAGATGCTTGCTTCGCCACCATTCAAGGCAGGAGTCGAAACACCGACCGAAACCGCCGCCTCGTTTTCCTGCGGAATCGTGCGCTAGCCCACCTGCACCACGCACGCACCTTGGGGAATCCCAACCGACATCTGCGACCCCTCCAATTCCGGCGAGACCAGCCCGACCGGCAACCGCCCCACCAACGCAGGAGGCGACTCTTCCACACGAGTGAGGCAGAAATGGAATACCGCCCTGCCGACTTTGAAAATCTTCATCGGGGGTATCTGACCTCCAGCGCCCACGATCGAGGCGATCAAACCGCAACCCTCACCAGGTCGAAGGCCCGATTGGATGATGGCCTCCACCTTTCCGAACTCCCCCAGCACCGATCTCACAATGTCAAGTCTTCGGCATCTAATCGGAAGACCCTGGATCTCCACGTACCACGTCAGAGGAGAAGCCAACGCCCCATCGCGCAGATGGGGATGATGCCACCAAATCGACTGCGGGAACATCACGCTGCCTTTGGAGAGGGAACTCGTGTATCTCCGCCTTCTCCACCCCACGGACACAGCGCTGTATCAGACAACCAAAGCCCATCCTCATCACACCCAATCAATCGACAGAGCTCCAACACCTCCAAGACCTTTTGCAGATCCTCTTTAGAGCCCCCAGCAATGAGAACTCCATCTACTGGGTCTGAATGGACCTCCTCAACCTCCATGTCTTTCGTCCCCACATCACCATATCCCCAAATCAACTGGGAAAAACCCCATGACAGTCCTTGCGGATGTGTCCTTCTCCGCGACAGCCGTAACACACCGTCTTCTTCAGCGAGTACCACCTCGCGAGGTGGCCCAAAACACCACACCTGAAACATCTACGACATTTGAGGAGGACCTCCCTCCCATCATACTCCTTTCCCTCGCCCTCGGCGGCCCCCCGCACCCTACTCGTTGGGCTCACTCCACGGGTCGACCCCTGAAGCATAAGAGCCTTTCCCCGATCTCCCCGACGACGCCACGGAAGTCCAGATGGGTCCATCGGAGGGGGGGTCCCAACCCGATTGCCTTCTCCCGCCCCCGAGACCCAGAGTGACGACACCTCCATCCTCCGTTTGATCTAAACATCTACTTAGACATTGACTCAGTCTGACTGAAGCCAACTGAAAATGTTGTTTTTTTTGGAGAAAGTAGAAATGTTCTAGCAAGTGTGAGCTGGTACTCCACAAGGGATACTTGCATTCCAATGCATCCAAAACCACTTCCAAATCTTAGAGCAGACTTCAGAACTCAAGAGGCCCTTGGTCATGACCCCTCGCATCATATTCCTATGCATGTCCTTAGCTAATAAGGCAACGCTAAGAATTCACCCTTAATCACCCCTATTATAGGTGAATAAACTTCAATCCATCCTCCCTAAGCTCTAACCTAAGCATATCCCATCTTAAGGTCTCATTCTAGCATTGTAGGTAGTAGTGTTGTAAAAGTTGACTGACTAGCCCGACTAGTTGGTCTAACTAGTCGAGTCGGTGGGGTGGCCGACTAACTATTGACTAATCGGTCAATTATTGGAGTCGTTGACTATTTGACCCAATTAGTCGGCTGACAAGGCCTACCAGTCGTTTGATTTTTGCTTGGAGATACCATATTTTTTATTTTTGCTTTTTTAAAAGCAAACTTATGCTTATATGCTTAATACTTTATTTAAATTCAATTACTTCTTTTATTTCATTACGATAGTATAGAAATTATACAAATCTACGTGAATATGTAAGAGTATATGTATAAAAATGATTTATATTAAAAATAATTAAAAAAAAAAGAAAATCGGTTAAAGCATGATTAAATTCGATTAGTCGTCTGAGTGGCGATTAATCCTTAGTGAGTCAATTGATTGAGTACGGACTACCGATTTCTCCATCCTTGGTAGATACCATCGATAGCATATGTTTTTTAGAATGTAAATCCTTTGTCTATGAGGTCACCACCCCTGGAGAGGAGCCGTCGTGACCTTCCCATGCGACTCAATATTAGATGGAGTGGAGAGTCTCTAAGGATATGTCAAAGGAGGTCATTTGGTTCTATAAAATCAATGATGTTAGTAATGCATGTATTTTATGTGTCGATGTATAGGCTTTTGTCGAATGTTCATGTACGCATGTAGAGTTTGACGAGAAGATTTTTTCAAACCGCTTTCATTAAGGAGAGTAGAAGGATGGCTTGGGAAAATGTTGCTCACCTGTTGGATGATGGTGGTCTTGGGGTCCTTGGTCTCTAGGAAATAATTGAGGCTCTTTTCACAATTGGGTGGTGAGAGAACCTCCCTAATGGTCTAGTGGTAGAAGCTGTGGCTCCCACTAAAAATGACCAGGGTTCGAATCCCCCCCCCCTTTTTCTAGTACTAAAAAAAATTGGGTGGTGAGAATCTGGGATGAATATGACAAACAGTTGCGTCCTGTGGTGTGTCAAATCTACAATGTTATTGTTGACATGGAGGCGCTGTGCATGAAGGTGAGGTCACCCTCTGACTTCTGAAGGGCCTCTGCGCTGTTATACATGATGCGATACATTCCTGAGGTTGATTTTGTGTGACTGCAAGGAGTTCCGCCTTTGGTTTTAAAGATTGGACTGAGGAAGGGGCATTGAGCAACGGATTCCCAATCTTTTTCCTTCTGACCAGGGACATGTACTATATGCCGATGATTGCTGGTCTCCATCTGGGGCTGAGAGTGGCGTATGGGCATCGATCTTCTTTCTGGATGACTCTGTTCATGACATTATGAAGTTTGGAAATCTAGTGGCAGTGCTTGAGAAATCCGAGGGCCTTTCTTGCACAAGGGACTGCATCATTTGGTTTGAGGGAGTTCACAGTGAAAGAAAGCATGTCTTTGATGGCACAGAATGTCGCAGAGGATGCATATCTGGTGATAGATTGTAGGCTTAGCTTGAAAGTTTGGACTCCTCAGGGTGAAGGTTTTCTTGCGACTATTTACGAGGATGACGACGACGAGCAGGGCACACTATGTCTTCAGTATTATCACCTCTTGTTTTTTTTCCTGTGGTGGGGAGGACCGAGATCACATGTTATCTGTTGCACAACTGCTACTGAGTTCTGGAGCCCGTAGAAGGCCTGGTGTGGATTGGGCAGACGCCTTGAATGCAGAGCAATCTGGAAGAGTTTTGGGGTCACGGCTTACTGATCGAGAACCAAAAAAAAGCCAAGTCATTTGTTAATATGCGGGTCATTTGGCTAGAAAGGAACACCCTATTTTACAAAAAAAAAAGACATTATGTTGAGAATATTCTTAAAAAAAGCTATATTCGCAAATATGAGGGTCATTTGGCTAGAAAGGAACACCCTATTTTCCAAAAAAAGAGAGAGATTATGTTGAGAATATTCCTGCGCCCACAAAACATTGTGGAGCTGTGAATGTGTTTGTACTTGTTGGTTTGTTGGAGCTTCTGGAACAACTAAGTTGAGCCCCTTTTTTTCTCAAAAAAGGTTCTCTCATCCTTAGAGTCAACCTCCAAACAGACTATCCATCCCTGTCTGCCATCATTTCCTATAGAAGCACCACCTCGGGCGACCACTGAGCCAAATGCTAGGCCAACACCGGCTTGTTCTCAGGGTTCCTGACCCCTGCACATTCAAGGTGAGAATCTTCCTAAAGATACCCCTGGAAAAGTCCTCAAGTTCTTGGCCACCACTGGTGCAAATGACCCTCTCCCACCTTGCTCCCGCATTCAGTCTGTACACCTGCCACAGAGATTTCTCCTCCCTGGATGCATCCAAGCCTGACTCCCTAACCTTCCCAGCAGTCACACAGCCCTCTCCCTGAGAAGACCTCCCTCTCCTGCCAAACCTCCTCCTATACACACTTCATGCACCAGGCTCCCTCCTCACCTTTTCACCTGCTCCACTCCATTTCATTGTTTATTATCAGTATTACAAACGAAATGTCCATTGGCAAATATAAATAATCAGATGCTCTTGTATTATACATGAGCTTGCTTATAGTTTATTTCTTTGACCCAATAGGTTTATCTTCAGTAGGTTTATAATGATATTGCTTAACCTGGGTGCTAGATGTTGATAAAAGATCCATTTTATGATCAAGGTTTGAAAAAACTAAAAACGGAACGAGGCGGTTTCCCTGGAATCGAGGCGAGGCGTAGCCTCGAGGCGGTCGAGGCGTAAGCCTCAGTTTACAAGGAGAAAACCTATAAAAACTACAACAAAATATATACTAATGAAATTATATATATATTCTAACTAACATATGATATAAATTACTATAATATATGATGCAATTACAAAGATAGGAACATTGAAAGAAAAGATATACAAGTGTATATGTCTTTTTACTAATTTTCCATCCAATTATAGATTAAATATGTTGATATTCTCCTAAATTCTAAACATCTAACCTAAGTTGAAGAACCGTCGTATGCTCCCCTTCCTGCCATACCATACCCCAACAAGGCGGGGGTCTCGCTCTATGATACTTGTGGATTCGTATATTTAAGGGCATATTTTAAGAGTTTCTTAACATGATTGAATATGTTTAATAGTAAATATGAACATGAAAGCGGCCAAATTTAAGCATTCATCTTATATATTATATCCTAAACAACTACATCTTTATAAACATATGAAATTGCTAATAGGATAATTGAATTAACATAAAAAAATAATTTGAAAAAGAAAACGCCTCGGTGAGCGCCTCGCCTTCGCCTCGACCGCCTCGACCGCCTCGACCGCCTCGACCAACTGAGGCAACCGCCTCTTAGGATCCAGTCGAGGCGGTCGTTCAGAGGCGTTTTCCGACCGCCTCGCCTCGAGGCGTACGCCTCGTGCGCCTCGAGGCGCGTTTTTTCGAACCATGTTTATGATAACATAGCAGGCAGAATGCTGGTAGTTAATCTTATACATGCAGAGGATGTGTTTGTTGAAGATGATGTTAAGGTAGTTGTGTCAAACTTGCTATATTTAATGAAATTGAAATTAATTAGAAAAAGTGCTTTTAAGGTTAATGAACTTTCCACTTTATTGTTCGTTCTCAGCACATAATCTATGTTGCCAGTCTATATGTTCACGGATCTGCTTATGCAATAGTCATTTCATTTTTTGGCATGATATTTTAATTGGTAAATTGCTCACAGTATTGCTCTGAATGAATTCAAGGATCTGTTTTTTTTAAAAGAGTTCTAGAATCTTGGTTAAAATCTAAAGTATGCCGAACCAGCAGCGATGTGTGTTAGCAATGCTGTAGGCTGTGGATATAAAGAAATGCGAGAAAAGCTTTGTTTTTTAAGGAATGCGAGAAAAGCTTTGTTTTTTGAGTTGCGCTTGGTGATATATTAGTAGCTTCTTTCATTTATATTTTACAGAAAAACTTGGGAAGTGAAGAAAATAATCTTTCTGATGAATTTATTAACCTCTGTTTAATTCGTTTTTTGGAAGTTTAGCATTTTATCCAACATTGGTTTATATGGCAATTCATATTTAGCAGGCTGGATGCTTTTCTGTCCTTTCTCTGCCTTTGGATCTATTTTTTCGCGTTTATGATTTTTTTAAATGGTGCATATATAAAGAGGAGCTTCTTTTGACAGTGATTCATTTTTTATTATATTTTTTGTTATCCACTGTTACAGAGTTTCATGCATCATGCGTTGACTCATGGCTCACTGCTTGGAGAACATTCTGCCCAATGTGCAAACGAGATGTGCGGACCAGTATCAGCAAACCTCCAGCATCAGAGAGCACACCATTATTGTCACCTGTTCCTGTCTATCCAATTCCGGCATCAGCATTAGCGTCGTTCCACTCTTCCGTTGCATCATCTCCAGCAATCGAAATAGTCTCATCATTGCACCAGTCTCCTCTGACATCCCGGATGATGGGTTCCTCACCAGCTCAATCCCCTGGAATGTCTCGGACCCACTCCATATCAAGCACTCCACGTACTTTGAATCAGCTAAGGTCTTATAATAATTCACCAGCTGTGAATATTTACAGAAGTCCTGCAGATGCATGGAACTTGCCATCCCAAAGATCCCATGTCTCCTACCTTGCGTCTTCACATTCGTTTGGCCATGGTTTGTCGTCTTCCATGAATTCGAGGTTTGCATCACCTAGAGGCAGCTTCTCGCGTAATGGATCTTCAAGTTATCTGGTTGGGTCATCTAGCAGGCCTTCCTACTTGAGGCATAATGAATCGGCATCCGGTTTGTCTGCATTTGATTCTGCTCATTCTTTACCAGAAAATTGACTCCACTCTCTTCGAGGTTGGTTTCCTCCATTATGGGTAACTATAAGTAGTGGCTGGCTGTTGGCGTGTGTATCCATGAGATAGAAGAGGTGATCCGCGATCAAGTTTGACTTTTGTGGTACGTGTGTTTGAATGGTTTCACTTGATCAGTTGAGTGAGTTTAGGCAATCTCGGGAGCTTTCCAATCAGATATGATATAGCACTTTTGCTTTCTCGTCTTTCTACTTTAACTTTGGTATAGCGGGTGTTAGCTGCTGATTAAATTGGGTTGTTTGTACATATTGGTTCCAGTTTTTATGTTAAATAAAATTTTGTTTGCATCAGTGCATGATGGACCCTTGATTTCATTCTTTTCCACTTCAATATATACGTGTTAGGTTTCTCAATAATCTCACACACACACACATACTGTGTTAGATTGAAGAGAAGCATGTTTGCTGTATACTGTCCTCTTATACCTAAGACGAGGTAGTTTCGTTTTGCCTGATTTGCAAAGTCAGTGATTGGTGAGTAGCCATTGCGTGAATATAATACACGATGCTTCACCGATCGTTTGAGAAGATTCAGAGAAAAAGTCGTACTTCATACAAGGTGCATAATTTTGAAGATGGGAAGTTTTTATTTTGGCAAGCTACTCTTTTTGTCTTTTTTTTGTGTTTTTTGGGTGTGGTTGCGAGGTCTAAATAAACAATAAGAATGAATCGTAGTTCAAAATATCTCTTCTGTTATTTAGATATCAAATAAATATAAATATCCGATGAAGTAGAACCATTTAGTGCATACTATCTTTAGTTGTTGGTTGGGCTGGTTTGATGGCTGTATAGAATTCATGGTTTTTGAGTCTTCCCTTTGGATCCTGTTCTAGATTCTATGTGGAGGTAGGTTCTTTGGCCAAAAAATTTTTGATAGGAAGACTCCAAATTTGTGTATAAGGATGGCCAACGATCGGAGCTGGTTTTTGTCTTCTAATGGCTACGTTGGTCCTGGATTGTAGGCCCATGCCCTGTTTATTCTTTGGTTTCGGCTGCAAGGTTACCATGGATCTAAAGATGCAATGCACGTTGGGTTCCGAGTTATCTCAAGCTTTACCTCTGCATTCTTTAGTTGTAATTAGATGTATGGGTTTCACATTTTTCTTTATTCACATGATTTCTTCCACAATGATCACTTGTGCCCTTTCGTTAAGAGGGACGGATATAAAAAAAACCCCACCTCCAATCCATCCTCCATCATCCCCTCCTCGACAACGACAAAATCTCCCGGTGTCTACAGAGGTGTCCGAGAATGTATCCTAATAGACCACTGAAGAAGAAGTTGCGGCGGTCTGCTCTTTGTGGATGGGGTCGTCATTGGGAGGGATCTATTTGTCATCGATGGCTTCAGACTGTTTGAAGTGTAGGGCATCAGATGGAGCGCAGGGATATAGCGCGACGACAGATCTAAGAGTGTCAGCGAGGAAGAGGCTTAGCTTTAATGCCATTGTCGCACTCCTCCGAGAGGAGTTGGAGGAGTCGTGGTTTGAGGGAGAACATGGGTTTTGGTCGGAGGAGGGCCGACGGATGGGGAGGTGTTAGAAGGGGGAGGAAGAGTTCGAGCAAAGGGGGAGGAGGGTGTTGGAAGGGTGGAAGAGGACAGGCGGAGGAGGTGCTGGAAGGTGGAGGAAGAGGACGGGCGGAGGAGGTGCTGAAGGGGGAGAAAGAGGACGAGCTGAGGGGGAGGAGGTGCTGGAGGGGGAGGAAGAGGGTTGGCAGAGGGGGAGGCTGTGCTAGAGGGAGAGGAAGAGGGTGGGCAGAGGGGGAGGAGGAGGTGCTGGATGGGGAGGAAGTAGGTACTGGAGAGGGAGGAAGCGGGTTAGCAGAGGATCAGGAGGTGCTGGAGGGGGAGGAAGAGGGTTGACGGAGGGAGAGGAGGGAGGAAGTGTGGAAGGAAGAAGGGAAAAAGGAGAAGAAAGACATTTCAACCCTCATTTTTAATCTAATTCCCCTTATATCCCTAAAGTTAACATCTTTTGGGATGGGGATGGACAACAACTAACCTGAGGAGCACACGTGATCATTGTGAAAGAAGTCAGGGCTGAATTGATATTCTAAAAAAGGGAAGGGTATAACTGATTACAATATCTCGAAGGGGTACAATTGACAAAACCATCAATATAGTACATAAACAACGATGATGTGCCATTTACCATTCGAACACTTTGTCATAACCATCCAAACACTTACTGTCACAAAAGGGGAATCCGTCTTACTAACATTTTTAAATGTTAAAGGAAGTACTCCAACTCAGCTTAACCCTTGCCAAACAGGAAGGGTTGACCACTCATTTAGATCAAGTGGTTTACCATAAAATGTTTTACAAATAAGTGCTAGCAGAAACATGCAGTTGTGATTCAAATTTAACCATTTGGCTGTCAATATATATTATTATGTAAATACATGGCTTAGCTCTGTAACACATGCAAAGCTCAAGAGATGGAATCGGTACTGGGATGGAGTGGGTTGGGGTATCTCATGTGAATAGTAGCTATTTGGATGATTATGATGGTTGGAATAAGAAATGTGATGTGATGTCACATTGATTTGTGATAGAATTTCAACCCATCAATGAAACGAGGTAAACCGGGTTACCTTAGTGTAACCTGATTTACTCCCTATATTCCTGGATCATTCCTGAGTTGGAATTCCATCACAAATCAATATGACATCACATTTCTTATTCCAACCCTCTACCGACCTTCATAACCATCCAAACAACTACTATTCACAGGTTACCTCAACCTACCCCAATCCAGTAACCAAACTAGCCCATAGTTTGCTAATTCACCCCTGGGTCATCTTTTGTACATAATGGAAGAAGTCCTTGATCGATTGAAAGGTTTCTCTTTTCTGGCATAGATGTGGAATCATCTGCTTGGTGGGCAGGGACATTACCCAAGAAATCTCTGGGGAAAATCAAAGATATCTCAATAACCAAAACTACATGACAGACTGCGTTGGCACGACCCCATCTACCCAGATAAAAACTGCTCGGATTCTTTTTCCATTCATTGTTCTCTCAAGATCACAGCTTATCTTTTCATCCCTTGCTCGTTCCAAAAAGATTTCAGCACAAGTTTCGCCCAACTAAATGTCAGGAAAGTTGATATTCAATATATCATGACATATATCACAGTGATACTATTTCATGCTGTAGCATTAGTTATCAAACACAACGCCATTTCATAGAGTTCCCTCATACCTTAAACATTGCGACAATATAAGTTAATTCTTGGTAGAACGTCATACTGTTCATTCGTCCTATATTTGGGAACATAATGCACAAAAAGTACAAAAGGGGCTTGGCATAAGATGTCTTCCTGTGAAATATATAGGCAATGATAATTTGTGCAACGGCAAGACCTAAAAAATTATTGAGCATAGATTCTTAACCATGAACTGCAGAATTTGCACCGACAAGGCAGACCAAAAACAGATGTTGCATACAAAAGAAATGCTATATTAAACCCCAAAAAAGTATCTATGCAGGCAGTGGATCAGCTGAAGCATCCTGATACCCTGCTATGGCTGTGATCCTTAATCGTGTGTTCGGCTGCAACGTCAAAACAAAGGTACCACAATTACACCTTTGGGACTGCAAAGGTATGTATATTTGCTTTTAATAAGGTTGGTGCAAATACCTGTCTGTGGCCAATATTCCTTCTGTAGTTCTTCTTCTTCTTGTACTTGAACACGATTACTTTCGGATCCAAACCCTGCATGGCAAGAACCAGAGTTTCATGGAACCTTACAGATCCAAGTAATTGTTCAACAGTGTAAAGACCGGTACCTGTTCTTCGACGACAGCATGCACAACTGCATTAGGCACAACTGGTTGACCCACATAAGCATTTGACTTTGTTCCCACCAACAGCACCTTGTTTAGGATGATCTGTAATAAAATGAATGAAATATCAGAAGTGCCTGAGCAGGATATTGTGTTCATTTAAAGGTAAATTCACTGAAACTGGATCCAAGCTTATCAAATTGAGTGTAATGAATCTCTCTGAAAAGAGTGCAAGGGTGAAAAAGAGCTCATGTAGAGGAATGAGATATAACCTACTACTCAAGCTTGGATTACTTAGAAAGTTAGACCAGAGATGTTGGCAGGATGACTTAGATTTCAACCATGTTGGCTGACTGCTTATTGACCCCTCCCAAACTCAGAAGAATGGTTGGTCAGTCAAACTTCGTCGACCAATATGTGTCAAACCCCATGAACACATTTAACTTAGTGTGTAACCAGATCAACTGAGATCAAGATTGCCAATTCAGTTTTGGGTTGTGCCAACAGTCCAACCTTTTTAAGTGAACTAAGCCCAACTTGAGATCAGAACTTCAAATTAACATAGCATTTACCACTACATGAGCTGCACAGAATCCTAGGTGTCATTTTATAAGTAGCTGAAGGCCCTGCTGCAGCGCTGCTTCCAGCGATGGCGGGCACTGCTGTTGGGGTGGCATTGGGGATCCGTGATGGAGCTAAGGTGATAGCTGCAATACAATTCATGAGGAAGATGCCACCGATATCGACGCCAGTTTGGGTGGCATCTATCGGCAAGTTTGGAGGTGGCAAGCCCAGTGCCTCGACAGGGGTTTGCACCGACGAAGAAGAGGGTGGTGGCAGTAGGGCTAGCAACATATATGGCGATGTGAGGGCCTCTTGGGCAGCACCCGCGAGGGATTCGGCAGGAAGTTCAGCAAACTCATCCACAATGCTTTCATTATATATGGTTTTCGCTTCTTCGTCTCCTTGTACAAGAGTCGCAGCAATGAAATCTTCATCTTGAATGAATAAATATTCATAGAACACATGTTGTGTTGATGTTCTACAAGATGAATCTTCTCCATGAATGAATGTATCTTCTTGAATCCAATCACTGTTGCACTTGCACCTTCTGGCTTGAGGGAAGGTGAGTCTTAATTGCTCCTATCGCGAACATGAACCATGACCCGATCGACTCAATTCGAATTTCGTCTGCCAACACTTGACAGGATTGTTGAATCGTAAAAACAATTCAGTTTCTATGCTCTGATAGCAAATGATGTGGTTGAAAATTTAGGAAACAATTGTTGAGAGGTAGAAGAGAGGAAATTGGGGTGAGGAGATAAGGAGCACTCCGAGCAGCGTCGAGAGGGAAGAAGATATGGGAAGATAAGGGGGTGAGCCAAAGGATAGATAACCTTACACTTTATTTCACATTCTCACTACAAAGGAGTAGGTTGCTTTATTTGTGAATTTATCCCATAAAAAAAGATGCGACATGTCATCCAAAAGACATCCAAATCCAGAGGTTGTGGCTTTCAGTTTTTCACAAATATTAAACATTGCAATAAAATTGCAACAACAAAAATATTTTGGACTGCATCATAAAGGCACTAACATCCCATTTAATTCATCTAAAAGCAAAAACACCATTCCGAACTTGAGAAGGTGTTAACTATTTTTCCATGATAAGAAGGATTGAAAACCAATGCAATTCTTGATGATTGGCAACGAGCTGTGTATTTGAAGTTGCACATGTGTATAATTAACGGAAATGCTCCCAGTGCTTGCATTGAGAGATATCAAAGGAAATCAGAATCAATTATACCTAAATGGGAGTGTGCAAATCAGGACGACCAGTGAGAGGAATATATAAAACATTGTCAATATCCCATTTGGAAATGCATTCATGGTTCGTATCCAAAGCCACCCAACTCTATATTTCTTCCAAGTATTTAGAAGTTCTTGGTATAGGCACAATCATATTTCCAGAATGTGGAGCTCTTCCAACAGTTAGAAGTTTGACAGGCCAACTAAGCTTCCCCAGATGCACATATGTATGCACATGCGAACTGAGAATAAACAGGTAAGTAGGGTTCTACAGAATGAGTAAGCATCCATAAAGTGAATATTGACCCCATAAAAAATTAAAAACTGAACAGAACAAAAAATGAAAGGAAAATGATGCAAACATTTAAATGCCACAGAAATCATTACAAAATCCCCGCAAATTCTATTTCAAGAGTTGCAAGTCAAGAGATGGCTCACCTTGTCACCGACATTGGCACCTTTGAGCCTTTGGGTGTAGAGAAATCGCCCAGGAATCACAATGTATTGACGCGAACCAATCTGATAATTCCAAATAGGTACGTTTAAATCCAAAACACGCACCCTTGTTAGTAGCGAGGAACAGAAGGTCGTACCATAACCACGGCGAAGACGCCCTCGGCCTTTGGCGCGTCCTCGGCGACGGCGGAAGCCACCTGGGCCTCCACGGGCTCGGGAGGAGAGGCCTCCTCGGTCTCCGCCTCGAGAGCGGCGGCAGCTGCGAGGGGGAGGGGCGAGGGCCTGCGAGGGGGAGTGCAGGAGCGGGAGAGAGCTGCGCGCGGGGAAGACGAGGAGGAGGAGAGGCGGGAGGTGGAAATAGGGAGGAGGCGGCGGTTGCGCGCGGCAGAGGGGGCGAGCGCGGGAGGCAGCGGGGAGAGCGCGCGGGCCGCGGACGCCATTTGCGGATAAAGTCTTTAGCTGTGGGAGGAGAGGGTGCGAGTGCTATCGTGCTTCTCTTGCTCTATCCGGAAGGGAAGGACTCGGTGGAATTACGTCTTTGCCCTCGAGATGGTTTACACGCAGTTTAACCAAAAAAATAATATTTATACGACGACCCCTATAAGTTTACCTAATTACGCAAGCACTCTTGTTATTCTTCGTATTTACACCAACTCCTGCAGACACCCTGTCTTACACCATGACCCCTGCAATAGTTAATTACGTGGTCGTGGACCTCGTGGTGTAAGAATAATTAAGCTCGTAGGAGCTGTGGAGTAAATACGAAGAAGACATAGGTTTATCACGTAATTGAGAAATTTTTAGGGACTAGTGTAAAATCCTTTTTATGGTTAAACTGTATAAAACGTCACAAAGTATGTTTAATGTAAACAAATAAAAGGAAGATGGGGAAATAAAGGAAGATGTAGGCCTTTATATTCGTAACTTGGAACTTTGTATTCGTAGCTTGGAAGAGATGACTAAATCTTTGATGTGCATGTGGATCACTCGGAGTTGGGGTGATTGCAGTAATTTGGCGTGCACGTTGATTCGTAAGATCTAAGGGTCTTCCTTTTCGTGGCAGGTTCAGGTCGGTGTGGTGATGCACCATCACCTTTTTTGGAGGGGAATTCGCATAGTAGTGTAGGATGTGCGCTCCTTCTTGCGACCGCTTTTGGAAGATGTGAGAGGTTTTCAGTTCCAGCATGAAGATTGGAAGGTGGTGTTCTGGGGGCAAGATTTCCCTGTCTGATGGCACTAGCGGCCGATCCAGATATTAAGGTGGTTGATGTCTAGGATGGTGCTTTTTTTCGCCACCTTTTTGCTCAGATTTGGCGGATCAACGAATGGGTGATCTTACAGAGCTTTTGCCTTTTAGAGACTTTGGTTGATCAAGAGGGCCCCTCTCAGGGATGAAATTGTTGATGTTGGTATGATGGTAGGTTCTTCGTTAGTAAGGCTTACAATACAAGCCCCTAATGGTATAGGTGCATGCGAGGATTTGGCAGCGGAAGTTACCTGTGAGAGTTATGTTTTATGGCTTTTAAGGCATGTGAGGTTGAAAATAGGAGAAAGACGTGCACATTTCTTTCAATGTGTGCCCTCTATATGACACGATGTTTGGAGGCATATGACGACGTAGATCATCTCTTCTTCACATGTGCATGGTTAGTCGATGATTGGACAAAATTCGATAACATAATGACTATGACAGAATGTGGTACAAATTTATGGGAGTCCATTGATTCCGGGTGGTGTGGCTCGGAGGACAAAATCGGAATTATGATTATGGTGTGAGCCATGTGGCTAGTAAGAAATAGGGTGATCTTCCATCAATATCATTTTATGGTGATAATGTAATCTACCATGCTAAGATATTAGCTGAAGGTTGGGTCATGTAATTATTTCGGGTTTTTTTAGCCTTGTTAATATATGACACTGAAATTATATACACTTTTACTAAATTTTATGTAATTTACCCAAAAATATTCCATAAAAGTGTGATATTTTTGGGGTAACTGACAATCTATTTTTTTATATTATCCAAAGTTTTAACAAACAATGCTTTGGTCAAATTGTATTCCGTCGCTGTCATCAAAACATTACAGGTATGTCATATAACTAATCAGGTGCTATTTATCAAAGTTGGAATTTAGGTCCCATGTTCACAGGATTTTTAATATATAGAGAGAGGGCTAATCCTGTGAGATCCAAAAACTGTGAGAGCAAGAGAGTAGTGAATCTGGACCACTAGATTAAGCTCTTCTCTCTCCTCCTGAAATCAATCAGGAGAGAGATGACATAATCTTGTGGTCCAGATTCACTGCTCTCATGCTCTCACAGATTTTGTCTCTCACAAGATCAACTCTCTCTCTCTCTCTCTCTATATATATATATATGTATGTATGTATGGAAATTATCAAATGGGCCCTGTGTCCATTAGAGTTGTAATGAGCCCACTCATTTTTACCAATATTTTCCATCATTTTGAGTTCAATGCTTATTTATTTACAAGTGTTATATCAAATTCTTACTACTAGTAACTATTTTCTGGAAAAAAAACCTTAACTTCATACAAAATGATAGTATTATTATCTGTATTACTAATGGCATTTTTATTCTTACTAATGACAATTTCCTGTGAATCTAAGGTTTTCTTTATATGAAAATAGTTACTGATAGTAAGAATATGATATAACACTTGTAAATAAGTAAGCATTGAACTCAAAATGATGGAAAATATTGGTAAAAGATGAGTGTGTTCATTACAACTCCAATGGACATAGGGCTCATTGGATAATTTCCCTATATATAAATATATATAGCCCTTCCAATGAGGTGAGCCTTGCCTGAAATTCAAAAAGCCACTACCAAATTTGTAAATTGTGTAACACTTTTGTAAAATATAAACCGCACATTGTAAAAATAATGATGATCATATTATTTTGTAAAATATAGCACCGATATTGTTATTAATATTTTTGTCTAATATAATAATATTTTCATAAATTTTTCTTGATATACATATTATGCTAATATTTATTATTAAATTTATGGAGTTAGAAAATGTAAAAAAATAGGAAAAATACCTAAATTGGTGTGGCTTTCCATGCATCCAGGAAAGTCCTACCTCATTGGAAGTTTCTCACATATATATAGGAGTGATCCTATGAGGGCCAAAACCTGCGAGAGCATGAGAGCATTGATTCTGGACCACATGATTCTGTCTTCTCTCTCATGGTCTTCTCTCTTATGGTTGAATCATGTGGTCCAGAATCAATGCTCTCATGCTCTCACAGGTTTTGGCTTTCACAGGATCACTCCTATATATATATATATATATATATGAGGGTTGGTTATGTGAGAGTTACAATCTGTGAGAGCATGAGAGCAGTGAATCTAGACCACTAGATTCTGCTCTTCTCTGTCCTCTTGCAATCAATGAGGAGAGAGATGACAGAATTTAGTGGTTCAGAATCACTGCTCTCATGCTCTCACAGATTTTAGCTCTCATAGGATCAACCCTATATATATATATATATATGGGTTTAATGGGGTTATCCTCAGTTGGCTACCCGCGCTATTTTTCGATGATTTTTTTAAAGATACCCCATGTATTTTCATCACTATATCTCTCTAATATGTCATTCAAATTTTGTCTGAAACAGAGAATCATATGCCCTCCATCTAGAATATGCAATTTTAACCGTCTTAAAATTGTTGTAATCGACATGATCTAGATGGAGAGCATAAGAGTTTCTGTTTCTAACGAAATATGAATGGCATATTAGAGGGATATAACGATGAGAATTCGTGACGGTATTTTTTTAAAAAAATGCCCCCATTAAACTATATAGAGAGATAGGGGCTTGATCATGTTTGAGCCAAAAACTGTGAGAGCATGAGTGCAGTGATTCTGGACTACTAGATTTTGTCTTCTCTCTTCCGATTGATTGGAGGAGGAGAGAGATGAGCATAATCTAGTGGTTCAGAATCACTGCTCTTACGCTCTCACAGTTTTTATAGATAGTATATAGTTGCGGTCATGTCCCTCTGCCAAGATAGGAGAGAGTTTGACTCAGTACACAAATTCAGATTAGTCAAAATAGAAAACGACGGACCAAGGAGGAAAGTATGCCTACCCCACATTTCTCTTCAACTTTAAAAACGAAAAACATTGAGAACATTTTCAAACCCTGATTTAGAAACTACATCTTTATATAGTGATCAAAAAAGAGATAGTGGAAGTGTAGATAGACGAAGTCGAGCGAGGATCCCCTATATATTTAAGGACCGTGAAAGTGAGTTTAAAAAGAAAAAGAAGAGCTCACTGCCTACAGGGAGAGGGACTACTACTCGTATAGAAGCAGAGCGAGCTTTTATAGATATACATTATCAGCATCTCTCTATATATTTTATATTTCGAGATCTTTCAAGTAATTTATCATATTTTTACGTTGGTATCGGATGTGGGTTATGTTATGTATGGGCCGAGTCCATGTAGTAGAAGGCTTTATTATATATGAACGCCTCGTAAGATTCGGATCGCATATGAGTGCCTTATTATATCATGTCAGATTTGTTAGATTTGAACCATTTAAGTGGGTAGCTAATGTGGCTGCACCGAATGGGTTTTATATAAAAAACAAATGTATATTCATTATAGTACTTAAACGTATTTATTCCATACTAATCCTATCACAATATTATCGCACAAGGTATAAAATGTTAGCATATGCATCCCTTTCACTAGTAGGATGGGTGAGTCAATAAGAGATCATGACAATCAAATTGAAGGACCTAAATCAGTTCGTGGGGTGTTCAAAAATATCCGGATCAATGGGTATCCGACTTGACCCGTTCATTTTGATCCTGAACTCTCGGGTACCCGTTTGAAAATGATGGGTCAAGTACCTGCAATGCCATGACCCGTGTCCCATATAAAAACCCCGATGGGTACCCACAGATACACTGTTGGAAGCTTCCACAATCAATTGATTCACAAAAATGCAAATGGTTAGATACAAATACCAATATAGATGTTATATTATTCTTATCTATTCTAAAAATATAGAAATAAATGGGGTTACAAATATCGGTGAATATGGAGATCATATTACCAAATCATTAAAAATGAATATCGGTATGAAATAGATGCAAATAAGATAGGAAAAATAATAGAATCAAAATTGTATAAATAAGATTAAATTTATATGTATTGGAGGGCTCATATATGTATCCATTTTGAAATTGAAATATATAAGTATGTCAAAATTTGAATTAACATATATGATAAAGAATCGGATATGACCCAAATCGATATACATACATTCTTGCATCCGAACATGATGATAATGAATACAATTGAATACGAATTATATCGCACACGCACGTGTGCGCATGCGCACCCCATTCGCACGCGCACGCGCACCTGCACCCGCGACCATGCAAACGCCCATGCCCACGCGCACATGCGCACAAACATAAGCTCGCACACACACACATCACGATAACCAATTGTGATGATAATTTATACAATCATTTACCAATAGAAATATATGCTTATATATTTATTATCATGTTATCCTCCGATTATATATATTTACATCATGTTTATCCGTATTTGATTCATTATGAGGATGAACCTACGTGAATGTGTCATTATTGGATCCGTATTCGATAGTATTCCTTCCAATTGCATGTACTCATATGGTTTACATTATCCACATAGTTTTATATATCATCACTAATTTATTTATCTATGTTTATTTATCCATGTGCGATTGCATTCCGTACCATTCAGATTTTCATATCCGGCATTATCATTATGAATACGATATTAGATATGGATATACATAGTTGGACATATCATTTGCATTTTTATATATGCCATCTTTCACTAGAAGTATCTCTCTTTATCCCCACGGGTACCTACGAGTAGCCAACATTCATTGCCATCAACCGAGTACCCGTTACAATTGGGTACTCGTTGGAATGGGACGGATCGACCCGTGACCCAATATCAACGGGACGGGACACGATCAAATGGAACAGGTACCCGCTCCATAAGCACCCCTAACGGTCCAATCAACATGAGCCACATTTCCATTTACTATATATAGTGCTTAGAACTTTGGTCACCGAATTTTTATGTGGTGGGTACGGACTGTGCATGACGAAAATTGTGAAGTTGGCATAATTTTTATCTGGATCAAAAGATATTTCTCCAAGACCATAATCAATGCACAATCCATTAATCCAATATATTTTGATAAAATCAATGACATATCTACTCGTTATACTACACATCTCATTTAGATAATTTCTCCTAAAATATATTGCTAAGAAAATAAAAAAATGTTAAACAAGTGCAAAAACAATAAGAACACAATGATCAATAACACACAAGAAGATGTCAACAACAACGTCAATAAGTGAGGTAGAAATCCTTACAAAAGCATGTTTAAAAGAAATTCTCTTTGGACTTGTCGACTTGGCCAAACTACAGGTCGCGTTGGGCCCTGAGCCAGGTCGAATAGGTCAAGTTCTAAAATCCTTTGTCCAAGACTCGGGCCACCCATGGGCCATAGTTCACGGCCCAAGGTCGACCCATGTCTGGGCCAGGTCGGCTTAAATTTTTCTCTAATTTTCAATATTATTTAATAGATATTAGTTGTTTTTATACCCCCCATTTATCCTTTATATATCTAAGGTAAACTAATTTGCATATTACTTGCAGTGTCGTTCCTGACATTTCATAAGCCCTGGGCTAAAGAAAAAAAAATAAGTCCTTATAAAATTTTCAATGAATAATAATTTCATTAAAATTTGAGCTTTAGCATTGAGTTGTTCACTGAAAATTCGATTCTATAAGGATCCATTTTTGACATGGTGTATCATAAAAAAATCGATTCCATAGGAGCCCATTTTTCACGAGTTGTTTCATCGAAAAATTCGATTCTACAAGGCTCATATTTTGGTGATTTGTTTTACTAAAAATTTGATTCTACACGCCTCTATTAGGACATATGTTATTTTTTTCTAAACTAAAAGCTGAATACAGGTAAAAATAAGCTCCTGAAATTGATGGATCTTGGGCCATTACACTCAAGAAATACCATCAGGCACGACCTTGGTTACTTGATAGGTAAACAATTAAATATAATGTAAAACTAGTATAACAAATGAAAAACCTGACATAAACTATATTAGCAGAGATCTAACTTTTGTATATGCGTGTGTATTATTTTTTAGATCAGGCTATATTGAAAATTTTACAGGTATTAAAAAAAAGAAACATGAGAGAGAGATGTTATGCAGTGTGTACAGCCACAGGATACTCCACCGAAAGAGGAGAGGAAGAGGATCTCCGTCCCTCGCGGAGCAATCACAGCCTCAGGATCTTCCAAGTGAAGACAAGCAATTGGGGGGCAACATGAGTTGTCACCTGTCGAGTTCCAAGAGCACAACGGTACTCTCTCCATAGTCACGTGGGATTTCTCCATCGCAAAAAGCCAATACCATGGGGTTAAGATCAAAAACACAATGCACCTATTACCTTACACCCCTAAGGTCCCGTTCGGTTCGGGAATAAGCAGGAATAAGGATGGAGAATAAGGAGAATAAGGAGAATAAGAGTCTATTCTTTATTCGGCTGGAGGATAAGAATAATGAGAATAAGGTGAAATAAAAGTAGGTAAGGTGGGATAAAGATAGGAATAAGAGTGAAATAAGATGGAATAATGAAGAATAGTCGTACCACTGGGAACCGTGTCAGGAGGAGAATTGGCCCCTTATTCCAGGGCTTATTCTCCAACCAAACAAGGCCTTAGGCTTTGGAATAAGGGGTCAATTCTCCTACGGATACGATTCTCAGTTGTACGACTATTATCTATTATTCCATCTTATTTCACTCTTATTTATATCTTTATCCCACCTTACCTACCTATATTTCACATTGTTCTCCTTATTCCTATCCTCCAGGCGAACAAAGAATAGACCCTTATTATCCTTATTCCTCATCCTTATTCCTGCTTATTCCCGAACCGAACGCACCCTTAGTCAAATTGTCATAAAATGTAGGACTTGATCCGCAACTACTTCGCGGTATGTGATCTCGATCTCTTGTTGTGGAATTGTTCTGAAAATTAAATAATCAGTTAACTATGTTTTTTATTGTTTGATTCATATCTTTAATGCATGCATGAATGCATATGTTCACTCATGTTGCTAGCAGTCATTATATACCAGGCATTTATGAAAATCCGCGTAAACCTTTGTTTTTTCTATCTTATATTTCTTTTTTATGCGATACTTGGTTCTTTTAAGGGGGCAACGAGCGTGTGTTTTGCGGGGGCCATTGTTTCTCTGAAAGGTAACTTTGATCGACATAATCATTTCAACTTATATAGTAATTTTATTTGATAATGGATTAATGTTGTATCATGATTGAGATTATCTTATATCGAGAGTCTCTTATTTTGCATCTTCTAAAATTCAATATGAAAGTAATTCGGACACATTTGACAAAAAGAGTGTGGTTATATAAAACTCGTCTCTTAGTTAGAAATGCTATATTTAACGGTGTGACTTAACATCGATCGTGATAATAGAAGTGCATTTCTATGAAATAAAGAATTTTGTAGGGGTTTTTTTTATAATACAGTGTTTGTAGTTTATTATGTAAAGTCGCTTAATTATAGGGTATTTTATGAAATTTTCTTGTAAATGTTAATGTCAAATGTTTTGGAATAGTTTTTTATGCAACCAATGAAGTCCTATAGACATGAGTGAGTAAAGTGATGATGGTAAATCAAACTAGGCAAATATTAAGCCATAGCTTGCCATCCAAGTAGAAGTTCCTACCTTTGTCCTTGACGAGAAATCGCATCAAGATCAAAAAAACTAAGTTTGATACACACTTCTTTACCTTGTGGAAGAGCTTGCCATAGATCACCGTTGCACCACTTGTTGAGATTCATCGACATTGTTGTCGACTCCGACCATCGTGGAAACTCCACTTCTCCATTCTATCATTTTTCTTCCTTTCTTCTCCTTTTTTCCTACTCTTTCTTCCTCTATGTATTGTACTTCCTCCCTATTTGTTTTGGATGGAGATGCCAAAGTTGGGAGAGAAGAGAGAGGTTCCCCCACCCCAATCTCTTATCCTTGAACCTTTTTAAACATTAATCAACAAAAACTACAAGACAATTATTTCATAATTTCACTCTTCAGTTCCCAAGTGACCTCAACACTTAGTTGATCCCTCCATGGTGTATTCACGAGATGCAATGTATATTCTAAAGCTTCATTTCCATCTTGTCAATAATGCCCAAGGATTGCTAAAAAAAGTAAGATATGGTTTTAACTATAAGTCCTCGTAATGATTTAAATGATCGTTTTTTCTGAAATATACTTTGTTGAGTTTGAAACATGAAATATAGTGTGCACTTTGAATAAGTGTAGAGGCAGAGCTAACATGTATGTCACTACCCCTTCATATACTCAAAAGAGCCAGTATACCTTACCTTCAACTTTCCTTTGATTCTAAATCTTTCAAAATCATTCATCAGTGATATCCCAATGCTTTGAGACATTTTAAGCGTGTTCTGCTTAAATACTCGAAGGTGAGTCAACAATAAATATGGCTTACAATTGAGGTCATTTGCGACAATGTTTTCTTTTCATGGTTAGTAAAGAACGGTACAATCGTAATATTTGAGTAGATCTGACCTTCTTTGTCTCGTATTTAACTCCTTATTGGAATACAAATATTTCAAACTTCTATGATGTGAATAAATTTCAAAATTCTCTTTATAGAGATAGTGCCTCCAAATTTCTTATGCAAAGTAGTAGTTGCCAACTACAAGTCATGAATGTGAATGTGGTAGTTCCTCTCACAAATGACTTTGCAACTATCTTGAACCATAGGCCACTAGTCAGTCATTATGTGTGTATATTCCTATGTGAGATGCAACATTAATTATAGATAATTTTCATCATTTCTAGAGAAAACAATTAGATTCGTGCTACCATCAACCTTCTCTTAAATTTAAAGAAACTTTCTTTACATTATTTGGTCCAAATAAAAGGCATTTCTTTTCATGTAAGCTTATTCAAGGATGAAGAACTCAGAGAAATGGCTGATAAATATGTGATAGTAACCTATTAACATAAAGAAATTTATACTTTCTATTATACAACCCAAGATTGCTTCTACTTGGTCTAACTCCACTAAAATACATGCTCCATATTCTATGTTGTTTGAACATATCAAGATGACCTCGCGCTCAACTTGCCGGTGGTAGTTGCATGAGCCTGGCAGTTGCGCGGAGGCCGAGTCGCGCGCGAGAGACACGCGCAAGTCGGGCGTGGTTGGAGAGGGGCGGACTATGTGAGAGGCATTCACGTCCTATAAATAAGCCTCCTTGTGGAGGGGAAGAACACACGGACGAAGGAAGATCCATACCTCACACAGGGAGCCCTCCCCCATCCCTATCTCTCCATCTCGCTCTCGATATCTCGTAGCTCAAAAGAAGGGCATACCTCGGATAAATTTGTGAATGGTATCAGAGCAAGGTTTATCCGCACGTCGACACACCCCAATCCCGACCATGTGCGCTGTGATCTCCTCAAAGGCAGGCAGCGGCGGCGTCTCTGGTGAAGAACCCTAACGCGAGGACGCGACAGCGGTGGCATTTCTGGAGAAGAACTAACGCGTGAACGCAGGTTCTTTATTTGTTTAATTTTTTATATCTCGTGAATGCCAGTTTGCCCTGTCCCGCTCCCAGAATCATGTGAAACGCCCCCTATCCTTGTCAGTCATTGTCATTTTTGTGAGAAGCCCTTACATTTTTTTAGTTACTTGAAAGCATTCACGTGAAACACCCTATCCTTGTCAGACCTTGTCAATTTTGTGAGAAGCCCTTGTATTTTTTTAATTACTTGAAAGCATTCACGTGAAACAACCTATCCTTGTCAAAAGGACCGTTAGTTTTTTTACACAGTATTACCATTAAAATTGCATTTTTTTTTAAAAAAAGTTTTTTTTAAAAAACCGTAACACTATTTTCTGATTAAAAGGGGCGAGGGTTATTTATTAATAAATAGGATCGCTTGATTGCTTAAATTTGTAAGGGGTAGATATGTCTCGTGCATTTGCTGTTATAATTTGTGGATAGTTCTTTGTTAAGTTTTTTGATATAATTGACAGTACCATCTTGTTAACAAAAGGGGTGCATATTTTTTTTGTTGGTTGAATTAGCATAGGATTACCATTTCTATGGATGTGAGGCGTCGTGCTACACCGTGGATGAGGATGTCACGGATTATACAGATCCTATATCCTTAGATGAAGCTATGGATTCATCTGAGTCAGAATCATGGTCGGCCGCCATGAGAGATGAGTTGGACTCAATCGAGCGAAACGGTGTATGGGAATTATGTGATTTGCCAGAAGGTAGGCAATCCATAGGATGTAAGTGGGTATTCAAGAAAAAGTATGGAGTTGACGGTACTGTTGACAAATACAAAACCAGATTAGTTGCCAAGGGTTATACTCAGCAAGCCGGAATAGATTTTCAGGAAATCTATTCTCCAGTGGCTAAGTTTGCATCCATTTAGATGATATTAGCCATAGTCGCATATATGAATTTGGAATTGTTCCAAATGGATGTGAAGACGACCTTCCTTAATGGAGAATTAAAGGAAGAGATTTATATGCGACAACCTGATGGTTCTTAGGTTGAAGGTCAGGAGAAAAGGGTTTACAAGTTAAGAAAGTTATTATATGGCTTGAAACAGTCTTCACGGCAATGGTATCTCAAATTTTATGAGAAAGTTATTCAATTTGGATTTATTTCAAATAAATTGGATAACTGTGTGTATGTCATGAAGAGTGGGAGCAGGTTTGCAATCATGTCATTGTATGTAGATGACATTCTGCTCGTAGGTAATGACATACAAATGCTCAATGAAATCAAATAGAAATTGAGCAATGAATTTGAGATGAAGGACATGGGCGAAGCATCCTATGTTCTTGGAATTCAAATAACAAGAGACAGGAACTCAAGGACATTGAGCCTTAGTCAGGAAAGATACTTACATACTGTATTAAGGAGATTTGGAATGCAGAACAGCACTCCAGCTCCAACACCACTTACAATGGGAAAGAGACTCGGTAAGAGTCAGTGCCTCGGAAAGGGGCAGAAATCTTTAGATGTATAATATGCACAAGCGATGGGAAGTCTAATGTATGCAATAATGTGTACTCGACCTGATTTAGCTTATCCAGTAAGCTTTGTCAATAGATATCAAATTAATCCTGGTCCAGCACATTGAGAAGCTGTAAAGAGGATTTTTCGATATCTGAAAGGAAGAGTACATCTAAAACTTGTGTATCAAGCAGAACCGCTTGAAGTGGTAGGCTACTCCGATGCCGATTTCGGAGGGGATGTAGATGATAGAAAATCCACATCAGGTTACATGTTCATGTTTGGTGGTGCAGCCGTTTTTTGGGGTAGCAAGAAACAAGGATGTGTATCTCGACATACACAGGAGGCTGAATACATTGCATGTAGCATAGCCACCACTCATGCTGTATGGATTAGGCATTTTCTAGAGAACCTAAGCCTCGAATTGATCAAAGGGCCAATGAAATGTATTGTGACAATCAAGCTGCGATAAGCTTGATCAATAGTGGGGCTAATAGTTCTAAAGGAAAACACATTGAGATCCAATATCACTATATACAATATATAGTGGCGAAGCAAGAAATCATGGTAAGCTACATACCTACCAGTGACATGTTGGTTGATTCCCTTACCAAGGGAATAACAGCAGGAACATACATTAAACATGTTGGTTTGATGGGACTCAGGAATACATGAGTCAGTTAAAGGACATCTCCATATGTATACTACATGAACAGTGGGAGTATAGAATATTTGAACGCTTCGGTCAAGTGGGAGATGTTTGAACATATCAAGATGACCTCGCGCTCAACTCGCCGGTGGCAGTTGCACGAGCCTGGCAGTTGCGCGGAGGCCGAGTCGCGTGCGAGAGACGCGCGCAAGTCGGGCGTGGTTGGAGAGGGGCGGACTATGCAAGGGGCATTCACACCCTATAAATAAACCTCCTTGTGGAGGGGAAGAACACACGGATGAAGGAAGATCCATACCTCGCATAGGGAGCCCTCTCCCATCCCTATCTCTTCATCTCGCTCTCGTTATCTCGTAGCTCAAAAGAAGGGCGTACCTCGGATAAATCTGTGAATGATTCCATCCATGTGGGTCGTGTTCTGGGTCTCTTGTTGCCGATTATACTCGTGGGTTGTGTGGGTCCACCCACTTCTTCTAAAGGATCATGTTCCATAGGTTCATTCTCTATATTTGGATGATCGATGTCATCCTCAAGTTCTTTTCTATTGCTCAAGTCGTCTTCATTGTCCTGTAAGACAATCAGAGGATCTGATTCCTCCACTTCATGCTCCTTTTCTTGATGAATTTCAAGGAAAGTAACATCACGACTTTCGATCAGACCTTTAGTTTCATGGAAGAATCTATATCCTTTAGAATATTCACTATATCCAATAAATTTGCACTTTAATGTCCTGAAGTCTAGCTTATCTCTAAGCTGACTCGGTACCAGAACATATGCAACACATCCCCATTTTCGGAGATGGACCAACTCAGGCTTTCTGCCATTCCATATTTCATATGGCGTTGATTCTACAGACTTGGTGGGAATCCTATTCCGTATGTAGTTTGCAGTCAACACTGCCTCTCCCCAGAATTTCTTGGAAAGTCCTGAGTGTGAAAACATACACCTTACTGCATTCATTAAAGTTCGAGTCTTTCTTTTTGCTACACCATTCTGTTGTGGTGTATACGGCATTGTAGTCTGTCTACGAATGCCTGCTTGAATGCAATAATCCTCAAAATTCTTTGAGGTATATTCCCCACCTCTATCTGTCCTAAGAGTCTTGATTGGTTTTCCCAATTTTGTCTCCACTTCCGTCTTATATCTCTTAAATATTTCAAGTGCTTCCGACTTTCTTCCTAAGAGATAGACATAGGAGAACTTTGAGTAGTCATCAATGAATGTTATAAAGTATTCCTTATTTCTATGTGTACTGACGCTCAGTGATCCACATATGTCTGAATGGATCAAACTAAGTAATCTGTTGACCGAATTCCGGTTGAGAAGGGTTTTCTCGTCATTTTACCAGTCAGACAGTGTTCGCAGGGCAATGTCCTTGCACCCGTGATCTTAGGCAACAAATTTGCCTTAATCATTTGATCCATCTTAGAATTTCCTGGATGACCTAGTCGCATGTGCCACAAGTCATATTTAGACAAAAAACACAAGAAATAATCAGAAGTGACATTCATTGGTTCACTAGAATTTATTACAGGAAGACAAAACAAGTCATGCTCGGGCACAAACTTTCCCATCGCATAGACCTTCTTATTCTTGCCTATTGACACACGCTTATTATAAAACCTAACTTCGGAGTCTTTCTTGAGCAGCACTGGGACATATATCAGGTTCCGATGTATCCCTAGGGCATATAATACATCATTCAGTACCATAATGCTATCTCCCAAGTCAAGTCTGTATGTCCAAACACCTTCCACGTCCAGGTAGGTGTTGTTCCCCATGAAGATCCTCTGTTCGCCTTTACTCAGCTCCTTGAAGTCCACCAGGCATTCCTTCATCTTGACGATGTGTCTAGTTGCTCCAGAGTCGATCCACCATCCATCACTGTCTGTGAGACGGAGTTGCATTCCACGACAACCGCGAATTACATTTTCTTCTTTCCTTTGTTTTTCAGGCATTTTAGAATTTTCTGGCTTCTTCTTATTGAGGCAATTGACCTTAAAATGGCCATATTTGCCACAACTATAGCAAGAGCCGCATGGGTATTTCCCACTCTTTCCCTTGAAATTCGCCTTGGAGGGGCCCAGTCTTTTCTTCGCGTGCACGGCATTTGCTTCTTCTTCTTCCTCGACTTAAGATCTCAACTTTTAATCTTTATTTAGAGAGGTCCTGCTCAATTGCCAACTGTGCAGGTAGGTCCGTCACGGACTTAATGTTGCCATTCATCCGCAGAGATATGGCAACCATGTCAAATGACGGAGGGAGACTTCCTAGTATTGCTGCGATCTGCATCCTCTCCGGAATGGCGTAGTCAGTAGCTGCTAGATCCTTGGCCATCACGATCATCTTGTTCACGTGCTCGAGGACGCTCTCAGATTCCTTCATTCTACAGAGTTGTACTTGTGTAGAAGAAGATGGATGCTTACTTCGGATTTGGAGTGATATTTCTCCTTAACCACGGTCCAGAGCTCGTAAACCGATTCGCAGGTCTCAAAGACCCGAATCAGGTTCAACTCCATATGGGTCAGTATAAAACTCCTAGCCCTATTATCCGTTTTCTCTCACTGTTCGCGGGATCTAATTTCTTCCACTGTTGGATTCTCAGATAATGTAGGGCCAGGTTTATCTATTATAGAGTGTATGCTATCGTGTAGCAAGCCAAAGTAGATCTTTCTACTCCACAATTCATAATTAGTACCATTAAGGTACTCTATTTTCCCTGCCTCAGTGGCAATAGTTTTGCTTGTCATATTGGATCTAAAGAAAAACATGTAAGTTTGTATGAGATTAAGTAAATTAATCAAGGATATTTATATTTTTTTATAAACAACAAGACAAGGTATTGATGTAATCAATTGCAAACAGAGAAGCAATATAAATTTAATTTAAGCAAAAAAATTATTAATTGCAACTTAAAGATTAAGCACGACATGAAATGCATCATCTTAAAAGTAATATATATATATGTTAAGATTCACATGCAATTTGTCCATTCTCAATGTTTTAAGCCTAATTTGTAAATGTTCTTTACGTTAAGCTTCATTCTTAGAGTAGATCAATGCATTATTTACAAATATCATTATGAGTTGATCCAAGTAGAGATGATATACTTGCTTCATCAAATCCATAACAAATGTTAGAGCCTAATTTGTGTTGTAAATCAACAACACAAATCAATTCATCTGGAAAGGTCTCTCTGATTGGCTCTATATCAGGGGAATCCTTTAGATCCAAAGGAGATACATGATCAACAACAATGTTCTTAACTCTAGGTTTATCCTTAATCTCCAACTCAAACTCATGGAGTAATAGAATCCACCTAAGAATACATGCCTTCGCGTCCTTCTTTTCCATTAAATACCGTATAGTTGTATGATACGTAAATATTGTCACCTTGGATCCCTAAATATGTGACCTAAACTTCTCAAGGACTCAAACTACTACGAGCATTTTCTTTCCAGTGACTAATTTTTCTGTGCATGATCTAATACTTTACTCGCATAGTAACTACGAGCATCTGTATCTAGCAACTTCTCTGCTTAATAAGATCTTGATTCTTCGCAACAATGAGCCCTCATATTTATCCTAAAAATTCAAATATGGGCTATGCACGATATCAAAAAATCATCGTTCCTCTACAACAATCTCTCATCACCCCTTCCTCCATTTCAACCTAGCGTAACGATAGATATGATAGGGGTAGAGCCATGATCTTGAGTTGTAGGGCATATAAATATTGTGCCAGATTATGAACATTATAGCGGCAAAATGTAACGATAAGTATAATAATGTGAAATTTATATTATATAATATCTTTAAAAAATCACAAATTTCTCCTTATCTTCTATAAGAAAAAGGGTCTTCCGACCATGTTCTTGTCGTCAAATCTGCGCATCAACTGTGTCCAGACTATTGTTGTTTTTATTAATCATTAGTCTTATTGCAACTCTCCTCGCTCGAGCAGTCTATAACTCACAAGCTTGGCATGAATATGATAAAAAAATATCGTTGATTATTATATGTGTTCACCTTACACAATGACTCCTGAGATCTTGTCCAATTACACAATGCCCCCAACGAATATCACAAATTAATCGTTCAAACAGAGATTCATCAACTAAAAGAATGATCAATTCTTTGGGATCATTCATCTCTTCAAATGGAACGAACGGAAATAGAATCAGATCGATTCTCGAAATGCCTTTTTAGGTTTTCCTCAATGTCTCGACTACTCACGGAAGGTGAGAAGACGATGAATAATCATCCGTTTCTGTAACAGAACGGGTCGCGCCAACCGACGGAAGCATGCGATAGAAGATCGTGAGTCCGAACTGTTACCAAAACATGCATGGTAATCAATGAGCAGAGATAATATCCATTTCAAATAAGTCCATAAAATCCAATCAACCTGAGAGTTCCATTATTACAACTCCAACTGGGGTATTTTTACAAAAAAACTACCTTAAGAATTTAGAACAACGTCTCAACAGTTCCTGTAGGCATATAGATATCCTTAAATCTTCACGAGTTGTATCATACCACGACAGGAATCCCGAGGAATTTGTAGCACGATCAGATTAAGCAGTCAACCATGTTCTTCACCTGAAATTGGCAACCATAATTTTTTCATGAGCCTAATGCCCAGTATGCATCGGGGTCCATGCATGGTATTCTACTCCGCCCATTCACTGCATCTTCTCCGTCAACGACTCTCCCATGACTTCAGCCGCACATCTTCGACATTTAACCTCCAGCTCCACACCGCCAATGACTCAGACTTTGACCGTTAGCGTCTCCAACTCCGACGTGCTTCGCCAGCAACAGTCGGCCGTCCAGATCTCCTCTGCCTCTCCACCACGATCTGCAGGCCAAGTTCTGCCCGTGCGCCCCCTCCGCTAGAGCCACCAGCACCGCCCCGAGGCCCCCTTCCCCGCGTGAGTCACACGTGACAGAGGGGGAACGTCAGCAATACATCATCACGGGTCGCGTGCTTGGCACGGGACCCGCTGGAGTATTTGCACCGCACCCCCTGAAGAATCATCAGTTATAACCGGAGCCCAGGGTCACGTGCATTGCACGTGACTCCTAGGGAATTTTCAAGGAAGCCCTCGGTCGTTCCTCCATATTGCGCATCAGCCCCCACCGACCAGGTCACGTGCTTGGCACGTGACCAGGTGACAATTTTGCAAATAAGTCCCCCAGGAGATCGGTAATTACAACTAAGCCCCCCTGCATATTTTATTTATATTTATTGCATTTGTACCCCTGTCTTTATCCTTCATTTTAGACCTCTACATAACATTGTTTTATTTATCCAAAAATAACATTGTGTTTGTCATATAATTCTATACACTTCGACATGTCGTGGATATTTTTGTGGTTGATGGTTAATTAATAATTAATTGTTTTGTGGAAATTTGCATATTTTGCCCATTTCAAGCTCTGAAATTTATATTTGATTAACCAGTGCTCTAAAAATTCCCGAAAAATCACCTACTGTAGAGTTAATTGTGTTTGACATTATGCCCAAAAAGAATCGCATTTGCATGCATAGTTTGCCCTGTAAAAATCATTTTGCATATTTTAGTATTTGATTTTTAATAGGTATTAGATCTCACATTTTCGAGGTTTAGGATTTTTTTGAGATCAATCACCTAGTGATAGATCTTAGATAATTTTATTCCTTGAAAATAATTAGGTTTAATATTTATTATAATTAAATATTGAAATTCACTTTGTTTGCATTTAAAAATTCATAAAAAAATTCATATTGCATCCAAAAATTCCCAAAAATTACAGTGCATTCATTTTATCATATTTTGCATCGTGGCCAAGTTTTGTATTTTTCGGACATCCTTTGAACGTAATTTATATTTTAGTCCCTAAATTAGGTCGAAATTGCATTTTGCATCCCTTATTGCATTAAAAATTCCAAAAAAAGATCGCCTCGAAAAACTGTGCACGAATTTTGATAGACATAATTCTAGGTTGTTCCTTTGCCTTCTTGTTATCGACCTTGGGACTTGTCCAAGTAAAATAAACATAAAACTACTTGATTAAAAATTGATTAAATTTTGCGTGGTTATTTTCTCGACCGACTCCGATTGCCGCCTACAACGAACGACAAATCATTCATATTTTTTACGCACGACGATAAATACATCTTCTTAACAAGTGAATTTCGGATTCGTCAGATGGCGCCGTTGCCGGGGAGGCAAACAACTTAGTTTTTTGTCTTGAAAATTTTCGTTCGATTTTCTTTCGCATTCGGGTAGTCTGACCCCCGAATTTTTAATTGTAAATTCCATATTTTTTCCTGCATTTATTTTATTTTCAGTATTTATTTTTTTTATTTTATTTTTGATTTATTTTTTTTGAGTCACTCTCTTACATTTTCTCTCTTATTTTCTTGCGAGGTACCCGGCATACGTGGCACAGTTTTTCAAGAACCGAAGCATCTTCACCAAATCCGAAAAAGCTGCAATTAATTTAAGATCGAGTCGAGTCGTGAGAGAGCGTAGAGTCTAGGTTTTTAATTTCTATAATTTTATTTTTGTAATTAATTGCTTATTTATAACAGTGTCCGTTTGGACTCTCGTGTGTGTAAAAAGGCCTTGAACTATACTTGTGGTGTGTCGTGGCCTGTTTCACTCTCCGGTGAGGATGGGGCCCAACTTGAGTGGCAATTAGATAGACCTACACATACGGCTCTTAGAGCATCTTTAATTTTTTATTGTGCTCGTAGGAATTAAGCCACACTTCACTATTAATTGAGACGCACATTAGATCGTTCAATTTAACCAAATTCAACTCAATTCTTCCCCGCTAATAGAACTTTCTGCTAGGTACGGTTTTTCATCGGCTTGCATTTCGTATTGATAAATTTTGCAATTCTGTCTAGCATCCCATATGGAGATTGCGAGGATTCACTGTAAGTCTTCGAACTGAGCATACATCATCGTTTTTCACGTGCATTGGCTTTTCCCGAATTTCTCCCTCTTGTTTATCACATAATTTTAAAGTAAATTGGGACTGGACGATAGACGTATATTTCTTCTCACTTAATTCTTCAGTGATCACCAAATTAAAATTGGGACTGCTAAATATGGTCGACTCTAAATAACCCATAAAATCAAGAATTTTTGTGGGAAAGCAACCCCTACCTTGGATGCTTTTATTTTTCTATGTGAGCAAGAGATGACACTTAAGGCTAGAGCCCAAACCCGGATTTTCATATTGACTACTGATTCTGTCAAAAATGATTAGCTACTTCTCAGTGAGGATCTACGGGTAGCCGGTAAACGGTCCGGATTTCCTTAGCAGAGTGGGTGGTTTAGAGGACACTACGTAAGGCTCTGTCCTCAAGTAACGGGTAGTCGTTCTACGGTCCGTACTTACTCCCATACTGGCTGAAAGTAGATGCAACTAGTCGTAAGAATTCAGGCCAGTCATTACGAAAATTTCGGCACCTAACAGCTCGCTTAATTATTTCCAAGATTGTTTTGTCACCATAAAATTTAAAAGATAATAGACGAACTCTTACGGCTTCATTGTGTGAGTTGGTGAACCTGGGGTTTGATTTGTGTTTGCATTGATGTGCGTGAACCAATATCGAAGATCAAAAGCCGCACATTTGATAAATTTCTTTTAACTATCCCGTGAAACAGCCCCAAGATCAACCATGACGTTTCATCATCAACCTCCTTTGACAAACACTGGACAATGGTCTGAGTACCCATCTGATCTCTATTATGAAAATGAATTTGTCTCGGTTGGCCCAAATCAACTAAACCCTCTTCTTTAAAAAAACCCTTCAATATTTGCGGGAAATTTTCACCCGCAGACGAATTTGGCCCCCACATTAATTTCCTCCTTGAATCATTCAACCACACATGACCAATTTCCATCCTAGATCGAACCATCTTATTCTCGGTTTCTCGCAAATGAATCAATGCAAGATCAAATTACTTTTGAATCTCATGACTGACCGGGAAATCAAACCCATATGGAAAGACCCACACTTAATGATCATCAGTGTTGGATTAACCACAACGATAAAATCTATATTGACCAATCTGAATATCACTCATTTAATCAGCCTAAACATACGGAGGACCCAACTGATGATATTGACACATATATACCATGTATGACTCCATTATTCGAGGATACGATAGATCATGACCATGGAACTAGACTCTACTCAGACCAGGATTATGCCCGAGTCATAGCATGTTGAGTACGAGACCTACACATTCCCGCAAAATCTTTCCGCTGAGCAGCCTCCTTCCATAATTTTTAAGGAGAAAATTTCAGAAAATAATGATCATATATCGGATATTCAAAGAAATTCTCCTCTCATCACATACAGGAAAATGGAAGATGAAATTATTGAACACAAACCGACTGCTCCCATGATTGATCATGAGCAGAATGTTGAGGATGATATTTCAAGGATCAATAAAAGATTCAAATTAATGGAGGACAGATTTCAAAAATTTGCCGACCGATTTATTTCATTCTCTGGGAGCTCAGACATAAAAATGAATGAGGAAATGATTGGATCTCATATTGACAATTTTGAGGATATTCAGAAACCTAAAGACGATTCTGATAGCGGCACTTCTACTTATTATTCCCCTAGACATGACTATGCATCTGACTCCTCGGAAAATCAAGGCCCCTACTCCTCTACAGAAGACACCACATCACCACACCATACAGAAAATACCAAAAAATTGGAATATTCAAAAACACCAAAAAATCGAAAATTCAGAAAATTTCATAAAAATAACTGAAGAAGATCTGAAGAATTTGGATCATGTTGTACGGGAAGCATTGGAGAAAAGATTGATTTTTGAACTTCCTTTTATAAAGGCCATTGAACACTTCCTCGACCTTAAAGGATTTGTAATTGACAAATTAATGATCAAAAAGTCAGGTAGAATACGGACAAAGACTGAAAGACATATCTTGTCGATGACCTCCTTCTTGGTGTTGAGGAGAAAAACCAAAAGCCGCATAGTGAACCGGTTGCCCAGATTCGACTGCATAATCAAAGACACAATTTTCACCCATGCTCGGATTGATGACGATTCACCGATCAATATCCTCCCGACCTCTGTATTTCACGAACTCAAACTCAGATCGATCAGGAAAATGCGAGAGATTGTTCAATTGGCAGACCGATTGGTAAAGCGATCGAGAGGAGTCATTTCTGTCATCATGGCCTTCCAAGGTGCTCCACTCAAAGTAGAATTCACGATCATTGATATTGAGCATCAAGGAGAATTCATCCAGTCTCCAATTATTCTTGGAAAGCCGTTCTTAGCATTGGCTAAGGCAATTATTGATTGTGAGACTTCGGAAATCAATTTCATAGCATTGGAAGCACTTAGATCTGACCATGTCTTTGAGGAACCACGATCTTCTGAGGCAACCCACGAAGTTCCCGACAACTACAACCATGAAACGGTAGACGAGCCCTACCCTGCTGCTACACCAGAGATAGCGATTGTTGATGAGACGATTGGTTTAGAGAATCTCCCACCTGCTCCATTCCCAATCGCTCTCACCATGGAGAATCATGTATATGAATCATATGATCCGGAGACTTATGCATGGGCACACCCTGGGTCAACATACTCTGACTATATGTATTACATCAACTCGACACAGGAATGCTCCAACATCGAATCAATTAAGAACGAACATGCAGAGACTCTCCCTAGTATTTCACTTCCCGCGGATCTCAAAATAGACAAATCCTTCTACTACGATCTTGAGACATATGCATGGTCGCACCCTAGAGCAACCTTCTCTGAATACCTTGACCAAATCATACCAAATCGAGAATGCACCAACATTCAGAAGATGAAGAACAAACATGCAGCCCGAACACCGACCAAGGAGAAGAATTCTAATGGTTATTCATCTGGATACTCAAGTGAATCGATACCTTCACGAAATAAGAAAAAGAAAGTCACTTTTGATCTTTCGGAAGAGGAATCAGCTGATGATCCCTCATCAGGTCCAGAAAAGGTAGTCTATATGAGTGAAGTCTGTTCGGCAGCTCTAAAGCCATATCTTTACAAGGATCCAAAATTCGATTCTCGTTGGACAATTCCCATTCCTAACTATTATTCATCCAAAGCTGATACTCCTTCCCTCTTCAAGTACACTGGAATTATTTCTTATGAGCTGACTGAGATCGGTGCTTCTGAGTATTCATCTGAGGACAAACTGCTTGATCCCAAGAAGGAACGAATTCTGAGGAAACAGTTGAAGAAACAAAAAGACATGAATATCTGGAGTGTGTCAACTTTCAAATACTATTCCTCTGAGGATAATTCCGATGATGGATATCTTTCATCTGACTCAAACACTTCATCTACTATCCATCTTGACTTTTCTGAGGATGACACTGATAATAGTTGGGAATTATATGCTTCATCTCCAATTCGTCATTACGATCTCCCACCGCAGGCTCACAAGAAGATTAGCCGAAAACCGCCTTAATCATCGGCTATCCACCCTCCCTCCCGACCACATTGGTCTCCTTGTACAGCTTCTTCCTCTACTTAGGCCAAGGCCTAAGTATAGGGGGAGACCGATGCCATCTGTACATACCATTTTCCCCATCACACTCTATCTCCCGATCGCTCCATTTCCACCCTTCTTCCATACTTAGGCTGACCAGAGCCTAAGTATAGGGGGAACCGACGCCCACCTGTATATACTCTCTTCATTCACATACCCCAACCACTTCATTTTTTTCGCTCTTCTTCTATACTTAGACTTATCACAGTCTAAGTATAGGGGGCGGTTATGTAAATCTTATTCTTTTTCTTTTCCTTTTTCACTCTCTTACGCTTAGCCCGAGCTATGTCTTCTTTACGCTTCTTGTGCTCTGAGGACACATCACTCACTAAGTATAGGGGGGTCTATATATATACTTTGTATATATTTTATCCATATCTCGTACTTGCGCGTAAGTCTATATGTATTTACAAGATGGGTAACTAACAAAAAAAGAAAAAAAGAGTTTTGCTACTAACACTAACTGTGCCCAAAATTTTTGAAAATATGGCTTCTTATTCATTTTTGCAAAAATATCCCTTGCAAAAAAAAGAAGAAGAAAATGTGTCTGCATTTCACACACATGCACTTCATCCAGCATCACATTTGCATATGTGAAAAGTCTTTTGGGTTCTGAACCGAGTTATGAGCCGAAACCAAGAGTGGTCTGGACTTGACCTTAATCCACCTAATTTTCAGAGGAACTTCACAGAGAAATAGGTTTTAAGAGTCTTCAGGTCTTTGACTTAATTCTTTGAGTTCCACATGACAATGTGCATCGTTTGACTCTTAGTGTCTAACCTGGTCTCTTCATCCTGGGTACAACTCTGGAATAGGGAATTAATTTGTACTCTCGCACTATGCACTTAGCTCAACTCAAACGGGATGTTGGAAGACTGTGTGAGTTTCTTTTCTGGTAGCGTGGAAATCTAAAGACTGGAGTACGGATTGAAATAAAGCTTCGGAAAAGGGATGGACGGCTGGGCACAATTTTTTCTAAGACTCCAAAAAAAATGTACGGAAAAAAAGATTCTATATCCGTAGGGGCACAACAAGATCCATGCAGAACCACCAAAAATTCCAGATATAAAGAAGCATTCTACCAAATAAACATCTGACCAAAAAGGTCCAAGCTTCAAAACCTGCAGATATTGGTGGAGACTCGGCTACACTGGCCATCTTAACAAGGAGAGGTGACTACACTGACCATCCTCCAGTTCTTTTCCCCTTATTCTATCTTCTCCCCCCAATTCAATTGTGAACACATCGCGACAGACCATAGAAGGAAATACCTGACTCCCCGAGGACGAGTTACTGGAGAGGAGGTTTGTGCGGTAGTCTGGCATTCTAGGTGGGAAGAGCTAAAATCTTTCACACACATGAGTCGGTTGTTCAATGTTCATAGGGTATACTTTGGGAAGAGGATTGATCTAAGATGACTTCTGAGCCGAAACTGTAACAATGATGTGTAGAACTTGAAGGCTGTTGATTTTAAAAGTCTAAGTCTCACAGAAGTTCCGACGCACAAATAATCCAAAGGTCGAGTTTAGTTTCACTTTCACCTTCAGCTCATGGTCTTGGTATGGAACCCAATCTCATTTCAACTCATGGCATTTCTTTTTGATGCTCAGGGACGAGCATGGTTTAAGTATAGGGGGATGATGAATCTCAGATTCATCACTCTAAATCTCATTTATTAAGCTCAAATTCCTCAAAATCAACAGCATTTCGACATCTATTCTGCATAATTAGCATTCATGCATGTTTTCATAAGAATTGCATTTTAGCACTATTTTCTGCACAAAATAAGAAGACAAAAATCCAAGCTAAAATGACAAGTAAATAGCCTAACTTCCCAGATTTTTAACTCATTCATGCTAACTCCGAATGACATAAAATCACCTCCATTGTGTACATATCACTAACAAGAATAAATGAAAAATACAAAAAAATCATTAACCCAAATAAGTGGACAAAAAACCCAAACCCTAGTTTCAGGATTTCCGGAGTAAAAACCTCATATCTTCGCCCATACAGTATCAGTTTTAATCCTACTCACTTTTGAAGTAATGTACATTCAACTACCTTCAAAACAAGACCAAGTTCAAGTGAATCGGAGCTCAAATGTGAAAGTTGGGTTTTGGGCCTCTTTTGTACATTTTGTATTTTAGCGTTTTTTTACTTAATTATTTTATCTACATACTTAACCTATTTTAGATTATTTCTTATTTATTTGTCTTCTTTGATGAAAGTTTTATTAAAATGTATAAAAATCCAAATCCAAATTTATATTGAAATCAAAGAAATAAATTGAGTCCGAGTCTTCACTAACCACTTGTACAAAATTGGTCTTTTTCTTATTTTATTTTATTTCTTCTTTTCCTTAATTAATAAAAATCCAAAAAATAGATTAGTATGTATATATTTATTCTTTATTTTCTAACATTTTTTCCGAATTTTTATTTTGTTTTAAAAATGACAAAAAATTATAAAACCCAAAAATCAAGGTATTCTACGTACATGGGATACCCTAAAAATGTCACTTTATGCAAATGATCGATTTTGGTTTTAATGTCTTCATGAAAGTTGTAGATCTCATCGAGACGAGCAATTTTCGTGAAGAAACATTTTCAATTCGAGGTCGTTTACTATTTGTTTTGCATTTTCCAAAGTATTTATTTTTTGAATTTTCTGGAGCTGACACATGGCAGCCCCTGGGGCAGCCACATGTCAGCCATTTTTGGATTTTTTTATTCTTTCGTTTTTATAAAAAAAATAATAAATAAAACCCTCACACGTGCTGTGCGTGTGCCTCCCCCTGCACGTACCCAGCACGTGCCTCGACCCGCTTCCCCCTTGTACCGCAACGTGGCATGAGGATGGTCGTCCGATCACGGCCGATCGGACGGCCCTTGGATCGTCTTCTTCCTCCGCCACTTTCCTCTTTTGCGCTGTCGCCCCATCATTTTCGCCGCCAATCTCGCCGACCCCGATTCGCCACCGCCTTTCTCCCGAATCTCGCCAACCTCCGATCACGCAATCCCATCGCTGACCCTCGCGATTTCGATCCCTCGTCAAATATCATCCCCGATCTCGTTTCCTTCTCTGGCCCGAACCCATCTCCTATATAAGATCACCTATGCTGCCAACGAACTTCATCCACCGATTGCACCCCGGAGACCCGTCGCAGCAGTGACAGCACCGCGTCGCCTCCCCGGTGAGATCCGAGCAATCCAAGCTCATTACAGCGGCGTCCTCAGCCCTCCTGCCCTTGCTCCAGCAACTTGTCATCGAGCCAACCGCCAACACTTCTCCGCCTCAACTCCAACGTCTCCGCCCATTCACTGCATCTTCTCCGTCAACGACTCTCCCACGACTTCAGCTGCACATCTTCGACATTTAACCTCCAGCTCCACACCGCCGACTCCGACTTCGATCGTCAGTGTCTCCAACTCCGACGTGTTTCGCCAGCAACAACCGGCCATCCAGATCTCCTCCGCCTCTCCACCACGATCTGCAGGCCAAGATCCGCCCGTGCGCTGATGAATCTCGTATTCATCATGCTAAAATTGATCATTTAGGCTCTGTTCCCCAACATCCATATGCATTTAATCATTAATAAAGCATCATTAGCATACATCCATTTGTAAATAATATTTGCATTTCATCATGCATAAATTGCATTAAAAATACCAAGTGTAAATTAGCTCAAAAAGCCGCTAACTCCTCTTATTTTTAGTTAATTCATCCTAACTCCGATTAACCCCAAACTATCTCCATTGTGTAGTTATTACTAACCCTATTAAATAAAAAATATACAAAAAAATTACTTACTCCAATAAGTGTCAAATAATCCCAAAGTCTAATTTCACATCTGACGGACTAAAACAAGCATATCTCCCTCATACAGTGTCTGACTTTAGTTTACTCACTTTTAAAGTACTTCATTTTCAATTACCTTCAAAACAAGACCAATTTCGTAAAATTCAGAGCTCATATGTGAAAGTTGGGTTTTGGGCCTCTTTTGTGCATTTTGACTTTTTGCTATTTTTGACCTCAATTTTTATGTACTTAATTAACCCTTCTAATTTTATTTTTTTTTCCATTTATGTTCTTTGATGAAAGTTTTATTAAGTGACATAAAAATCCAAATTCAGTTTAAAACTGAAAATAAAGAAACTGACTGAATCCAAGTGTCCGTTGTCGATCTGTGCAAAAATTATGTGTTTCTTACTTTTATTTTATTTTCCTATTTTCTTATTTATTAAAAATCCAAAAAAAAGATTACTGTGTAAATAATTTTCTTGTATTTTATCGTACTTTTTCTAGATTTTTATCCCTTCTAAAACCACCAAAAAATTACAAAACCCCCAAAATTCAGTTTTCTATACACGTGGAGAACCACCAAAAATATCACTTCGTACAGGTGACCTCTTTTGCTCCCAGACCCTTCATGAAAGTTGTAGACCTCATCGAGAAAAACAACTTTCATGAAGGAAACTTTTTGATCCGAGATCCCCTCTTATTTCTTTTCCCCTCTTTAATTTCGAATTTTTTGGGTGCCACGTGGCAACTCCTGGGCGTGCCACGTGGCACCCCACTTTCTTCACTCCGCGCCACCCCCGGTTCACGTGCCCAGCACGTGACCCCACCTTCTTCCCCATCCACTCGTTCAATCCCCCCCCCCCCCCGTTTCCCTTTTCCCCCTTCCATAACCGCCGACCTCGACCTCCTCCTTGTAACGCCCCCGCCACCTCCGGCCGTTACGAAGCCACCCTCGCCACTAACCGCCGCCACCCTCCTATAAAAACCTCCCCTTTCGGCCATCTCAGCATCCGCCATATCTGAGAGGGTTTGGCCTAGCTTCCATCTCATAACTTGGTGACAGCAAGGGGGTGTTCGTGTGAAGGCAAGAACGACCACGACCCATCTCTAGGGCGTGATCCAGTAGCCAACCAAGCTGTTGCTGCTGCTTCCCAAACTGTTGTTTGAGCTTCGTGTTCCCTTCCGCCAAGAACCACTTGAAGTGAAGATCTTGGCTGAGCTTCTTCAAGCTCCAACCATTTTCGGCGAACATCTCCAGGTAAATATTTTCCCCTTCTTATCTTCCCTGCCAAACCGTGTCATTGTTCTACAACCTATCCCTCTTGAAAACCCTATTTTCTTCTCCTTCTCTACCTAATCTAAACTCATTTAGAAACTCCTCTCATTTTGACAATTGACGACTATCAACTTCGCCTATCTCCCTCCTCACTTCTTTCTTGACTTCCGTTATCTCCCAACTCATGTGTCTACGCACTAGAGCTTCCAGCTCTGTTCTTCCACGCACAACAAAGAGCTGCCGCCCATTTCATCCGCTTGTTAAATTATTAGGCCGAGAACTTGTAGACCAAGTCTCCCCATCTTCACTTGCGGGTTTTAAACCACCACACATCAGAGCCCTATTTTTTGTAGATTGACAGAGGCTGGAACCCACGTCATCTCCACCTTGTCAAACTGAGGTACCATTCACCATTCATTCTCATATGCAATGCAAAAACAATAGAGATCCTCTGTAGATATCTATCGAATAATGAATGTGATCTTTCTGGAATGAAGTCTGCTGAACAATAAACCTGACGTATATTGCTATTACATTCAAGAACCTCATGTATTGTCATTAATTTCCCACTGCCATCCTGATTTGAACATTGGATTTAATACTCGAAGATAATGGTATGCATGTTGACATTGTTTTGGTGTTTTAATATAGATTTATCTTTCAACGTGTGTGTGATTTGATCACAAATTTGCTTGTCATGTTCGATTGATTTCCAATGAGATTCTTCCTTAGACACAATATCCATGCGCATATGCAAACTGCAGATATTGCTCGTTTTCGTAACTTTCCTTGAATTTATAATGAGAGCAGGGCTGAATAGATCATCAATACATCAGATATGATTAAGGTACATCATTCTACAGATAAGGTCTGTGGAAATTTCAGATTCATTTGATTTTGTTTTGTGCCACGAGTCGAAATCTTCACATACAGGACTGCTGGATGCCCACTCGAGAAACTCAAACCGAAGCAGCTGCAACCTTGTCAGATCCATCCTTCAACAGAAACAACAATAGCCAACAACAACCTCTCACAAAGGATCCTCAAGCAATAAAGAAGACAAAGAGATTGAAGGAGGAGGACCCAGGCCATCAAGATCATAAGTCCACTTTAGGCAATTTGTGAAGAAGTCTTCTACACAAACGCCCCCGTCTCCAGGATAATTTTCATAAAGACGTAGTTGCATTTGCATAGCGCAGATAAGATCCAACAAAGACTGTTTTGTGAGAAAACTTCATTTTTTCCATCTTTTATCAAACATTGCAAAGTTTTGAAGCTTATTTCATCCTCTATGTTGTGAGATACTATGGATATGATTTTGATGATGTTGAATTTGGATTTTTTTTTCATTAAGACTATCATTGTGGAATCTATTTCTCCGATGTTTAGCTCAAGAATTTTTTTTTGAGAAATGATATTTCTTGCGGAGAAGAATTGAGAAGATCCTAGGCACCATATCTTGGAACAATATCGATTCTAGTGCTTAAATAATCCGAGGAAATTTATTATTACAGGAATTTTATTGGATAAGTTTTGATTGAATATTTTTTGAATCAAATTTTTTTGGGGGTCGGGGGCTATATAGAGGAGGATTTAATTCTCGGTATTTGATGTAATCAAACCTTTCTTGAGGATTAAAGTGGAGAAAATTTGGAGATCACATCGTTATGTGATTTCACTAATTGTAGGATTAATCTTATATCTATTCACTCTTACATGCATCAAGAATTAATTTGATACATCTTGCTGGATTTGATATTATTTGATCTGTGATTTCATTTTGAGGATGTTGATTAATCTTATTTGGATTAAACATCACTAAATCATAGATTTGGTGCTTCATTCTCTCTGTTTAACTTTCTTCATATTGCACCTTTCATCATTGCATTGCATTGCATTGCATTATAGTTTCTTGAGATAGAAATTAATCGAGCAATTAATTATTTAATTTAATTTAATTTAAAATCACGCAACTAAAAATCACCGTTCCCTGTGTTCGATCTTGGTAGACTTGCCAAGTAAAAATCTTCCACAACATTCAAAGATTGTGGTATTTTGATCGACCGAAATTCGCCTCCTATACTACAATTCATTGTTATTAAAGAGGTGGATTTCGCGCTCATCAGATGGTGTCGTTGCCGGGGAACGACAAATTTTTAGGGTTTTAAATCATTTTTGTAATTAATTGTTGTGAAGTTATTTTTTATGACATTTTTTCTGCATTTTATTTTGCATTTCTCTTTTACTTCTGCTACTAACTGCAAATTCTCTCTTTGCAGACTATTGGGAGCCAAATTTTGGATATTAATCAAGGATCTGTAAGGAAGATTGAATTTTAATTTTTGTGAGAGAGAGCCTAGTCTACGTTTAAATTTCTGCATTATTCTCAGGGTCCTTCTCTTTGAACCCTTGTAATAATTGGCCTGATTATTTTTGTGGTGTGTCGGGTCTGTTTCAACCCTTCCGTGTGGTTGGGACCCCGCTTGAGTGGCGTAGGACTTAGGCACATATACGATTGTTTCTTTATCATTGTTTGTGCTTGTAATTCTTAGGCCACACTTTCACTGATTAAACGTATTGTAGATCGTTCAACATTAGCCAAAAATTAAAATCAATTCTTTCCGCTAATAGAACTATCTGCTTAGGGTGTTTTTCATCTGTGCATATCATTTAGTGTAAATTTTAATTCCTTATACTGCATCCTGCATGAAGAATGCAAGGATTCACTGTAAGTCTTTCTCTTAAGCATGCATCATTGATTTACGTTTGCATTGGCTTTTCCGATTCTCCTTTCTCGAGTTTTACAGCATAGGAATTAACGGAATTGGGATTGCTCGTTAGGCATGTATTTCTATGCTCACATAAACTTCAGTGATAACCTCAATTTTAAAATCGGAACTGCTAATCAAGGTCAGTGTAAATAAAATTGACATAAAATTAACCTGTGTTTGGTGTAGAGAAACCCACTCGTTGTTTGTAAGGACAAGATCGCACACCTTAGGATAGAGCCAAAAACCGAAGTGCTTCATTCAGACTACTGATTTTAAAAACAATTAGCTACTTTCAGTGAGGGTCGCGGGTATCCGTTTATGGTCCGACTTCCCTTAGCAGAGTAGGTGGTTTAGAGGACACCGCGGAAGGCTCCGTCCTCAAGTAACATGGGTAGTCATTTAAACGGTCTGTATTTACACCTATACTGGTTGAAAGTAGGTGCAACTAGTTGTATGAACTCGGGACAGTCTTTGTGAAATATTTCGGCACCTAACAGCTCCGCTTAATTTTCAAGATTGTTTTATCATTAAATTAAAACTGAAAAGATAAGGGGCCGAACCCTAACGTGCCTTCACTAGTGTTGAGTGGGTGAATCAACATGTTTGTTTTGTGTTTGATTTGTGTGTCTCAAAGACATTGCAATCGCAAGCAAATCGTGGTTCGCTAATCATTCCATCCCTCTTGAGAAGATGTCGGCACATTGGTCTTCTTTTCCGATCTCCACGACCTTGTCCTGATATGCTTCTTCTCACACTCCTCAAGAGAACCCGAGCTTCAAATCAAGTTCTCCTCAGCTATCATTCTCTTCCCGCCCATACATCCCACTCTATGACCACATTCTTCTTGGAATAACCCTCTCTCACATTTTGATAATCTTATGGACGTGAGAGAGAGACCAGAATTGAGGATGAACAATAGAGTGACGATATTGATAGTAGAACATGATTTCCAGTTACTATGATCTCACAACCTCTTGAACCATCTCCTGCTCAAGATGACTATCCTCTTGAGTACAATCAATTTTCCTTCGACAATCCACGAGAAAACCAAAGTCAAGGAAATATAACTCATGACCAGAGCATAATGTTTATGAACAATCAATACTTTACTCGAGGTTACATGCCAAAATCACGACACATGGAAAATGATTATTCAATCACTAGTCATGAGATGTTTGAGGATGAGATTGCTCGGATTAATCATAGAGCAGACACTTTAACTAAGAGAATATATGATCTCTTCCAGTCTATGCAAAATTCAGAAGAAGTGAGGCCACCACCATGCGAACCACTGGATCATCACAATCAGGCACAACCACCGCTGACCTCTGAACCCCCGACTGACCATATTACAGAAAATACCAAAAAATGAAAAAATTGAAAATTCAAAAAAATTGGACAATTATGAAATGGAAGCATTTTGCAAGAGTCTGATCTTAGAGCTTCCATTGATCAAAGTCATAGAATATGTGCCTGATCTTAAGAGATTTGTGAAGAGTCGATTGAACCCCAAAAAGACGGGCAAGAACGATCCATGACTGAATATCATGTCATATCTATGGCTAGTTCTTTGGTGATGAATCATAAAATCAAAAGCCGCAAAGTCAAGCGGTTGACTCGGATCACATGTGAAATTGGGGATTCAACATTCACTCATGTTCGGTTAGACGACGACTCCATATTAAACATCCTCCTCAAGTCCGTCTTTGACCAACTCAAACTTGGACAACTCAAAAAGACTCGGGTGATCGTTCAATTACCCGATCGATCTACCAAAAGACCGTGGGGGATCGTTTCTGTCGTCATAAATTTCCGAGGTAAGAACACAAAGTGGACTTTATTGTCCTTGACATTGACCACCCCGGAAGGATATCTGAGTCTCCTATCATTTTAGGAAAGTCGTTCTTAGCCTCCGCTAAGGCGATCGACGATTGCGAGACTCGGGAAATCAAGTTCCCAAACTAGAACCACAATGAACAAATCCCCAATGACACATCCTGCTCTGAGGAAAACCAGCTTGAAATCGACAGTTATGATCAGGAGATAAATATTTCACATTATCAGACATCTCCGCATGACACACTGATACAAACCTTAGGAGAGTCACCTAAAAGACTGACTATTGGACAAACTTCGGATTCTCACCATCCTATCAATGCTCCTAGGAAAAATCAAGATTTTGGAGCTTATGAAGAATTGGACCATATTATTGAAGATCACCACGATTTTTTGAGTGGTCCAATCTTTGAGTCAACAGTAATTCATGAGATACCTGAACCATATAAGGAACCGACTTCGGAAACATCCGATGTCACCAAAATTCACGACCATCCGAAAGTGACATCAAAATCCCCAGCCATAAACCACAAAATCACCAGGAACAATCTCCCTCGACTGAAGCTGCGCATGACCCTTCAAGAATTGGTCGACTTTTACGGGGATTCATCTGATGAGGAACTCACGAATGTCACATCGGTTACTCAAGACAGGGAGATGAAGATTGTCCAACTTCCTCCCAATACTTCCCAAGGAAACAAACCGACCAAGAAAGTCACCTTTGACCTTAGACATCAGGTGATTTCTGAAGAGTCCTCGTCCGATCCTGATGTGGTTCATCAGATAAGTGCAATAGGTACAACTCTGATCCAAGGGAACTTACCTCTGATCGACAAAAGTTGGAGATCCTTTACAGACGACTACTATTCTCCTGAGGACGACTCTAACGATGGCTGGTCTTCTTCATCGGCCCCCTCTTCATCACACTCCACATCTCCATACTATCTCCCTCCATATTCTCGCAAAAAGGTCCGTAGCAAACCTCCTTGATCTTGTACATCCGCAAATCTACCCGGTTCCCTATCTGTAATTATCCGATTATACTTATGCTGACCTGAGCCTAAGTATAGGGGGGTCGTTGCCTTTGTTTATCCATCACTTCTCCTCTTTCTATTTTTGTCTCATCTATACTTAGTACGAGCTATGTCTACATTTCACTTTGTGCCATGAGGACATAGCACACGTTAAGTATGGGGGGGTGTTTGTATAAATTTTATCTACTTTATCCATAGCTCGTACTTTAATCATTTTTATCTAACATTGGAGATGGGTACAAGTAGTGTGTATAATACATGTTTTTCAAAAAAAAACAAAACAAAACAAAACAAACAAAACACCCTAAAAAACTTTTTGCATTAAAAGAAAAAATCACTCATGGTCTTGCATTTCGTCAAGCATTCCATGCATTCCTTGGTTGATATATTCCTGACACATTTACCATCACTCAAGGCTTGAGGATTTTTGAGGACACTTGATTTCTGAGACATTGAGATTCTGAGTTAGCCTGTCTTAGTCATTAGGGTTTTTGAACTTAATAATCCACACTTCCCTAGTTTGAAAGATTTGAGCGCTATAGTGCACTCTTCATCTCTACCTTCAAAAAAAGAATATAATCAGCACAATCACTCCCACAACTGCATGATTGATGAGATGAGTTGAGATATCACTTGAGGAAGTAGGACTAGAGATTTGAGTTTAGACCCGATCTGATGATATTGGAGGATGGAATAAAGTTAATGAAGGCTGTAGAAAACATGAGTGTCAGCAAAACCCTATCCAGTATGTGAACAAGATTCATATGCTATCTCTTTGATAAATGACCTAAGTGCTAGGGTATGATGAAACTTAATGAAAATTGTTGATCAGTGTGTGCCAATTTTGGTAAAAGTAGTGGAGCTAGCCAACAAAAGAAAAGAAAAAAGAAATGTCAAAGAAAAGCTCTATCATCCAAAATCAAATTCCAAATGAGCTTCCACCAATGGCAAGCACTCCCAAACATTTTCAAAGTGTCCAATTGGACCAAGTGCTAATTAGAATCAAGGAGTTGGGCTGACACCATAAAAGGGCTCTGCATCGTAAGCGATACAAGTCTGGGTGTCAAAGATATCTTAGATACTCAAAAGAGACACACTCCGGTGTACTCCTTGAAAAACAAGTGCAGATGACTCCAAATTCTCTTGACAGACACATTGATCAACAAAATAAAAATATACTTGTGTTGAGTAATAAGGCACTCGAGAGGCACCTTGTTCCAATGCGAGGGAGAGAAAATTAGACACAATCCTATGCCCTCCATCATATGGTCGTCTATCTACACTTTCAAGTCTGACAAACTAATGAGACGGTTGACTGAAGCAAGAATAGACTTATTCCCTAGTGTTGAGGATTAGGTCTAGAGGAGAGTCTCTTGGATTGGGACTTTGGGTGATGTCTCGACTTGACTCTCATGAATGCAGTACATTAAAAATCATATCTTTATATTATATGTACAAACAAAGAGTCTGAAAATTAGAGAGGTTGGATGCCTTTTCATTAAAACTTGGTTGAGCTCAAAATTTTAGGATCACTCAAATTGAGGGTCTTTTATGAATTGAGCCTTGAAAATTCACATACATAGTCAAGGATGTATTCAACTAAGTCATTCATTCATGCTCGGGGACGAGCATGGTCTAAGTATAGGGGTATGATGAATCTCGTATTCATCATGCTAAAATTGGTCATTTAGGCTCTGTTCTCCAACATTCATATGCATTTAATTATTAATAAAGCATCATTAGCATACATACATGTGTGAATAATATTTGCATTTCATCATGCATAAATTGCATTAAAAATCCCAAGTGTAAATTAGCTCAAAAAGCCGCTAACTCCTCTTATTTTTAGTTAATTCATCCTAACTCCGATTAACCCCAAACAACCTCCATTGTGTAGTTATTACTAACCTTATTAAATAAAAAATATACAAAAAATACTAAATCCAATAAGTGTAAAATAATCCCAAAGTCTAATTTCACATCTGACGGACTAAAACAAGCATATATCCCTCATACAGTGTCCGACTATGGTCTACTCACTTTTAAAGTACTCCATTTTCAATTACCTTCAAAACAAGACCAATTTTGTAAAATTCAGAGCTCATATGTGTAAGTTGGGTTTTGGGCCTCTTTTGCGCATTTTGACTTTTTGCTATTTTTGACCTCAATTTTTATGTACTTAATTAACCCTTTTAATTTTTTTTCATTTGTGTTCTTTGATGAAAGTTTTATTAAGCGAAATAAAAATTAAAATCCAGTTTAAAACTGAAAATAAAGAAACTGATTGAATCCAAGTGTCCGTTGTCGGTCTGTGCAAAAATTGTGTGTTTCTTACTTTTATTTTATTTTCCTATTTTATTATTTATTAAAAATCCAAAAAAAGATTACTGTGTAAATAATTTTCTTGTATTTTATCGTACTTTTTCCCCATCCAGTACGTGACCCCATCTTCTTCCCCATCCAGCCGTTCCATTCCCCCCCCCCCCATTTCCCGTCCTCCCCCTTCCATAACCATCGGCCTCGACCTCCTCCTTGTAACGCCTCCGCCACCTCCAACCGTTACGAAGCCACCCTCGCCACCAACCACCGCCGCCCTCCTATAAAAACCTCCCCTTTCAGCCATCTCAGCATCCGCCATATCTGAGAGGGTTTGGCCTAGCTTCCATCTCATAACTTGGTGACATCAAGGGGGTGTTCGTGCGAAGGCGAGAACGGCCATGACCCATCTCTAGGGCGTGATCCAGTGGCCAACCAAGTTGCTGCTGCAGCTGCTTCCCAAACTGCTGCTTGAGCTTCGTGTTCCCTTCCGCCGAGAACCACTTGAAGCGAAGATCTTGGCTGAGCTTCTTCAAGCTCCAACCATTTTCGGCGAACATCTCCAGGTAAATATTTTCCCCTTCTTATCTTCCCCGCCAAATCGTGTCATTGTTCTACTACCTATCCCTCTTGAAAACCCTATTTTCTTCTCCTTCTCTACTAATCTAAACTCATTTAGAAACTCCTCTCATTTCGACAACCGATGACTATCAACTTCGCCCATCTCCCTCCTCACTTCTTTCTCGACTTCCGTTATCTCCCAACTCCTGTGTCTACGCACTAGAGCTTCCAGCTCTGTTCTTCCACGCACAACAGAGAGTTGCCGCCCATTTCATCCGCGTGTTAAACCATCAGGCCGAGAACTTGTAGATCAAGTCTCCTCATCTTCACTTGCGGGCTTCAAAGCACCACACATCAGAGCCCTGTTTTTTGTAGATTGACAGAGGCTGGAACCCACGTCATCTCCACCTTGTCAAACTGAGGTACCATTCACCATTCATTCTCATATGCAATGCAAAAACAATGTAGACCCTCTATTGATATCTATCGAATAATGAATGTGATCTTTCTGGAATGAAGTCTGCTGAACAATAAACCTGACGTATATTGCTATTACATGCAAGAACCTCATGTATTGTCATTAATTTCCCGCTGCCATCATGATTTGAACATTGGATTTAATACTCGAAGATAATGGTATGCATGTTGACATTGTTTTGGTGTTTTAATATAGATTTATCTTTCAACGTGTGTGTGATTTGATCACAAATTTGCTTGTCATGTTCGATTGATTTCCAATGAGATTCTTCCTTAGACACAACATCCATGCGCATATGCAAACTGCAGATACTACTCATTTTCGTAACTTTCCTTGAATTTATAATGAGAGCAGGGCTGAATAGATCATCAATACATCAAATATGATTAAGGTACATCATTCCGCGGATAAGGTCTGTGGAAATTTCAGATTCATTTGATTTTGTTTTGTGTCTCGAGTCAAAATCTTCACATACAGGACTGCTGGATGCCCACTCGAGAAACTCAACCGGAGCAGCTGCAACCTTGTCAGATTCATCCTTCAACAGAAGCAACAATAGCCAACAACAACCTCTCACAAAGGATCCTCAAGCAGTAAAGAAGACAAAGAGATTGAAGGAGGAGAACCCAGGCCATCAAGATCATAAGTCCACTTTAGGCAATTTGTGAAGAAGTCTTCTACACAAACGCCCCCGTCTCCAGGATAATTTTCATAAAGACCTAGTTGCATTTGCATAGCACAGATAAGCTCCAACAAAGACTGTTTTGTGAGAAAACTTCATTTTTCCATCTTTTATCAAACATTGCAATGTTTTAGAGCTTATTTCATCCTCTATGTTGTGAGATACTATGGATATGATTTTGATGATGTTGAATTTGGATTTTTTTTCATTAAAACTATCATTGTGGAATCTATTTCTCTGATGTTTAGCTCAAGAAATTTTTTCGAGAAATAATATTCCTTGCAGAGAAGAATTGAGAAGATCCTAGGCACCATATCTTGGAACAATATCGATTCTAGTGCTTACATAATCCGAGGAAATTTATTATTACAGGAATTTGATTAGATAAGTTTTGATTGAATGTTTTTTGAATCAAAGTTTTTTGGGGGTCGGGGGTTATATAGAGGAGGATTTAATTCTCGATATTTGATGTAATGAAACCTTTCTTGAGGATTAAAGTGGAGAAAATTTGGAGATCAAATCGTTATGTGATTTCACTAATTGCAGAATTAATCTTATATCTATTCACTCTTGCATGCATCAGGAATTAATTTGATACATCTTGCTGGATTTGATATTATTTGATCTGTGATTTCATTTTGAGGATATTGATTAATCTTATTTGGATTAAACATCACTAAATCACAGATTCAGTGCTTCATTCTCTCTGTTTAACTTTCTTCATATTGCACCTTTCATCATTGCATTGCATTATAGTTTCTTGACATAGAAATTAATCGAGCAATTAATTATTTAATTTAATTTATTTTAAAATCACGCAACTAAAAATCATCGTTCCCTGTGTTCGACCTTGGTAGACTTGCCAAGTAAAAATCTTCCACAACATTCAATGATTGTGGCATTTTGATCGACCGAAATTCGCCTCCTATACTAAAATTCATCATTATTAAAGAGGTGGATTTCGCGTTCATCATGCGCCCCCTCCGCTAGAGCCACCAGCACCGCCGGTCGGGCATCGCCCCGAGGCCCCCTTCCCCGTGTGAGTCACACGTAACGGAGGGGGGAACGTTAGCAATACATCATCACGGGTCACATGCTTGGCATGTGACCTGCTGGAGTATTTGCACCGCACCCCTTTAAGAACCATCAGTTATCACCGGAGCCCAGGGTCACGTGCATGGCACGTGACTCCTGTGGAATTTTCAAGGAAGCCCTTGACCGTTCCTCCATATTGCGCATCAGCCCCCACCGACCAGGTCACGTGCTTGGCACGTGACCAGTTGGCAATTTTGCAAATAAGCCTCCTAGGAGATTGGTAATTACAACTAGGCCCCCCTATATATTTTATTTATATTTATTACATCTATACCCCTGTCTTTATCCTTCATTTTAGACCTCTATATAACATTGTTTTATTTATCCAAAAATAGCATTGTGTTTCTCATATAATTCTCTACACTTTGACATATTGTGGATATTTTTGTGATTGATAGTTAATTAATAATTAATTATTTTTGAAATTTGCATATTTTGCCCATTTCATGCTCTGAAATTTATATTTGATTAACTGGTGTTTTAAAAATTCCCGAAAAATCACTTAGTGTAGAGTTAATTGTGCTTGACATTATGCCCAAAAAGAATCGCATTGCATGCATAGTTTGCCCTGTAAAAATCATTTTGCATATTTCAGTATTTGATTTTTAATAGATATTAGATCTCACATTTTCGATGTTTAGGATTTTTTTGAGATCAATCACCTAATGATAGATCTTAGATAATTTTATTCCTTGAAAATATTTAGGTTTAATATTTATTATAACTAAATATTAAAATTCATTTTGTTTGCATTTAAAAATTCATAAAAAAATTCATATTGCATCCAAAAATTCCCAAAAAATACAGTGCATTCATTTTATCATATTTTGCATCGTGGCCAAGTTTCGTATTTTTTGGACATCGTTTGAACGTAATTTATATTTTAGGCCCTAAATTAAGCCGAAATTGCATTTTGCATCCCTTATTGCATAAAAAATTCCAAAAAAAGACCGCCTCGAAAAACCGTGCACGAATTTTGATAGACAAAATTGTAGGTTGTTCCTTTGCCTCCTTGTGATCGACCTTGGGACTTACCCAAGTAAAATAAACATAAAACCATTTGATTAAAAATTGATTAAATTTTATGTGGTTATTTTCTCGACCGACTCCGATTGCCGCCTACAACGAACGACAAGTCATTCATATTTTTTACACACGATGATAAATGCATCTTCTTAACAAGCGAATTTCAGATTTGTCAGAGTCAGAGTTGTAGTGTTTCCTGAGTCTATTACAGAAATAGTCTCAAATGGCAGTTCCATCATGGGCATGATCATGGTTGCGGTCAATGTGAGTTCAGATTCTAATGTGTCCCAGACATTATCAAGCTCATTAATTTCTTGTCTGGTGAGAGGGCATGGTGGAGCTTCTAGTGCTAGATTCAGATTGTATGTGGCAATTTCATGAGAAGTGTTTTTGTAAGTGGACCTAGAGGTGTTAAGACTAACCTCTAAGGGGTCTTTGGTGAGATGGATGGGGGCAAAGTCTTTTTTAATGTTGAGAACATCACATCTTTCTATCAAACCATAGTCTTCGGTCTCAGATTAAGTAGAAGTAGGGGTGACCAGATCAACAGGAATGACTTGGCCATTGATTTTTAAATCCAACTCTTCCATCCTCATAATCAAAATGAGCTTTAGCAGTGGCAAAAAATGGTCGTCCCAGTATGATTGGTGTCTCACTCAATATATTTGCTTGATCCATATCCATCACAACAAAGTCGACCGGGAATTTATGACCTTGAACATCAACTATCACATCCTAAAGTAGTCATTTTGGTCTTTTCACAGATCGATCAGCCATTTGCAAAATCATTGAGACAGTTTTCAGTTTTCCTAGGTCAAATTGCTCCAGAATAGCAGTCGGGAGAAGATTGATGGAAGCGCCATTATCTAGCAGGGTGTGATCGAAGGTTAATTTGCTAATTGTGCATCTAACTAGAGGAGCTCCTGGATCTTTCTTTTTGGTGGGTAAGAATTGAGAGATGGCATTGGTTGTTGCTCGAGGGAGCACATGTCTTTCAATATCTTCATTGTCCTTTTTACTTTTTCCCTTGGATTTCCGTTTTGGTGTGCATTTTTCCTTCAAAAATCGGGAGAAGGTTGGAACTTGTTCAAGGGCTTTTAAGAGTGGGATTTCAATGACAATGTCGGAGAATAGTTTTTCTAGCTCTGGATCGATGGTGGAAGATCGAGTCTTTCTTCGGTGAAGAGCTCCGGGAAAGAGGATAGTTATGGTTGGGGAGGCAGGAAGGGGCATGGTTTTCTCAGTTAGCATCTCTTCATCATTAATCTCCTCCTCAATTTCAATTTGATCCTCTAGTGGTCTGGTGAAGGCAGAAGTAGTTTTCCCATTTCTCAGAGTGACCGCATTAGCAGATTGGTTTGGTCAGGATGGAGTTTTGAAATTTACTTGATTTCTAGGTGCTTGTTGTGGTTTCCCTTGATTTGTCTTAGAAGATGTAAAAAATCCTCGATTCTGGTTTTAGAAACCAGGTGGTGAGGTGAAAGATCCGGCAGGTGGTTGAGTTTGAAGTACTCCATATGAACTAGCCTTGTTGGTGTTGGGATTGGGTAGAGGTTGAGGTGACAAGGCTGGGATATATGATCTGATCTCGACAAACTGTCGGGCATTCTCAGAGTTGGATTTTTGTTGAGCTTCAATGGTATGTTGCTGTGCTATAGCCAATTGTTGTATTGCTTGAGCCAAAGCATCGAAGTTAACCGCAGTGGTAGAGGGTTGGGCTATGGGTTGTGCTATTGGTTGTCTAGGTTGGGTGTGATTCTGGAAATGATAGTTGTTTTGTCCATTCCACCCAGAATTTGATTGTTCTCTCCATGTGTTGTGGTTATTTGAAATGCTTCTCCTTGATTTCTCTGCACCCAATTCACAGTCTCAGGATTTAGGTCTTGATTATGGGTGAATGTGGTGTGGTCAACTTCATGGCTGGTGGGATTATTCATAGCTAATTTTTCTATGGCTTTAGTCATGAGGTTTATTTGTTTTGAGAGGGTTTCCCATTTGTCAGGATTCTCATTGCTAGAACTCTCATGGTCAATGATATTGACTGTCCTTGTGTTCCCACTGTATTATTCAATTGAGGAACTATTCACCGAATTGTCAGCCATATTTTCAAACAAAGTCCAAACGAAATGCTCATCACAGCTGATGTAGTTTCCATCGCATGAGCCATCAATCACTCTCTTAAATGATGTATCTATGCCCTCATAAAATATCTGAACTAACTTCCATTTGAGAATGGCATGATGAGGGTATTTCCCTTGAAGTTCCTTAAACCATTCCCAGGCTTCATGAATTGGCTCTCTGTTTTTCTGAGTGAAAGATGAAATGGCTTGTCTCAGGGCATTGGTTTTTCCTATGGGAAAATATTTCTTGATGAAGGCTTCCCTTAAGGCATACCATGAAGTGAGAGGGGTTCCGTAATTCCAAAGCCATTGAAGTGCTTTGTCTTTGAGTGAGTAGGTGAAGGCTTTCATGTATATGTATTCTTTGTCTACCCCAGGGACACTCATTGTGTTACAAGCAGATCAGAAATCTTGGACGTGGAGGAAGGGATCTTCAGAGTCATTCCCATAGTACTTTGGGATTAAGGAGAGGGATGCGGGCTTTATTTTGAGATCTCCTACTTCAGGCGGGATTTGGACCCAATGAACTAAGTCTTCTGCAGCCGGGTTGTAATGTGTGCTTATGGGTGGTGGTCGGATGAGAGGTGCTATGGTCTGACGGATCGTCGCATTTTCATCTCTCAATAATTGCAATTGATGCAGGATGAGATCCATAGGGTTTGGTCTTTCTTCTCCCGTGTCAGGTGAGTTCTCAAGTTTCTTAGTTGAAAGAGATGGGTTGGATTTTGATTTATAGATTGGGTCATAATCTAGAGGTTGTTGTAATAGATTTTTCAGAGACTTACAACCTAGCATACACATCACAAACATCAGATAAGTTGTTGATTCACCAACTCACACAAAAATTAACGCGGGAGCGGTTATCTTTTCAATTTTAGTTTAGTGATTCAACCAAAGTTTTCAGAGAAATTAGAGTCCTTAAAGATGAGGTGGGTGTGGAAGATTGTGAGAAATTGATGTCCTAATCCGGTTGGGGGATCCAGGGTGTGGTACTCAGATCGAGGATCTGCTTCTTCCCACAAGAACATGTACCCAATACGCCGAGGAGTTACGCTTTTCTCTCTGCAATCCCACGTAGCACCAGGGATTTTTGTCTCTATCCAAGGGTTATATGTGCTCATGATTTTTGTGTTATACATGTGCATCAAAACAAGCATTCAGAATTTTGCCTGCTTTCTGCTCGGGCCACTGCGGTGGCCTTTCAAGCTTATCTTTTTAGCACGATAAAGCACGTTTTGGTGATCTTTTTAGGTTAGCAGAGGGAGAAGACCATAGAAATGATGCAAGGAAGAAGTATTTTTTCAATTTTTTTCGATTTAAATTCGAGCACAAACAAATGCAAATATTTAAAAAAAACCTAGGATGCCTAAGAAAAAGGGGAGCTTATAATGCCTGCACTTCTGGCGCTAATCCGTAATGTTTTGTCCTATTGATGACGAGCTTTTCCGAGGGGGGAGAAATTAATATTACAGAAATTTTCTACCTAAAACAAATTACAAGTTCGTTAAAAAATACATGGATCTTCATTTTTTTCTTTTTTGGAGTTCAAGTACCTGAAATAAAAAAAATTACACGGATTAGACTATCGAAAATAAGTTAGAAATGAAGAAAAAATTGCAAATGTTGCCTAGTCCCCGACAACGGTGCCAAAATGTTGACAAAGTTTTTCGCGGTTTAAAATGATGATTTTATCAAGTCATTGTTTTCCCACGATAAACCGTTATCAAACAAATAAAATACAACTACGAGCGCGATATATGTAAGCAAAAAGTATGCGGAGAGTAGAGGATAGAATCCACGAGGACTAAACAAATTCACAATTTTAATTCGACATTTAACACATAAAATGATAGGTGAAATAGATGAAGTGCAACTTGGAAAGGAAATACTTCAAACAAATGCAATCCAATCAATATGGAAAGTAAAGGATATGCATGAAATACTTAGAATAAAAGATGGTTCAAGAGTTTAGATGCAAATGACATATAAATAAACAAGAGAGAGAGAGAAGTAGTGTTTCTCATTAACGCATGAAGACGATGCAATTTGTTGCTCCCCGCGACAAGGACGATGGCTGCTAGACGCGGAGTGGGATGGAGCGACAAACGCTCTGGGTACGGGCTGGAGTTCTATGGTGAGGACGCGCGCGAGGATGATGGTGCGGGCTGGAGTGCACCGTGAGGAGGAGGAGGAGGCTCGAGGGTGCCGAGGAGTGGGAAGTCGAGGTCGCACGGGGCTGCAGTAGCGCAGCCGAAGAACGCGGGGGCAGGAGCTCGCACTCCGACAGGTGCACTGGAGACTGGAGCGTGCGGCTTCGAGCTGGGCGGAGGGGCGGATGGAGTTGCTGGCCGCACAAAGAAGGATGCGCACAAGATGCGGGAGCGCGAGAGGAGACTGCGGGTCACGCTGGAGTTGCTGGCCGGTGACTGGACGTGCACCCTCGCAAGGGTGGCAGTTGCTGGGCGCAAAGATGCGGTGGCTGATGTGCTTGTACCTGCAGAAAAACAAATGAGAGGGAGAGAGTATGGGGCGAGAGAGAGAGAGTGCGTGAGAGAGGGGGGTGTGCGCGAGGAAAAATGAATGGCGTGAGGGGAAAAATGAATGACGTGAGGGAGAGAAAAATGGGGAGAGAGGGGACCTCTTTATAGCCACATCATGTGGCTACTTGCATGTTAGAAGTAAATGCATGGGTTTTTAATGTCTTGCATGGAGAAGGTATGAGTATGGGGGAAAGAGAGAATTTAAGTGGAGAGTATTCACGTGAATGCATGGGGAAGAGAGGAGAGAGAATAGGCATGGGCGGCTAGAATGCATGGGAATGGGAGAGGGACTTTTATTATTTGCATGGGAGAGGAGATAAAGTTGGTGGCTCCATTTATGAGAATAAAGAATGAGACTTTTGCACTAAACCCCCTCTCCTTTTCTTTCCAACAAAAAGTAAGTGAAATGTGATGAATGTTGTTGGATTTAATGTTACATAAGTATACCCAATAATTCTTCATTATCTCTGATAACAACAAGTCTGAATTTTATAGATGATAATTAATCTCAGTTTAGAATATGATCTTTAAATGTGAATAGAGATTTGCGAGGATATTTTCTTCAGATGATTTGTTGATTTTATGTGCTTATGTATATATGATGCAAATTGTGTGAATTTGGAGTTTACACATCAAAGATTAATATTGTACTTCACATAATTTGAGCATGTTATACTAGTATATAATGCAATCATCAGCTCCCCTAGGGAAGCAACCACATTTTCCCATATATTTATGTATCATTATATCATGGCATTCAAGTTTCGTGCGAAATAGAGACTCCTACAGCCTCCTTCAGATGTGGCCGATTTCAACAATTTAGCAACCATTAAAAAATGACTGTCTAGATGGAGCTAGTAGGGATTTTTGTTTCGCACGAAACATGAATGATATAATATAGAGATATAGTGATGAAGTTTTACGGATTCATTTTTATAAAAATATAAAAATAGAACGGAAAAAGCCAAATTAACTCCTCTAAGAGGCATTCCCATTTTACCCTAGAAGAGACACACACAACAGGGGTAGCCAACTCATAAATAAACAGATCGACACTTTTGCCCTGCAATTTGTTGTTTGACCGACAAGATCCGATCATGATACCATTTCATCTATGGTCCACTTTTGGGTATTTTAATTAGCTTGCCGATCATGGGGGTTGGTAGCAAAAGCAAGGGTTCCCCATCTTAAGTACACCTATATTTAATCAATAGCAAATTTATTATTGGACTCAGATGTTCTACTATTAGCGGAATTGCATGTTTTGTTGTGTCCATCGAAGATCCAAGAGAGGAAGTTGTCTGACGACAATAAACCACTTTCGTGATTTTTAAGTATTACCATGATGAACGCGATGTTGCCTGAATGCTCATCCTCGGTATATATTCATTTTTACCAACATCCACGTTCAACTTAACAAGCGATGAAAAATATATCAGTAAAAATATCATTTACTGTGATAACCATATTATTAATATGGGTTAAATGGGGCTGCCCTTTTGTGGGAGCTAACTTGGCTTCCCCGCTCCATTTTGTCCGGTTTTTTTATTTTTTTTTTGAAAATTTCTTCCGTGAAATTTCATCACTACATCCTTATATTATGCCATTAAAATTTCGTGCGAAGCAGAAACTCATACGGCATCCATCCAGATAGTCATTTTTTAATGATAACATAATTGCTAAAAACGACTCCGTCTGGGTGGAGGTCTTAGGAGTCTCTGTTTCGTACGAAATTTTAATGACATAATATAGGGATATATTGATGAAATCCACAGAAGAAATTTTCAAAAAAAAACCGGACGAAATGGGGCAGAGAGAGCCAAGTTAGCTCCCCCTATGAGGACATCCCCATTTTACCCTATTAATATTTATTACTAACGGATGCGCATCTTTTTCGCGCAAAACTCGCGGTCAAGAGTGTGATTTACTATCTCCAAATGACTACCTTTATGGGATTTTCAATTGATGGATCGGAATAGACAGAGATAGAGATCTCCATTGCACTTGGATTTTTCGAGAATTTGATCTCTCATAATCTCTCAAATTGAGATATGAGTACTGACATATTTTTGGTAGATAAAGAAATATATTGAGAACCACCTTTTTACAGGGGACTCTCCCGTTGTATAGTTGCATGCATCCACGGAGAGGATACGGAAATTCGTGAATTTGAACGTCTTTTTGGATGTCGATGGTGATGATTCTGGGTTAGTGATGACGTGGTCTAGCCTAATTGGGCAAGCTATCCTCCATATGATTATATTTTTTTTTATCAAGAATATATGTATATAATTTACAGGGTTTGGTTTCCGTATATGTTCAATGATTGTTGATTGGTTCTCTTCTGTTGTTAGTCTCGCTAAGCCCGTCATCCCTAGGGAATATGCAACCTTTTCAAATATGGGTTCTTGGGTGGCCCAACCTGATTAGTGAGTTGTATTGTAATGCTTCGGAATTTTGGCTTTCCAACGAGACCAAGAAGTTGCGAACCCGAGTTCGTGTGAGGAAGTTATGATCGTTACCATGTCGTCTGATTTTCTCTTATATATCTTTTGCATGTAGAACGCGCCACCTCGTAGAGACCAAACTGCGCAGCAGTTGCTCGCGAGGTTGTCGAGATCTACGTCTAAGGACGGGTCTGGCATGGGTGGGGGAAGAAGGTGATCTACCGCCCTACCATTGCCTCCTCCTCCTTTACCGCCACGACATGAGGACATATTTTTAAAATACCGCAAGAAGAAGGTTCTAGGATTCTTGGGCAATACAAGCCTAGAATTGAGAGGTGGCCAAAATACATAGAAAAGGTCTTTCACACCATACATGTACTAGATCGGGAGAAGGTTACCATAGCTAAATACTCCTTAGTTGGCTATGCTGAGGAATGATGGAGTTTTATGGAACGACGCATTGCAACACCAACTATTTGGGCTTAAGTATTTTTGGGATCTCTTTTTTTATCTTTATGTGGGCATCTAATTATGAATGGAAGTTTTAACTTTCTTTTTGCCATTTTTGTATTAATGTTATATCATGCAGGTTATTTATAACCATTGTTGGGTAATATCGTGAATGGATGTTGAGACGCGCTCCCGCTGAGGCGGGATGTTACATGTATATTGAACCTATTCATCTATAAAACAAGAAGTTAAAACATTGTCCATATTCACATGTGTATAAGCACAAACTTTCATTTTTTTTGTAAATTCATGTCAACTCAAAATAACGTAAAATCAATTCCATTGTGTACTTGAAACATTTTGTACAGATAGCTTACTTTTATTTTGAGGTCTTCGTGAAAATGTTGATCTCATTGAGGCTACTATCTACATTTTTCATGTGTTACCCATTTTTATTTTAGCATCATCTTTTATTTATTTTTAATTTTCTTTTTCTCCCTTTTCGAATCAATCAATTCTCTTAGTTTTACCTCCACATGGGGACTCCTCATTGGTCGGCACCCCTCCACCTCACTACCTTTGTTGATCGTTGGTTAACTCGAGATATCAACTCAACACCCAACCACAAATCAGCCATGGATGATGGTTGCCCTTTAGTTAACTTCGTCCCCCCATGTTGTCTGAATTCAACACCCTCGGCGCTCCTTACTGCATGAACCCCACCTCGTATCCCTATGTCATCCCTCGAATCCATGATCTCCTCCCCCGCTCCGTTCAAACGTTCTAGTAACCCATGATTGCAATTCTTTTGCAAGAGGACCCACTATCCACCAAAACCTCTCAACCTCCCTTTTTTTCTCATCATCCTCCAATAGAGAGACAATGAGCTGCAATTCTAGAGAAGGTCATGTAGCAGTGATAACGAACATCTCCACTGTAGTGATCCAATGTATTACTGGACCTTGTTGCAAATCTTCTCAGAGTTTTCACACATCTTCTTCACGTCTCATTGAAGCACCGATTGGGGCCACAACTAGTAGGAGTTATGAGCTCCAACCTACCTATCCAACAAGACTGAGAACCCAACAATAGATCCATTGCACCTTCCTTCTTCTTCTCCTTCTCCAACCTTATCTTCCTCTATTTTTCTTCTCCATAACCATGCCCTTAGTTACTTTCTCCCCTGATTGGAACTCATTTGAACCAAACCTGACCTCACTCATCTTCCTTACCCCCTACGCTTCCGTGCTATCTCACACATCTCCATTTCTCTCACATAGTTTCGGACTTAGTTACTAAGTTCCTTCATGCATTATATGCACTGGAGCCCAATGCCCTCACCCTACCTCTTCCTCATGTTTCAATCGAGTCTTGTGCGCAAGTAGGCCCTTTAGGTCGTAACACATTAGGATTCCGTTTTCACCTCGGGCCTCTTCATCAAAGCTTCGACGGAACATGCCGCATCTTGGTGTGCTCTTAGTTGGAGAAAAAGAAGATCAAAGGTTCTTAAAGCTGCCACACCACCTTCATCGATCAGAGAGCTTGGGTGCAACAATGCATAAGCACCACATCTTTGAGCATCCTTTACATCCCTTCCACAACCACTAGACGAGTTTTTCACCATCGCGAGCCTCCACTACTCTACCTTGGAGTTTAGCCTCCGGCTAGTAAATGAAGTTTTTCACTGAAGCTCAACCCTTGATGCCTACTCTCGGTTGAGCAGCAACCAAGAAGGATGAAGAAGGTATCGTCCTTCAGCTGTCATCGACTAACATGTTCTATGCATCTTCACCATTTACATGAACTTCGCTTAACGCTCGTTTATCCATAGACATCAAACTTCGATTGCTCGCCGCTAGCCACCGTTACTCTGTTGGATCGAGGAGAGGGGGAGGGAGGGTTAAAGTTAATTATGAATTTAAGAGTGTGGTGGGAGCCGGTGAGCAGGTGGCCCATGACTTGCTAGACGGTTGACCAAGCCGCACATCGCAAAGAAAAACTTCAAGATAAATAAAAAAATGAAAAATCTATGTAAAATAAAAGAAAGACTAAGAAGAAGAAGAAGTATTCAACACAACAACTATAAGTCTAATGAGGTCTACAACTTCCATGAAGGACTCGCAGGCAAAAGAAGTTATTTACATCTTGTTAGTGTTTTTAATAGGTATTTTATAGGTTTAAATACATGTTTGAGTGGTTTTTAAATTTTATTTTTTCTTAGTACTATATGCATACTATATTTTTAGTACAAAGATTGTATATTATTTGCTTAATTATTTTTTAAAGAATTTTAGGGACTATTGTTAGTGCCATAGAAAATACATAACGTATATTAGATTTTTAGTAGTTATTTAGCTTAGATACCATAGTTACTACAATAACAAACATTGAAAACAAACTGATTAAAATGTACATAAAGTAATAGGCTTTAGATTGTATAATTGTACAATTTTCAATAGAGCTCAAAACCCTAAGTTTGACATATCAGCTCCTATTAGTTCGAAAGTGGTCGTGTTTCGAAGGTATTTGAATGCACATAATTTTAACGATGATTAGAGTTTTATAAGCACTTGTATGTTTGAATATTAGTCTTTGAATCCATGAACAATTAGATTTAAGGTTTGATTTTATTTCCCATTTATAAAAGCTAGTATTTTGTGGTATTTTTCTATTGATTAAGGTTACTAGCCAAGATGGTAGTGATATTCATTGATATGGAATTATTAGAAACTAGTGAAGTTTGTACAAGTTATGAACATGTGCATGCATGCATCATATACATTATTTTTGGTATTTTATTTTGATTTTTATTTCTTTATTTGGTGATTCAGTTAATCTGCTCTGATCTTTGGGGTTAGATGTAATAAATAACATATTCATACTATTTATTCCTTATTACTCTATTTATGGGTATGTACATTATGGTACATACTTCTTCATTTTGGCTTTATTAATTTTAGATCTTTTTGTGATTTTGGTGTTAATATGAGATTGTTATTCATGCTCTGACAAGTATACAATGTGATTTTAACAAGTCTTTACATGAAATATTTACGAAGGAATAAGCAGTTGAATAAGATTCCTTAGTGTTAGACTTCTTATTCTTTGGTAGAGAAGCTCGACTGTTGTAGATCCTTGTCCCACCCAAGTGATGTTGCCAAAGGGATCATTAAGAAAATCCAATTTTAATTTCAAGTTGAGCATGATAAAAAATGCACTACCATCCCCTTTATATAGGAGGGGTAGGATTGCAAAAAATAGGAAAGAAATAAAATAAAATCCCAAAATCCTCAATGAACTCTAAATATCTCTGACCGAATAACCAACTAACTGGAGATCACATGCAACCTCATTGTTTAATTTTGAAAAAAAGAAATTGCGATGAACTCAATTGGACACAAATAGAATTAACCATGTCGAGAAGAGAATGAATCGTTGTGTTTATTTCATGGGTCTAGGGTCTCATATATAGAGAGAAATCCTAGAGAGCAAAAAAGGGAAAAAGACATATATGACCCTGAAGGGCTACATAACTCAGATAAAATTAAAAGCATGATAATTCTAACACTCCTCAAGTTGGAATATATATGTTGACAATGTCCAACTTGAAAACCAAATATGAGAGGTGCTTATTCTTTAGTGCCTCGTGAAGATATCTGCAAGCTAAAGTTCAGTAGAGATGTATGGAGTGGTGATCTTTCCTCCTCGTACTGCATCACGAATGAAGTGACAATCAACTTCAATGTGTTTGGTCCGCTCATGGAAAACAAGATTGGTGGTGATGTACATAGCATACTAGTTGTCACAACACTTCCTCTTTATCGTTGTTGCTGAGCTAGTCGTGACTCTAAAAAAAGTGATGCTGGACTCTCAATATGCCATAGATGTGCACAGAACTTTCATTTATGATGCATGAGAGAGATGGCGATTTCTTGGGCTATTGTTTACAAATGAACGAATGTTTGCACAATTTTGGATGCAAATGTATCAACGATTTAGTTATAGATCTTATGAATTTCTACTCACGTGCCATCTTGGTTTATGAATATCGAATCAGATAGAAGACATTAACAGTTGAATGGAATAGGAGGCAGTGATAATGGTGTCAACAATAGCTATTGCATATGCTTCCATCATAATTAACCTCTTGAACATGTGACTTTGGTAGATATATTTAAAATCGTCTCTTGAAATGCCACTTTGTTTGCACAACTCTCTCACCCATTGAAAAGGTAATTTTACTGCCTCAAACATAATAAAAGTTCTATTCAAAATGAGGTCACTTATTGATGGTCTTGGAATGCATATGTCACCTATTGAGTATCGTACTATTCTCATGTATCGCCTTATGATTCCTCTATTCCCAGCAGATGAGGCATGCCCAGTATGTCACAAATCTTGCCTAGACTCCTTTGGAGAGCATGCCGTTCATTGACGTGAACTCCCAGGTTTTAAATATAGACATGGTCTTGTCAGAGATGTCCTCTCTGATGTTCTCAAGAAGGTTGGGGTTGCGTCAAAGAAAGAAGCACCTGTGAATTTTTTGTCTGATACACACGAAGGGAGATCCACACTCAGACCAGCATATGTTTTAATTTTTGATTGGGCTGGAGGAAAAATGCACGTGTCGATTTAACTGGAGTGTCTCCGTTAGTTGGTCCGATAAAAAATGATTTTACTGCGGGATACACTGCACAGAAAGCTGCCTCAGCCAAAGTTGCTAAACATGAGAAGGCTTGTATTGACAATCAACATGTCTTCATCCCTTTCGGGTTTGATACCTTTGGGTTCTTGGCGTCTGAAGCTGTAGAGCTCCTTAAGAGGGTCTAGAAAATTTTGCATAACAATGTTATGGTTCCCAGGTCTATGGATGTTGTGTTCCGAAGAATTGGATTTGCCATCCAAAAGGGATTGGTGGCGCAACTTGTTGCCCGTCTCCCAACAGTTTCGTTGTAATAAATTAAAGTTATAAAATCAAAACTATGTGTTTTAACGTGAAAAAATGAGGCCTATTTAAAATTTGGCCAAAAATTTTTCTAGACCTCGTATAATTTTTTCTTTTCTAATTTATAGCACTGGGGAAGTTGGGACGCCATCCCATAAAGCACAATATCCAAAGGACATATTTGGAAAGAACCCACCAAAATAACAAATAACAAATATATTATTATTTGTTTCCATTATTATTTTTTATTTTAACCAATAACAAATTAACGATCCAAGTTGTGCTCCACCTGTGGCTGGGGATTCGCTGCTGCTCTAGCTGCAGCCTCGTCGTGGCCTTCTCCCTTCCACGCCCAATGACCCACCGATCTCCTCCGTAGATGAAAGTCCACCGTCGATCCGATCCTCATGTCCGATCCCATGTACTCCGACAACCTCAAGGGCTTCGTCCTCGCCGTCGCCTCCAGCGCCTTCATCGGTGCCAGCTTCATCATCAAGAAGAAGGGCCTCAAGCGGGCTGCCGCCTCCGGCTCCCGCGCCGGTGAGCCTCCTCGGCGTCAAGAAGCCTCGATTTCGACGGCGTTGTGCCTTTTCTGAAATGGGTTGTTGGTTTTTCAGGAGGAGGAGGACATGGGTACCTGATGGAGCCTCTCTGGTGGGTGGGGATGGTCTCGAGTAAGGATTTTGTAAAATAAATATTCTTTTTAGTTTTGATTTGTGGAGTTTTGATGGAACGCTGAAAGTTTCGGTCTTTTGTTTGCTTGTTTTTGCTGAAAAGAATGTATCTTGGCAGTGATTGTAGGCGAGATTGCGAATTTCATTGCGTACATTTACGCCCCTGCGGTCTTGGTGACGCCGCTCGGCGCCCTGAGCATCATAGTGAGGTATGGTGTGTTGAAGGTTTAGTTCGGGCAGTGCCCACTCAGTGAAAAAACTTGGTGTAGAAAGATTGGGGGTTTGAGTTGGATTTTGTTGTGATGATAGTCTGGTTTTGCAATGCGTAGTGCTGTTTTAGCTCACTTTATACTGAGGGAGAGGCTGCAGAGGATGGGGATGTTGGGATGCTTGCTTTGTATAGTCGGGTCAACCATGATAGTGCTTCATGCTCCCCAGGAGAAGATCCCGAGTTCAGTCGATGAAATTTGGAACTTGGCAACCCAGCCAGGTAAAATATATTTTTATGTTTTTGGTTGTAGTTTTGCATTGCAGTAATATTCTATCTGAATGTTTTATATGTGCTTAGAATGCATACATATCTTTCACAGAATTCCTGTTATACGCGGCATCTGTGATGGCCATGGCACTGGTATTGATGTTGTATTTTTCACCTCGGTATGGGCAGACAAACGTTATAATCTACTTGAGCATATGCTCTGTCATAGGATCGTTGACAGTGAGTTTAGTTGAATGCTATTTCTTTTGGTATAATTTATGTTAATTTCCTACTCACCCCTCTCCTTCGACTTGCCTTGTTCTAGGTAATGAGTATTAAAGCTATAGGCATTGCCATCAAACTCACATTGGAAGGCATAAATCAGGCAGTCTACTTTCAGACATGGGTATTTGCTATGATCGCGGTGACCTGCATCATCATTCAGCTGAATTACTTGAACATGGTCAGTATATTGTATCTGAAGAATTATGTATGTACAAAACTTGAGATGATTTCACATTGGGACTGATACTAGAAATACAGAGAAAAAATCGAAGGGAAACATGCCATCCTCTGCTGTTAAAAATTAAAGAAAAAAGACACACCTTCACATTTATCATTTTATAAGTAAGAGGGTATGGTATTTAGCTCTATTTTTCATTTTTCATTTATGATTTTTGTAACTATCTTTATGATTATATATATAGCGTATGTAAACCATCCTTGGAAAACACCTTTTTTTCTTTAAAACACTTAAATAAATCTCCTGGAAAGCACCTTAGTTGAAATATGTACCGCTTGATCAACAAATTAGGCACCTAGTATCTGGAAACAACCTCTTTAATGAGGCCTTTAGCGAAGTGGAAATCAACTTCTACATGCTTGGTACCTTGTGAAACATAGCATTGTTTACTAAGTGCATAGTAATTGTATTGTCACACCTCAACTTCATTACTTCGCCAGAAGATATGTGAAGATTTATAAGAACTATCTGGATACACCAAAGTCTGCATCTCTAAGATGGCTTGAGAGTTGGGTCGTCACCTTGCATTCACTCTCTACACTAGAATGAAGGATCACTGCTTATTACTTGATCCTCTGTGTGAGCGCATTTCCCCTTTAGGTATGAATAAAAAATAATGGTACACTTTTGTTCCTCTATGCATTCTATGTAATCGACATTATAGTTAGTAATGTCCAAAGAAGAATCTCTTGCAATCCCCGTTTTCTTGTGAAGGCAACAATTTTATCGAGAGGCGGTCATTTGGTGCTTGTGAAGGTGGTTCTTGCAGCATTCCCAAATTTCTTCGTGTCCTTTCGTCTTCTTCCGGTCAGGATCCGAAAAGGATTGGAGACAATTATGCGAAGATTTTTTTGATTTTCTGGTCAGAATGCATCAGGGATTCCACTGGTGAATTGGGATACTGTTACTTTACCAAAGTGTGAGGGGGCCTTTCGAGTGACCCATCTGGAGACAATGAGCAGAGCGTTGCTACGTAAATGGATCTCAAGCACGTTGGCGTCTCGATACCCATGGCTATTCCCTTTATCTGTTAGTGGGGAGGCTCATGTGGCTAACTATTGAGAATGGGATCTAGATGCCATCTTTTGTTACGGAATTTTCTGATCAGCATTTGGATGAATTTTTTTCTCTTTTGAACTATCTGTTGAAGTATTTGGTTGTGCGCCTCTTATGTTGTAGATGGGTAAATGGATACCTTCAGGATCTATTTACCCCATCCATGTGTTTAGTCCTACATCTACAGTTTGGAGATGTAGAGACTCAGTGGGGGCTATATATAGACCCCCACACCGCTGTAGTCATATGAGAAAACACAATGAAGCATATGGTCCTTTGAGGCCTTCTCCCGTGGTTTCATCCCGCTCCTTAGGGAGTAGGGTTCTACATAAAAATCTTGTTCTTCCATGTTTATTTTTCTGTTCTATGCTCTGTTTATCATTCAACTTCCGCATTCCTATTTTCTAACATGGTATCAGAGCGGGTCGATTCTCGAGAGTTTTATAGTTTTGTTTATTCGAAATTCGATTATCAGATTTATTCGAGATTCGATTGTTCCCGAAGATTATCATGCTCAACTATTGTTCAAAGATCTGTTCAGATCCAGGCGCCGCCCTATCCAGATTCATGCGTCAGTCATATGTACTAGGATTCATCTCCAGAACCCTAGATCTGGGATCGCTATTCTTCAATTATAGCCACTTCTCCTTTGGGGGCGCAACATCAAGGGTCGTGAAACCCTTATCCATGTTCCAGACTTCTTGGCGGCAGGCGCATCATGTGCATCACGCGTAAAAGAAACTTGCGTAACCTAATCGGCACCGCCAAGCACGCAAGAGGTGCATCTCCTTCGCCAGCAACACCTCCTGCGCTCATCTCCTTCAAGCGTCGAGGTCGCATGCACCTTGTGCCGCAACTCCAGATCGGCGACATCCATCCTTTCCTCCTCGCCTCCAACAAGTCCTGGCGGCGATGTGATGGCTCCAGGCGGCAACCCTCTCCTGACGGAGCCTCGCAACTCCTCCAAGGCGCGTATGCGATACTACTCAGGCCCCTGCTCCGATCCCAGCAGCAGGCGGCACCTGGCGACGATCGATCCATCCAGGCTGCGCGACGTAGCCCAACAGTTCCTCCATCTCGGGCGGCGATGAAAACCCCTCCAGGGAACTCGCTGCTCCAGCAGCGGCGGAGCCACCTCCTCCCGTATGCTGCTCCCCTCTGGATATCCTCCTCTCCATGCGCGAAGAAGCCCGAGCGACTCCACAGGACCGCTTCCATCGACCTCCAGGCCCCATCGCACAAGCCTCATGCCCCCTCCTCGTGCGCCCCAGCATTGCCTGCACCTCCCCAGGATCTTCTTCGGGCGACGCCTCCCCGAGCTCCTCTTCCAGGCAGCGCGTTGCAGAAAGGATGGGTTCCCATCGTGGGAACCCTAGGGCTCGAAGACCTGGCTTTATAAAAAAATATTGTGCTTTTATTGTAAGGTCCAGTCAGTGTTCAGAAAAACGGCCGAGTAAGCCGCATACTCGGCTGCATACTCGTACTCGGTAGCCCTGCCGCTCCGAGTATGATGAAACGGTCATGTATGCGGGTTGACCCACATACTCGGCCGAGTATACCCCCTATGCGGCCGCATACTCGGCCGCTTTTTTGATAGAACTTTTTTTATTTAATCTAAAGCCAAATAGCCCCACCCGCATAACCGCATACTCCCCGCATAAAACCGCATACTCCCCGCATAAAACCGCATACTCTCCGCATAAAACCGCATACTCCTCGCATACTCTCCCGACTGAGGATATTACCATAATATTAAATATTTATTTATATTTTTAATAATAAAAAATACCAAACTGCATAAAACCGCATACTCCCCGCATAATCTCCTGCATACCGCATACTCTCTATGCAGTGACCCCTCCGACTGAATACCTTATAGCGCCTTCCTGAACATTGGGTCCAGTTGGGCGTTAAAGAAAACGAGGAGGGAAGAGAAAAGGAGAAAGAGGCCCCAAATGGGCCCGTGTCTGTTTGAGAAAAAGAAGGGGGGGTAAGAAAAAAAGGAGGGGCCATTAAAAAAAATCTGATTTGAAGAAAAAAAAGGCACGTACAATTGAGAAGCCGTACGCATTTAAAAAAAGAAAAGACAAGTCGTAAAAAAGGGGAGGGATTGAACGACTTAAAAAAATGATTTCAAAAAAAAATGTGCGTGATGGTTGTTTAAAAAAACGAAAATAGCTGAGAAAAAAATGCAAGAAAAGCCGAGAAAAAAAGTGATCGGTTTATTGATTTTTGTTCTCCCCATTTTATTTTCTTCTCCCAACTTGGTCGACGATTGTCATTCCGACTAGTATGGGAGAAAGGGGGAGTATATGTAGTCACAGGTCTATTCAGATTCTCCAGATACAAATATTCTAGACCAGCTAGTTGTTCAGACTCTACAAGTTATCAGATTATCCATGCGCAGTTCCAGACTCGACGTTCAGATTTCGAGTCCACAGTTTGATGCGCAAGTTCAGACTCTACAATCAGATTCTGAGTCTTTGGTTCAGACACGCACGTGGATGCAGTCTTTTCAGATGTGCACATGTATGCCATCATTTGTTGCGGTCCTCACAATTCTTGTTGTTTCCGCCATAGTTTTCATGTAAGCCATAGGGACTCCAGAGTAGAGGATCATTCCCTATGCCATGTGGGAAAGGGTTTTCATGTGGTATCATAGGGACTCTAGAGTAGAGTACCATCCCTGAGCCAGATGGGAGAGACCCAATTATCCGACGAGGAGACTCCATGCGCAGTTTCAGACTTGATGGTCAGATTCCGAGTCCTCAGTTTAACTCACACTCCATCCCGTTCATCCTCCTCACATGCACGTCATGAGAAGCAACGTCCTCGACAACAGTCTACAGTTGTGCATGTTGAGCTGATATTGTCTGTAGTGTCATGTAGCGTGAGTTGAGTTTCTTTATGTTTGTCCAAGCTGAGCATTGCATGCTCCAGCTTGAGGGGGAGTGTTGGAGTATTTGGTTGCACGCCCTTATGTTGTAGATGGGTAAATGGATACCTCCAGGATCCATTTACCCCATCCATGTGTTTAGTCCCACATCTACCTGTTTGGAGATGTGGAGACTCAGTGGGGGCTATATATAGACCCCCACACCCCTGTAGTCAGATGAGAAAACGTAATGAAGCATATGACCCTTTAAGGCCTTCTCTTGTGGTTTCCCCGCTCCTTTGGGAGTAGGGTTCCACGTAAAAATCTTGTTCTTCCATGTTTATTTTTCTGTTCTATGCTCTGTTTATCATTTAGCTTCCGCATTCCTATTTTCTAACACTCTCTAACTAACATCCCGGCTCCTGAGGGTGGGAGAGATCACTGGCCTGGAAAAGTGGAGACTTTTCAGTCAAGCATGCTTATAGGGAGTTATTTATTCCAGCACCACCATCTCCCGAATTCCTGGCTCGTGATTGTGGGTTTGTGCGGAGTCTTAAGCTCCCTAGTCACACTGTTGTTTTTATCTAGCTCTTATAGGGAGGTCGTATTCTTACCAGAGATCGTTTCTATAGACTGTTCCTGGGGACCTCCCATCTATGCCCTCTGTGCAACGACGAAGTGGAGATTATATATCATCTATTCTTCCATTGTGAGAAGACTGAGGGAGTATGGCATAATCTGAGTCTCACCTGGCTAAACATGCATAATCATTAATGCTTTTGGCATTCTCATTTTTGAATAGGGATAGACCAAAGTCGGAGTTGCTTTATCCATTGGCTGCAGTTTGGGCGATCCGGTTAGTAGCTAGAAATGGTGTAAATTTTGCATCCGATTTTTTTACTTGGAAAATGTGTTTTTGTCATGCCAAAACTCTCATTGAATCACGAGTGTTGTAATTTCTCTTTACTCTTTTAATCTAATATAATTGGGGTGGACTCCTATGCTTGTTTCCCCCTTTTCTGACCTAAAAAAGCAGAATCTCTTGAAAAAAATCTCCTTCCCTAGGATTGCCTTAATGTACTTTAATGCTATTACAGTGGCAACCTATGGGCATACATTGGTTTTCTCATGAACTAACTAAGTTTTCCACTGCCATAAAATATCAGATCTGGCGGTAATGAGGTAGAGAAGCTTCCACACTAGTTTCTGGTACCATTCCTCATCTACCAACTTGTTCTCTTATAATTGAGCCTTGGGATCTATGAGAATCTAAGTCGATTTGGCACCTAGAATGTCAATCTTCTGCCGTAGATCCACCACATATTTATTCTAAGATTGAATAAGTCCTTTCTAGCTGGGGGCTACCTCCAGCATGAGGAAGTACTTCGACGGCCCATATCATTGATACAAAGTGATCAACTAGTAGTTTTTTATCTCCATGATCCCCTTCTCATTATTGTATGTTTAGACAATGTCATCGTTGTAGACTAACATGTAGGGATGCAAACTGTTAGATACAATGGATACACACATAAGTATTACCTTATCCTTATCCGTTTTAAATATGAACATTGATGCGGATACATATATTGATGTATATAAAAGCTATATTACCATATCATGAAAAAAAGACATGGATGTAAAATGGATACTACTCGTATATGAATAGTATTAGAAATACCCATTAGAATAGCTCAAACATGTATTGGATGGAATATGTATGATATAAATGCACTAAATGTATTTATATAATAATAATTACACCAAATATGGTGACAGAAGGTATAAAATTATGTATATGGTTAAAAATTAATCGACAGCTATATTTATATATGAAAACATACAACAGCAGTAAAGTATTTTCCCACAATTAAGTAGGGTCGGCTATTATAAATGAAAACATATACATAGACATATATATATATACATATGATTATTTACGGTTATCAAAGTAGTGGAGAAGAGAATGAATCGTTGTGTTTATTCCTTAAGTCTAGGGTTTCTTATATAGGGAGAAACCCTAGAGAGCAGAAAAAGGGAAATTACATATAAGACCTCGAAGGATTACATGACTCAAATAAAATAGAAATACAATAACTCTAACACTCCCCCTCAAGAGTCAAGTTGGACATATAAGTTGATCATGGCCAACTTGGAAATCAAATATGAGAGGAGTTTCTTTGGTTGTGCCTTCATGAAGATGACTGCAAGCTGAAGTTTGGTGGAGATGTGTGGAGTAGTGATCCTTCCTCCTCGCACTGCATCATGAATGACGTGACAATCAACCTCAATGTGCCTGGTTCGCTCATGGAATACATGATTGGTGGCGATGTACATAGCAGACTTGTTGTCACAATATAAAGGTATAGGTGTTGGTGTTGCAACTAAAAGTCCAAGTTCCGTAGAAAGGAATCAAGCCATGTGATCTCACATGTGGCTTAAGCATTGTCATGTGTTCTACCTCTGCTCTCGTTTTGGAGACCACCGCCTGCTCTTGCTTCGTCAAGTAATCACGTTGCCCCCAATGAGCACGGTATAGCTTGTAGTGGATCGACGATCCTCATGCGAACGGGTATAGTCAACATCTGTATAGGTGGAGACATGAGTGTGATTATTGATCCCATAGAAGAGTAGATGTCTGGGAGATCCCTTAAATATCGAAGGATCACAAGAACATCTTTTCAATGACTGTAAAGGGGGTCTCTCTATGTACTAGCAAGCTCTATTTACAACATTGATATATCTGGCCTAGTAATAGTGAGAAGGAGAAGTTTACCTACCAGGCTTCTATACCGTGTAGTATCCTCAAACAAATGATCAATAAATGTGGAATGTATCCTTACTTATTCATGGATGCCAGATGGCTCGCGTCCAAGTAGTCCATCCTTAGTAAAAATGTCAAGGCAATACTTCCTTTGTGAGAGATTGGGCCCCTCTGTGCTGCGTATCACCTCAATGCCAAGAAAGTAACAGAGTTGGCCAAGATCCTTTGTGACAAAGACCTTCTGGAGGAAGGTCTTGATTTTTAAAATGCTAGCTTCGTCTCCAATGACAATCATATCATCAATATAGACAACAAGTATTACAGTGCTGGTAGATAATCGTTTGACGAAGACAGTAATCAGTTGTCGTCCTCTGAAAGCCAAGAGTGCTGATCTCAGTAGTAAGTCTGTCAAACCATGTCCGGGCTTTGCTTCAGGCCATAGATGACCTTATGTAGTCGGCATACATACCCCCCTCGATTACATAACCCGACGGTTGCATTGTATGAACCTCCTCATCGAGGTCACCATAGAGGAAGGCGTTCTTCACATCAAGTTGAAATATTGGCCAGTCCTTATTAACAACAATGGAAAGAATGGTGCATATGGACCTCATTCTGGCAACTAGAGAGAAGATCTCAAAGTAACTAACCCCATAGGTCTGCGTGAAGTCTTTTGCAACTAGTCTGGCTTTCAATCTGTCAATGGACCCATCAAGTGACTGTTTGGTCGTGGAAACCCATCTGTTTGCAACATGACACTCCCGAGGGGCATGACACAAGATCCTACGTACCCTGGGAGGTAAGGACATTCATCTCCTCATCCATGGCTTGTCACCAACCATGGTTTTGCAGTGCACTATGATGATTTCTGGGAACAGAAGTGGCCATCAGGGCATCTACAAACTCTTGTCACAATAGATAAACGTAAGTAGATGTAAAATGTGACATTGGGTAAAAAGTTACACTGCCTTTATTGTTTATGGAGAGCTATAGGAAGCTCCTCAGGCACATCCGGTGCAGCAGTGGTGGGAGCACTGGAAGATGGCATATCATCCCGCAAAAAAGGAACATGCAAAGGTGCAGAAGCAGGTCCAATGGCGTGCTTGCGTTTATAGACGATTGGTGGAGGCGGTAGATCCAAAGGGATGTTACCCGCAGTCTGTGTAAAGAAGCTAGTCTGCTCGAAGAAAGTGAAATCCAAGGAAGTATAATAACGATGTCTGACATTATCATAACACTGACAACTTTTCTGAGTGTAAGAATAGCCAAGGGAGACACACTTGGTGGCATTGGGTGATAATTTGTCAGCCGCTCGGAAGTTGTGTACAAACACAATGCACCCAAAAATCCTTAGTGGCAAAGGAAAAGTGGACTCATTGGGGTATAATAGAAAGGAGTGCCCCCCTTTAGGACAGAAGACAGGACCCTATTATGAGATGAATAATATTAAGGAGACTTAAAAAAAGGATGGATGAATAATAATAAGGATGGCATCGCCCTAATAACACTTAGGAATATTCATCTGAGTAAGGAGAGACCTAGCAATATCAAGAAAATGTTGAAGTTTCCTTTCAGCAACCCCATTTTGCTGAGAGGTATAAGGACAAGAAGTTTGATGAACTCCAGAGCATTATTAGTTCTGTTGTGGGAGCAAAGAAAGAGCATTGTCAGTTCGACTAATTTATACACAGGTAGAGAAAGAGCATACAAACAAGAAATTTGTGAAGACATCTGTTGTGCTTTGGATAAGGAGAGACCCAGTGAAGACATCCGTTGTGGAGACATTTGTTGTGCTACTGGGTAAGGAGGACCTTAGCGGTGACGGAAAGAGCATATGGTCATCTGAGTAAGGAAAGACCTACCAATATCAAGAAGATGTTGAAGTTTTCTTTCCTCTACCCCATTTTGCTGAGAGGTATACAATTTGATGAACTCCAGAGCATTATCAGTTCTGTTGGGAGGCAAAGAAAGAGCATTGTCAGTTCGAATAATTTGTGGGAAGCAAAGAAGTTGAGAACATTTTCCCCTGGGAGGCAAAGAAAGAGGTCAAGAACTATTGTGTGAAGTCCAAAGCATTGTCAATTTGAATAATTTGTACACAGGTAGAGAAAAAAGTCTTAACATATTGAAAGAAAATTTTGATAATATTATTAATCTCCGAACGTTTCTTTATTAGATAAACCCAAGAGGATATACTATAATCATTGTTGAGAAAAATAAGAGACATATTTATTCCTTGGGCCCTAGGCTCTCTTACATAGAGGAGAGGTCTATGGGCAAATTACATAATACAAACAAAAGAAAAAGGAAGAGATAAAAGAGTACAGAAATATAGAAACATATCTCTAGACTCCCCCTCAAGATGGAGTATAGATATTTATCCTGCTCAGCTTGGATGAACACTTTTAAAATGATCCTCTAAGCAATGCATTGTTGAAAATGTCTGCTGTCTGGTCCCCTTAGCTGACATGAGATGTAAAAATGAAGCTCTTCTAAATCATGTCACGTATATAATGGCAATCGACCTCAACGTGCTTTGTCATTTCGTGGAATGCAAGATTATTAGCAATGAATAGGGCAACCTGATTATCGCATTTTAGCGACATGGAAGAGGAACATCTATATGTAAATCTGTAAGGATTGCTCGAAAACCACATTCATCTCTGTATATGCTTGTGCCATAGCCCTATATCAGATACAACACTAGATCTAGCAACTACATTTTGCTTCTTGCTTTTCGACGAGACAAGTGAATCTCCAACAAATATAGCAAATTCTGCTGTGGACTTCCTGTCCTTGGGGCACTCTGCATAATCTGCGTCTGCACATGCAGAGATAGTGATGGTGCCACCTCTTTTAAAATAGCAGCCCTGCACCTGGAGATGATTTAAGATACCTTAGTATCATTTGCATAGCATCCATATGTACCTGATGAAGTTGTTACATAAACTGGCTCACCCGACTGACAACAATAAATATCGGGTCAGGTAATGGTAACATAAAGAAGCTTTCCCTCTGATGTTCTTGCTTGCATGGTGCACCGCGTCCAGAGCAGCGGGACCACGATGGGTTACTCTTCAGGAGATCTGTGTATCCATCTTCTCCAATATGCAGACGACACAGTTATCTTTATTGGGGGGGGGGGAGGAGGAAGCTGGTGGTATGGCTATCATGATGGAGATCTTTGGGGAGATGTCTGGGCTCGTTCTGAACCATGGAAAATCTACGGTTATTCCCTTTGATCTTTCGGATGAGGAGTCTCGCTTGCGCAACACAAAGTTGGCTACGGAATGTGGCTCCCTCCCTATTTGCTATCTAGGGTTGCCTCTGCGTTCGGAAGAGTGAAGGTAGCAAATTGGTTACCGATGGTGGAAAAGTTGGAAAGAAAGTTATCAGGTTGGAAGGTTTCTATTCTCTTCCGAGGTGGTCGCCTTGTGCTGGTGAAGGCAATGCTCTCTGCTATTCCTGTTTTCTTTATATCTTTCCGCCTGTTACCCACCGGTATTGGAAAGCGTATGGAGCGGTTAATGTGGATGTTCCTGTGGAGCAAATATGGCCAGGAGGGTCATGGTATCCACCCGGTGGATTGGGATACAGTGACCCTGCCTAAGGGGGCTGGTGGCCTTGGAATCAAGCGTCTAGAGGTCTTGAACGAGGCTCTGTTGCTTAAATGGGCGAACAGAATTTGGGGGAAGGGTGAGGACATCTGCTGCAGTCTCATCCGCCGCCTTTATACCATCTCTCATCCATATTCTCTGGATTTACATTCGAGGCCACATTCCCCGACCTTCTAGAAAGGTATTTTGAAGGTGGTCCCTCGATTCCGGGAGCTTTTCCGTCCTATCTTAGGGAACGATACATCCTTTGCTTTCTGGAAAAACAATTGGACGGGCGAAGGCCCTCTTTGCGCACGATTCCCTCGCCTATTTGCCTTGGCTGCCGATTCTGAAACGCGTATCGTGGATTGCTGGGTTAACAAAAACTGGATGCCTAATTTCCGGATGAACTTTTCCGACCAATGCTTGGAGGAGTTTCTTCTTCTTCTGGACTCTCTTAGGGAGATAGGTAGCCCCTCTGATGACCGTGATCACTGGCTTTGGAACGGCTCCCCCTTCTCAGTTAGGAATGCTTATGGTGCTATTTGTAGACCGTCACCGGCTCGGACGGACGATCTGATTCGGGATTGTAACCTAGTCTGGGAACTTGGGCTCCCAGAGAGGGTTGATTTTTTCCTATGGCTCCTCAGAAGAAAGTGTATTATGACCAAAGACCTCTGCGCCAGATTGTTTAATGTAATGTCCGACAGATGCATCTTGTGTGAGAACAACATCAGGACGCTAGAGCACCTCTTCTTCCGTTGCTCGGTTTCTTTGCCCATTTGGGGCGAGATTGGCACCTCTTCTTCCGTTGCTCGGTTTCTTTGCCCATTTGGGGCGAGATTGGCCCCTCTTGAGTTAACACTCAAGACATTGAAACGTTCTGGTCTTTTTTGGTTGATGCGAGGCAACGACTTAGGGAGAACCTACTTGGACCTGTGGCTATATTATGGGTGGTCTGGTTTGCTAGAAATGCTGTCCTCTTTTCTTCTCAGCGGTTTTATCGTGAAAATGTTTGCATTCATGCCAAGATCCTTGTTGAATCCTGGCTCTTGTAAGGTTTTATGACCATTTTATTCTTCCTTTAATATATTGGGGCGAGCACCTTAGCAAAAACCCTTATTTGATCAAAAAAATAAAGAAGCTTTCCCACCAGCTCCCTGTATCTTCTTCTGTCAACCTCATCAGTATCATCATCATATAGCTTCATGCTTAGATCCATGGGTGTAGTAACAGATCGACATCCAAGCATACCCGTGTCACTTAGCAAATCAGTGACATATTTCCTCTGAGTCATCACAAGCCATTGTTGATTTCTGTCAAACTTTAGTCCCAGAAAGTATCTAAGAGCTCTAAGATCTTTGGTAATAAATTCACGACCCAGAAATTCTTTAGCCTTATTTATTCCTTGTATGTCATCTCCTGTACTAAGTATATCATCAACATACACCATAATAGAAATCATACCTTTGGAGGTTCTCTGTATGAAAGAAAATGATCTGCATTCGACCGTTTGGAACCCTGCTTCTCAAACAAATCTGAGAGCTTCTGGAACCAAGCTCTTGGGCTCTGCTTAAGGCCATAGATTGCCTTATGAAGTCTACACACATGTGAACACTCCCCCTCAGAAGTAAACCACGACTGCTGCTGCATGTAGACTTCCTCCTGAAAATCACCATACAAAAAGTATGCTTGACATCAAGTTGAAGAAAAGGCCAATTTTGAACCACAACAACTGATAAAAGAATCCGTATAGTAGAATGACGAGCAACTGGAGAGAATGTGTCGAGATAATCCACCCCATATGTCTAAGTAAAGCCACATGCTACTAGTTAAGCCTTGTACCAATCAATACTGCCATCTTCATTCTGCTTTACTGTAAATACCCATTTGCAACTTACTATAGACACCCCAGTAGAGACCGGGACCAGTCTCCAAGTACCTCTGGACTGAAGAGCCGCCATCTCCTCCTCCATAGCTAGACACCACCTGCTATCCATCAATGTCTCCTGGTAAGTTTGTCGTATGGCCACGGTGGACAAAGCAACAACAAACCTCCTGAAATCACCCGTCAGACGCTCGAAGGTGACATGAGAAGCAATCGGATATGAGGCTCTTGAACGCTTCTGCTTCCTAATAGCAATAGGTAAATCAAGCTCATCATCATCCCTGCCACCAACCTGATCATCAACCTCCTGAGATAAACTTTGCTGAGAAACAATATCAGTCCCATCATTGGAAGTAATGTTGTCAGAACAAACCTGGGCGTGCTGGATGAACATACCATGACCATGAGCAGAAGCAGGAGCAGGCCGTCAGTTGTAGTGACGTGGTAGTGGTGGAGCCAGAACAATGGGAGGGGGTGGGGCTGATGGTGGTGATGGAGGAGATGGTAGTAAAGGCGGTGATGAAGGTGGTTGGCGCATGGGTGGAGGTGGAATATAGACCTCATTATCCGAATATGAAGGTGTCAACCTGCCACCAGTAGGAGAAAAATACATGACAGACTCAAAATGTGACATCTACGCTGACATAATATTTCCCAGTATAACAGATCATAACAACGATAACTCTTCTGAGCTCTGGAGTACCCGATAAAAACACATTTAACAACCCTAGGAGAGAGCTTGTCAATCCTTGGAGACAACCGATGGACAAACACAACCGTCCAAAAACACGAGGGGTAAGAGAACAATTCCTTGCCAGGGAAAACAAGGGAAAAAGGAATCTTCTCCCCTAGCACCGAGAGGGCATACGGTTAATGAGATAACAAGCCATGAGAACCGCATCACCCCAGAATGAATGAGGTGTACAACTATGGATCATGAGGGTACGAGTGACATCAAGAAGGTGACGGTGCTTTCTTTCTGCAACATCGTTCTGTTGAGACGTATATGCGCATGATGTTTGATGAAGAATACCATGAGATGATAAGAATAGAGAGAGCACATGAGTACAGAATTCCAATGCATTACCAGTCCTTACTATTTCGACAGAGGTGGAAAAACATTCTGCACTTCTTTAATGAAATTTATTATTGCATTTCCGGCTTCTGATTTATTCTTCAACAAGATAACCCACAACAACCGACTAAAATCATCCACAACAACCAAATAAAATCTGCGTCCTTGATGACCGGGAACACGACTTGGACACCAAATGTCTACATAGAAAAACTCAAAAGGGGAGCTACTGCTCCGACTCTAACGACTATGGAAGACATACCGATGATGCTTCCCTAACTGGCATGCCTCACAGTTGAATGACGAGCGGGGTGAGATCTGGAGAAGGACTTGACGCTGATCCCAGCTCACGTACCGCTTTAATGGGCAAGTTTCTGAAGAGGAAGATGACCGAAGCGCATATGCCAAAGAAAGGGAGAGACCGGTCTAGCGGAATGGGAGGATAATCCAGCATACGGTGTTTAGACTAGTCGATAGAGCCCGCCCTGCTCACGGCCACAACCAATCACCCTGCCCATAAGAATGTCCTGAAACATAAGAGATAATGGGTCAAATATTGCTCGACAATTTAAATCCTTAGTAATCTGAATGATAGTAAATTCATTGAGAATTTAGGTTCATGCAAGACATTCTGCAACCGCATAGAGGGCGTCAAGGTGATCTCTCCCTGTCCTGTAATTGGGGAATGAGTCCCATCTGCAATGACCGCTGTCCTTCCTGAAGAAACCTTCTTGTAGGCTATGAGCTGATCTCTATCTCCACACAAATGATGTGTGGCACCAGAATCTATGATTCATTCTGAAATATCTGAACCATGATAAGAAGTAGAGGCATGAACACTACTTGAGGTACTTGCTCCTGCATTAGCAGCAATGTCCGAGCTGTTCTTCAAAGCAGGTGAAGGGGTACTAGCTAGGGGCATGATGTCTCTCAGTCGAGACGCACGCTCATCATATCGCTGATCTGATATGGGTGAAGCGACACAATGCTGAACCTGCTCTGCTACGCGTGCGGATGCTAGGAAACCATGCTTGGAGTAGTATGTATCTTATGTATGATCAGATCGGTGACAATAGGTACAAGGTGGTCCACGACCACGTCCACCTCTATCACGTGATCCCTGTAGAGATATTTTTAGACTCTATGTATCTTTTCTTTAATGTGTAGTTTCTTTTATCCATTTTATGTAATTTACCTGTAGGCCTTCTCTATATAAGAGAGCCTAGGGTTCTCTGGAATAAACAATTCATCTCTTTTCTTCCAACATAGTATCAGAGCCGCCACCCCAACGCTAGCCGCCCACCTAAACCCTAGCCGCCCACCCTCTCCGCCGCCAGCTCCACTACCACCCTCCCCTCCGCCGCCGCTGCCCACCCTCTCTCATCGGCGCCGCCCCCTCCCTCCCTCCTCGCCACCGACGCCACCCCCTCCCTCACTCCTTCTCACCACCGGCGTCGCCCCCTCTCTCCCTACTTCTCGCCGTCGACGTCGCTCCCCCAACCCCCCTCCTCACCTCTCGTTGCCTATTGGATTTGAGTGCATAAGTCTACATATGCACTCAAATCCTCAGATGTCTATGTAGACATTTGTTCCTTGGTCTACAAACCCTAGTTCTTCATCTCCGGCAACGATGTCAGAAAACAAGGTCGACATGCCCTCCATCGGCGCTTTCAAAGGTCCCGCCCATTGTCAAGATGGATGGGATGAACTACGAGCTCTGGGCTATGCAGTTCATGAGTCTCATGAAGTCCAATGGTAAGAAGCACATTCTTACCGAAGATGAGCCGGCAGAGAAAACTGGGGTTTATGTCTCATGGGAGGCCGATGATTCGTATGCCAAAGTCTGGCTTTCAAGCACGCTGACGATGGAGATTGCTAATGATGTACTCCATCAGCCCACTGCTAAGGCGACATGGGACACCCTTGCAGCGACATACTCGCAGATACGAAATGAGACCAAGATCCTTCAACTCCAGCATGACATATTTACGGTCAAGCAGAATGATCGACCTCTGCATTCGTTATATACATCCTTACGAGGGATGTTTGATACACTCTATAGCATCATTCCTCTTACGGCGACTCCCGAGCAGCCGAAGACGTTTCGGACCCTTTTCCTCTTTTCGTGGTCGTGGACCTCGTGCTAGAGGTGGCCGCATCCGTCAGCCCTGCACATTCTGTCATCGCACAAGTCATACGGAGCATACATGCTATCCATACATGGTTTTCCGGCATCGGTACATGTAGCTGAGCACGTTGCATCTCCACAGACATCTACTTCATACCAAAGGTTTGAGGAACTTGTTGCCAGGCTGCGAGATATCATGCCTCCTACCTCTACTGACTCTCGAGGAGGCCACTCGGACGTAGCTGCTTCAGCCTCTACCAGTACGTCAGCCACCACCAGTACCTCAGGTAGTGCTTATGCCTTTACTTCATGTCATGGTTCTGACATTTCAGAATGGATTATGGACTCCGGTGCGACACATCATCTTTGTCGAAACAAAGATAAGCTTACATCCTACAGTGAGGTTCCACCGGGGCGATCTATCGTGATAGTAGATGGGACCCATTCTCCCACCGTTGGACAAGGGGAGATCAGTTTGACACCCTCTATGCGTCTCCAGAATGTCTTGCATGCTCCAGATTTTTTGATGAATTTATTATCTATCACTCAGATTATGAAGGATTTGCGCTGTCGCGCTATTTTTGACTCATCGTCTCTTGTTTTTCAGGACATTCTTATGGGCGGGGTGATTGGCTGTGGCTGTGAGCAGGATGGTCTCTATCGTTTGGTCCAAACTCCCTATGCTGGTGTCTCGTCTCAGTCCAGTGGACTAGTTTCTCCATTTACATGGCATCTACGATTTGGCCACCTCCCTCTTCAGACAATATGTCATATCTTGCCCCAGATTTCACCAGGTTCTTCTTTTCAGTATGAAGCATGTCAATTGGGAAAGCATCACATATCTACTTTCCCTAGTCGTCAGTCTCGAAGTAGTAGCTCCCCTTTTGAACTATTTCATGTTGATATTTGGGGTCCGAGTCGTGTCCCGGATCACTAGGGACACATGTTTTACTTAGTTGTAGTTGATGATTTTTCTCGATTGTCATGGGTGTTTTTGTTGAAGAATAAAACTGAAACAGGGGATGCGATCAAAAATCTTATAAATGAATACGGATAATGCTTTGGAATTTTGTACTCGTGCTCTTTCACAATTCTTCTTGTCTCGAGGCATTATCTATCAAACAACCTGTGCTTACACGTCTTAACAAAATAGAGTTGCAGAAAGAAAGCATCGTCATCTTCTTGATATCACTCGGACTCTACTTATCCAGAGTTACGCTCCTATTTCCTTTTGGGGTGATGCTGTACTTATGGCATGTTATCTGATGAATCGTATGTCATCCTCTGTCTTAGGTGAGAAAGTTCCTCTTTCAGTTATCTTCCCTGACAAGGAATTATTCTCCCTTACTCCTCGTGTCTTTGGCTCTGTTGCTTTCGTTCATCAGCTCTCTCCAGGACTTGACAAGCTCTCACCTAGGGCTGTCAAGTGTATGTTTGTTGGGTACTCTCATACTCAAAAGGGTTACCGATGCTCCGCCGCCACCACCACTATCACCACCACCACCACCACCTCCACAACCACCTGTGCCACCTTTACCCAGATTTTATACCCATCGTTATGTCCTGCTCATGGAACTCGTCAATCATCCACCACGCCTCAGGTTTGTCCATGTAATATTACTAACGATGGGTCTGAAAATGTGCAAGTGCAGGGATCTTTGCAGGAGAATAGCATACCAACGAGTACGGTTGTTGATGATTTGAATGTACCTATTGCCTTACGGAAGCAAAAGCATATATGTGCATCCTATCCACTTGCTTCACAGGTTTCATTTCATCGCCTCACTGGTGATTTTCAGCGGTTTGCTGTGGCCTTACCTACCGTGGAAATTCTACGGAATTATTAGGATGCATTAAAGGAGAGCTGTTGGCGTTTAGCCATAGAGGAGGAAATGGTTGCTTTGTGGTCGGGGGGTACATGGAGCTTGGTTTCTGCTTCACCAGGAGCTTCTGTTGTCAGTTGTAAATCGGTCTTTACTGTCAAATATCATGCAGATGGTAGCCTTGATCGTTACAAAGCAAGGCTAGTGGTACGCGGGTTCACTCAAACTTACGGTGTGGATTATATGGACACATTCTCTCCAGTTGCACGTGACTCCACTCTACGTGTCCTTCTTTCAGTTGCTGTAGTACATGATTGAGCCCTTGTTTTAGCTTGATGTTAAGAATGCCTTTTTGTATGGGGATCTGCAGGAAGAAGTTTACATGCAGCAACCTCCGAGGTTTGCTGCTGAGGGGGAGAGTCAGATGGTGTGTAGACTTCACAAGGCAATATATGGCCTTAAATAAAGCCCGTGGGCATGGTTTTAGAAGCTTTCTGACATAATTCAGAAGCAGGGGTTCAAAAGATCAAATGCAGATCATTCTTTATTTGTTTAGAAGACTCCCATAGGTACTGTCGTTATCATGGTGTTGATATACTTGTTACGAGAGACGATATGAGGGGGATAAAGATGGCAAAAGCATTTCTAGGTCATCAGTTTGTTAGTAAGGATCTTGGTACCCTACGATATTTTCTGGGTTGGAATTTGCTAGGAATGCGCAAGGTCTTGTGATGACCCAAAGGAAGTATATTACAAACATGCCTGTTGAGACGGGTATGATCGGCTGTCGACCTTCGACTACTCTTATGGATCCTAGCATGCAGTTATATGATGATGATACATATGAGGTTGACAGGAGAAGATACAGAGAGATGGTGGGAAAGCTTCTCTATATTACTATCACTAGACCAGACATTGCTTTTGCAGTGAGTCGAATGAGTCAGTTCATGGAACAACCCAAACAAGTACATATGGATGTCATATACGTGATACTGAGATATCTAAAGTCGTCTCCAGGTGCAGGACTACTGTTCAGGAAAGAAACAAATATCTCTATTTCTGTATGTGCTGATGCAGATTATGCATGATGCCCTAAGGATCGGAAGTCTACTTCAGGTTTTGCAGTATTTGTTGGCAGTTCTTTGGTTTCTTGGAAAAGCAAGAAACAAACAGTTGTGGCTAGATCTAGTGCTGAGTCTAAATACAGGACCACATCACAAACAAGTACAAAGATGATGTGGGTTCGAGCTGTGTTAAAAGATTTACATATAGATGTACCTCTACCCATGCAACTGCAATGTGACAATCAAGCATCACTATTCATTGCTAATAATCCTGCATTTTATGAAAGAACAAAGCGTATTGAGGTGGATTGCCACTATACTAGAGATATGATTCAAAAGGGCTTGATTTCTACTTCCCATGTTAGTTCAGGAGAGAAGACTGCAGACATCTTTACCAAGCCATTGCTCAGAGTGACGTTTCAGAAGTGTTCTTCCGAGCTGAGCATGATTGACATCTATGCTCCATCTTGAGGGGGAGTGTAGAGATATTTTTAGACTCTATGTATCTTTTATGTTATGTGTAGATATTTTTATCCATCTTATGTAATTTACCCGTAGGCCTTCTCTATATAAGAGAGCCTAGGATTCTCTGGAATAAACAATCATCTCTTTTCTTCGAACAATCCCCGTCCACAGAACTGAGATGGACCGCCTCTTCCACGAGAGGCTGCCATGGCAGAGGAATTCGACGCTGGATCAGGAGTTGAAATACTGATTCGTCTTAATCTACGGAAGGTCTCCTCCATGGGAGGAATGGTAGCATTAGCCAGTATCTGTGAGGAAGTAGCCTCATACTGTGAGTCAAGAGAGGCCGGGAAGACTCCAACCATCGTAGCATTTCAGTATATCTTCAACTGCTCTGGAGTAACCGTGAGAGGCATGAATCTATGAAACTTCTCAAACATCCCGCACAAGGCAGTATAGTGAGCATGTATGGGTCGACCAATCTACTTTATAATGAAGATGTCATGCTGAAGCTGTAGAATTTTTGTCTCATTCTTGGCATGTGAATACGTGGCAACAAGAATTTCCCACATGGCTTTGGAGTGGGCTGGTGCAGGACATCGTTTGCAATCAAGGTACTAGACAACCGGACCTGAGCATATGCGTCATCAGCCTCCCATGAGGCATACAACCCTATCTTCTCCGTCGGATCTTCCTCGGTAAGAATATGCTTCTTACCCATCAACTTCATTAGGCTCATGAACTGCATGGCCCACAACTCATAGTTCGACCCATCCATCTTCACTATTGGTGTAGGACCTCTGAAGACGCATGTGATGGGGATATCTACCTTGCTTTCTGACATGTTGCTTGATGAGGAAGATTAGGGTAGTAGACTAGAGAACACATCGTCTACACTGACATACATGAAATTGGTTGCATGTGTAGACTCAAATCGCAACCAACCCCATCAATAAAAAGGGCCCTTGCACGGGCACTAAGGGAGGCGGAAGGTGGCACAGCAAGAGTGTAGTGACACCAACAAGAAGGGTGCGATGGCACCGGCAAGGGTGCGGTGGCATGACCGGCTGCAGGGGTGGGTGCGACGCACAACCGAGAGAAAGAGGTGCAATGGCACCAGCTGTGGGCGACGGGCGAGAGAGAGGTGCGGCGGCACCAACCGAGTGGGCAAGAGTGGGGCTAGGATTAGGGTTTCAGGTACAAGAGCTCCGGTCTAGGACCACCACTTTGATACCGTGTTGGGAAAAAAATAAGAGACATGTTTATTCCTTGAGCCCTAGGTTCTCTTATATAGAGAAGATGCTTCTAGGCATATTACATAATACTGACAAAAGAAAAATGAATAGATAAAAGAGTACAGAAATATAGAAACATATCTCTACAATCATCTACAAAGATAATAAAATACTCAAAGTTCGGACCAGACAAGGTCCCCAAACATTACAATGAATTAATCCAAAAAAGTGGTACGATGCTACTCAACACGATAAGGAAAAGAAGCTCGATGATGTTTCCTGAACTCACACGCCTCACACTAAAAGGGCTTCAGAGTAGAGAGTTCATGAAACATCATGGAGAGAGCCTTGGCAGAAGGATGTCCATGACATAGATGTCAAAGGAATGGGTCTTCGGAAATGGACGTTATACCAACAACCTTAGAGTCTGAGGGAATGCTAAGGTAAAAGAGGTCATTCTTCTCATGCCTCCCACTGAAAATCTTCCCTGAAAATAGCAACAAAATTTATAAAACATTATATGGCAATTAAGTTCAGACAAAGCTTATGAGTTTAGACAATATGCTAGGAGGGAAATCAGGAGCACAATGAACCCCAAACAATCAGAGCTTGGAGAACTCCATGCTTCCAACAGTAGTAACAGGCAAGTGAGCCCCATTGGCGAATCGAATTGACTTCCCTGATGAAGAGGGTTTGGAGAAGGTTAGTAGACTACGCTTTCTTGTCAGATGAGTGGAGGCTCTTGAGTTAATGATCCAATCTGGAGTAGTAGTGGTTGTAGAGTTGGCTATTGTACTTGAAGTGGTAACCAAAGTAGCAATGGGAGTCTCACTAGTAGAAGACACGGTCCCATGTGTCTGGAGGATCTGCATCAGGCGGGAGTAATCAGTAGCATTGAGTTGGACTGTCTGTCTAGTGGAATCTTGATTAGAGGATGCCTCTGTAGCATCATAGGCATTATCGTAGGCACTATGGCTTGATAATAAGGTACACCGACCTTCTACCAGTATCGTTCGAACGCATGATTCCAGCGACCGCAGTGAATACATTGTGGGTACTGAGGAACAATAGTATCTTGTTTACGATCATCTCCCATGTCACGTCCATGACCAAAGTCACATACACGACCAGAACCAAAGATACATCCACGACCTCCTTGGAAGCTCTGTCGTCCTTCTCTCCCAGATGATGCGAAGTGAGCAGAGTTCTCCGCGAGAGGTAAAGTAGAAGGTCGTATAACATATGTCTTCATTTCTTCAAGACGTCCAAATATATTCTTCATCGAGGGCAGTGTGTCGGATATCAGAAATTATTTCTTCACTGCTTGATATCTAGGATGCAGTCCATCAAGGAAACGATATACCTGCCAGTCTGAAAGTTCTGGTACCTTTTTGGTACAACATGAGGGCTGAAAGATCGCAAACTCCTCATACATCTTGCGAGATGCATGTAGTACTCAACAAGGGCAGAATCACCTTGAGATGCAGATCGAGTATGTCTGTAGATGACAACAAGGCGCGACTTGGTCGTCTTCTGGGAGTTGGTCTGCTTAGGATCAACCCACATTTCCTTGGTCGTGTCTTTGAAAAGCAGGTTCGATGCAATATGTGCCTCAATGATGTTGGTCATCTAGTTGATAACCTAGTAGTTGTCTGCGAACTAGATATCATAGTCTTTATCTATCTTTTCTTGAGGATCTTAAGTCAAGATATAGACTTTCCGTATACCACTAATGAACACCTTAAAAGAACAAGAATAGAGCACGTAGTTTTCACTGCTCTTAAGTTTGATAGAATGATAGTAGTGCATTGTACCATTATGGATGATAGAGTGTACAAAGGCTTTGTCTCTGTAGGAGTAGATGTCATGGTGGTCAGATAGAGAGATTAAAGAAGTCCTGTTGTTGTTCTAGTCAGGGATGTAAAAAACGGCCTAAACGGCCGTTTAAAAGGCCGTTTACACTCATGCGGTCCTGGACCGCACCGACTAAGTCCAGGCGGACACATATGCGGCCAGGCCGCTTAATCAGCGTTAAACGGCCGTTTAAACGCCGTTTAAACCCCGTTTCTTACATCAGCCTGTCAAGAATGTGAGAATGTGCTTGTTTTCTCCCTAACATGGGCCCCTCCTAGTCCCCCAGGCTTGTTGATCAGTTGCATCAAGAACCATGTTCTTGTAGGGTATGGTGTGACACGAGGGTGCATACAATGGGTCTTCAACTTGGGGAGCTTCACCCCCTTTGGATTTATGCAATGGAGATGAAACAACTCTATAGATATTAGATTCTAGATATCCGATATAACTTGTTCGCTTCATTCCTTTTGTTGTTTATCTTCATAAATCAAAATCGAGATTCCAAACTTTGACTATGGATTCTACTTGTTTATGCTATTTTTGACATGATAGGAAAAAAATCATTGAATATGACAATATTTGATATATATTGTGAATATGTGATTATAGTTTATAATTTAGTTATATTTCTTATTAATTATATATATGTAAATATTTTTTTATTAATTAAAAATACAAAACCGCATAACCCGTTTAATTTCCATTTAAACTCCCGCATACCGTTTAAACAGTAATCAGTGACCCTACCGACTGAATACCGCATACCGCTTTTTGCAACCTTGGTTCTAGTATACATATGAGGGTTGAAAAGTGCCATAGGAATCACGCTTGGCCGCTCGGGCGTGCAGAAGGTCTGAATAATCATTGCACAACAGATTAAGAGGTCCTCGAAGACCCTGACGGTGGCCCATGAGGGGTATTGGACCCTGCAACATGGATGACGGCACCCAGGGGTTGCTGCAGCGTGACATATGCAGTAGCATCGCCTATTGGTGGTTGGCGATGCCTAGGAGCGAGGTTGAGCCCTCCGATGGTGCCCAGATGCTGCTTGCGACAATAGCAGCTTGGAGAGCCTCGCGCAGGGCCCTAGGTGAGGGATGAGGGCCTGTGCAGGCTCTCGGCGAGAGGAGAGAAGACTTGAAGGTGGTGGCAAGATTTTTCTAGGTCGAAATCCCGGTCTAGGACCATTGTTCTGATACCATGGGGAGAAGAGAATGAATCGTTGCGTTTATTCCATGTCTCTAAGGTTTCTTATATATAGAGAAACCCTAGAGAGTAAAAAAGGAGAAATTACATACGCGACCTCGAAGGATTATAAGACATATAAAATAGAAAATAAATAACTCTAACAAAAGTGTTATCCATATCCGTATCCATTTTAAAATAGATACAAATACACATGTTAAAATATATATAGAAAGGATACATAGGATACTGATACACGACAAGAAAATTAATCAAGGGGAATAAATAATTTAATATTCGTTGACATATCTTTTGTAATTAAATATATAACAAGTATTATTCGTAGCTCACTTCTTTAAATTAGCAACGGATAATTGTTATTCGTTGTTATATTTCTCGCAACGAATCATATAGCAAGCATTATTCGCTGACTTTTTCTTCTGATCATTGCTAAATTTAACAACGATTAGTATGAATTTTAACGAATAAGTCAATGAAAAAATTGTTGTTATATAAATCTTTAACAACAAATATGACATTCATTGCTAATTATAAATACAAAAGATGATTTGACAACGAATAATATTCGTTATTATATTTTTAACATCGGAAGATATGGAAATGAATATTCAAATTATTCGTTGTCTTAGGTCCAATTTCTTGTAGTGCTATATCGATATCCGTTTGTATCCCTATTAACAAGGCAATTGTGCCTCTCTTAGTCCTTTTGTAAGGAACAAGTGATTTGACGAGGATCTGTCGAAGCTTTTGCTCTCCAAGACCTCCGAGAGCTTTTGAGATCATGTTTTTGGATTTTGTTTAAGGCTACATATGTTTTATTCAATAAACAAACCTGTTGATATACTCTTAAGGCTTAAGCATGGGGTCTGCTCTGTAAACACCACCTCACGTAGATTACTTACAACTATGGAAACGAGAATCTAGAGAATCAACAAACGAGTCGCCATAGAGAAAATACCAAAAAAGTCTACCTGATCTTATACAACCAATATGGCCTTGTCGCTAGCATTGGATCCATTTTGGTTGTGCTCCATTGTGACTACCCATTTGGATCCAACCAACCAGTAACCAACAACTGGGTCTACCAATGTCCAAGTTCTCCTGGATAAGAGAGCTGCCATTTCCTCCTCCACCGCTCTCTTCTACTAGGGTTGAAGAAGGGTCGACATGTGAGAAACAAGGATTTGTACTACATACTTCCCCTTTCCAAACTGCTGTAGCTGTCGCCAAGCTTAATCAATAACATTTTCGTGGAGAACAGGTGCAATGTGTAATTGCAAGAGACTGTCAATAATATAGATCCTCAGCCTGAAAAATCTCATGATAAATGTTAGAGCAAAAACACTTCGTTATTATTCCACATAGCCCGAGGGTCTCTTATATAGAGAGAAAACCCTTGGGTAAATTACATAGATAGTCATAAAGAAAATAAGAAATACTTAGTGGTACATCTTGACATAACGTAAACCTCTACAGTACATCATGACATAACGTAAACCTCTACACTCCCCCTCAAGATGGAGCATAGATATCTATCATGCTCAGCTCGGAAGAACATTTCTGAAAAGGTCCCTTGAGCAACGGCTTGGTAGATATATCAGCAGTCTGGTCCTCGGAATTGACATGTGACGTGGAAATAAAGCCCTTCTGGATCATGTCTCTAATGTAATGATAATCTACTTCGATGTGCTTCGTTCTTTTGTGAAACGCTGGATTATTGGCAATGAACAACGCTGCTTGATTGTCACACTGAAGCTGCATGGGTAAAGAGACATTCACATTCAAGTCTTCCAAGACTGCTCGAACCCACATCATCTCTGTGCTTGCTTGTGCCATGGCCCTATATTCAGATTCAACACTAAATCTTGCGACAACGGTTTGTTTCTTGCTTTTCCAAGAAACCAGAGAGCTTCCTATAAAGATAGCAAACCCCGAAGTAGACTTACGATCCTTTGGGCACCCTGCATAGTCTGCGTCTGCACAAGCTGAAATGGACAAATCTGTGTTCTTTCTAAATAGCAAACCTGAGCGTGGAGAAGATTTCAGGTATCTCAGTATCATGTATAATGCTTCCATATGGACCTGCCTAGGCTGCTCCATAAATTAACTCACACGGCTTACAACAAAAGCAATATCAGGTCTAGTTATGGTGATGTATAGAAGCTTACCCACCATATCTCTGTATCTTCTTTTGTCCACCTCTTCAGTATCATTGTCATACAATTTCATACTTGGATCCATAGGAGTGCTCGATGGTCTGCATCCAATCATTCCTGTTTCAACAAGCAAGTCTGTAACATATTTTCTTTGGGTCATCACCATCCCTTGTGCATTTCTTGCAAATTCTATTCCCAGAAAGTATCGTATGGTACCCAGATCCTTCGTAACAAACTTACTGCCCAAGAGGGCTTTAGTCATCTCGACTCCCTGAGCATCATCTCCTGTAACAAGAACATCATCAACATATATCATGACAACAACTGTACCTCTGAGAGTCTTTTGAATGAACAACGAATGGTCCACATTTGATCTCTTGAACCTCTGTCGCTCGATCAGCTGAGAAAGCTTTTGGAACCATGCCCTTGGACTCTGTTTAAGGCCATAAATTGCCTTATGAAGTCTACACACCATGTGAGTCTCCCCCTCAGCAGTAAAACCCGGTGGCTGCTGCATGTAGACTTCCTCCTGTAGATCTCCATACAGAAACACATTCTTAACATCAAGCTGAAAAATGGGCCAGTCACGTACCATAGCTACGGATAAAAGGATGCGAAGTGTGGAGTGTCGAGCCACTGGTGAAAAAGTGTCCAAGTAGTCGACACCGTATGTCTGGGTAAAGCCGGGTGCAACAAGTCTTGCCTTGTATCGATCAAGACGACCATCTGCATGATATTTAACTGTGAATACCCATTTGCAACTAACCACAGACGCACCTGATGGAATAGGAACCAGTGTACAAGTGCCTCTAGACTGTAAAGCACGCATCTCTTCCTCCATAGCCAACTTCCAACACTCAATCTTCATGGCCTATTGATAGGTCCGTGGTATCTCTACTGAAGACACAGCTGCTGCAAACTTCTCGAAATCACCAGTAAGACGATGAAAGGATACCTGAGACGCAAGAGGATAGGACGCACATTTCCTCTTCTGCCTTCGAAGTGCAATAGGAATATCAATATCATTATCGACTGAACTGACTGGCGGATCCACCCCTTGTAGCAAAGAGTCCTGCATCGGTACATTATCTAACCCATCATTAGTAGCTGTATCGGAGCATACCTGAGGCGTGGTGGATGGTTGACTTGTAGCTTGAGCAGGCCCCGACCGTCGTGTGTAGAACTTAGGGAATGGTGGAATAGGATGATATGGAGGTGGTGGTGGTGGTGGGGGTGGAGTGGATTCAGATTGACCCAGATTTGGAGGTAGAGGAACATAGACATGATTATCTGAAGACGTAGAAGAAGAAACCAGTCTATCACCTGCAGGGGAGAAGTACATAACAGGCTCAAAAAATGTAACGTCTGCGCTAACATAGTACTTGTTGTTGATAGGATCATAACATCGATAACCCTTCTGTGTCCTCGAGTACCTACAAAGACACACTTGACTGCTCTAGGAGAGAGCTTGTCAAGTCCCGGAGACAAGCGGTGAACAAAGGAAACTGTGCCAAAGACACAAGGTGTAAGTGAAAATAAATCCTTATCTGGGAAGAGAACAGAAATTGGAGATTTCTCCCCAAGAACCGACGAAGGCATACGATTGACCAGATAACATGCTGTAAGTACATCATCTCCCCAAAAAGCTAATGGCGCACAACTCTGAATAAGTAATGTTCGCGCAATATCAAGAAAATGACGATGTTTCCTTTCGGTGACACCATTTTGTTGTGATGTGTAGGCGCATGAAGTTTGGTGAATAATGCCCTTAGAGGAAAGGAACTGAGAGAGAGAACGAGTACAGAACTCCAACGCATTATCTGTGCGCACATATTTAACAGTAGAGGAAAAAACATTGTGCACTTCATTGATATGATTCTTGATAACACTTCCTGCTTCAGATTTATTCTTAAGTAGAAAAGTCCAAGAGACACGAGAAAAATCATCAACAACAACCAGATAAAACCTGTGTCCCTGATGATCAGGGACACGACTAGGACCCCAAATATCTATATGAAATAATTCAAACGGGGAGCTACTGCTCCGACTCTGACGACTTGGGAAGCTAGAACGATGGTGCTTCCCTAATTGACAAGCTTCGCAACGAAATGATGAATTGGGAGAGATCTGAGGCAGGAGGTGACGCATTTTCTGGAGCGGAAGGTGACCAAATCGAAGATGCCACGTATACGGAGAGACCGATCCCTGTGAATGAAGAGAGACACCAGCAAAGGAATTCCGGACCAGACGATATAAGCCATTATGCTCGGAGCCACAACCAATCACCCCGCCCGTTAGTATGTCCTGAAAAATAAGAGATGATGGGTCAAATATAGCACGACAATGCAAGTCTTTTGTAATCTGACTAATTGATAATAAATTCATGGAAAACTCAGGTGCATGTAGAACATTCTGTAAGTGCATGGAGAGTGTCAAAGAGATCTCCCCCTGTCCAACAATAGGGGAATGAGTGCCATCAGCTATAAGCACAGAGCGACCTGAAGAGATATCCCTGTAGGACTCAAGTTTGTCTCTGTCACGACAAAGATGATGGGTGGCTCCAGAATCGACAATCCAACCAGATAGATCATCGAACGAACGAACAACAGTAGTACTACCTGAAGAACTGGCAGCAGCAGAGGTACTGGCTGATGCAGATGCGGCAACATCTGAGGTACTCGCAACATCCGATGATAATTGTGGCATTATATCACGAAGCCTCGCCACAAGCTCCTCGAACCCGTGATCTGAAGTAGACGCTGAAGAAGGCTGAACATGTTCAACTACACGTGCCGAAGCTGGAAACCCATGTTTGGAATAGCATGTGTCCTCTGAGTGACCAGTGCGATGACAATACGAGCACGTCCTTGGAATACGACCTCCACGGCCACGTGTAGCTCGGCCACGAAAAGAAGACGAACCACCTCTCCCACGTGATACTGCCATTGCCGAAGGAGGTGGAGTAGATGTGCTGGACGAAATTGGGATACGCCTGAGTCTCCTGTAGACCTCCTCCATAGGAGGAATAGTAGCATCGGCCAGGATCTGAGAGCGGGCGGCCTCGTACTCAGGATCGAGAGCTGCAAGTAATACTCCCACCATGGTAGCATTGCGGAAAGTCTTCTGTTACTCATGAGTAGCTGTGAGCGGGATGGTACTGTATAATTTTTCGAACATCCCTCGCAGTGACGTGTATAGAGAATGAAGTGGCCGTCCATTTTGTTTCATCGTGAAAATATCATGCTGCAGCTGCAACATCTTAGTCTCGTTCCGCACCTGCGAATATGTAGTAGCAAGAATATCCCACATCGCCTTGGCGGTGGGTTGATGGAGGACGTCATTGGCAATCTCCATCGAAAGCGTCCCTAATAGCCCGACCTTGGCATACGCATCATCAGCTTCCCATGAGACATATATATCCCCGTCTTCTCTGCCGGTTCATCTTCGGTAAGAATGTGCTTCTTACCACCTGACTTCATTAAACTCATGAACTGCATCGACCACAACTCATAGTTTGTCCTGTCCATTTTGATTATTGGCGCCGAACCCTTAAAGGCACCTATGGAGGGCATATCAACCTTTTGTTCTGACATATCGCCGGAGAAGAAGACCTAGGGATGATAGACAAAAGAACTGGCGTCTACAAAGACCCGTTTGGATTCAAGTGCATATGTAGACTTTATGCACTTGAACCCATCGTTGAATCGACGCCGACCGGAGAAGGATAACCGCGAGTGACGGCGGGTGGGGACGGCGGCGGCGGGTGGGGTTGGCGGCGGCTGGTGAGGACGGCGGCGGGAGGTTGGTGGAGCCTCGGCGGCGGGAGGCTGGGGCCTCAGCGGCTGGAGGGGGCGGCGACTGAAGGGAGGAGGGACGGCGGCCGAACGGGAGGGGGGGGCGGGTGGAGGAAAAACCCTAGATTAGGGTTTTGGCTCTGATACCATGTTAGAGCAAAAACACTTCGTTATTATTCCACATAGCCCGAGGGTCTCTTATATAGAGAGAAAACCCTTGGGTAAATTACATAGATAGTCATAAAGAAAATAAGAAATACGTAGTGGTACATCATGACATAACGTAAACCTCTACAATACATCATGACATAACGTAAACCTCTACAATAAAGAACTACATCAGGTGAAGATAATGGATGAGGTTTGTGTGTCTGTATGGGGTGGAGGGGTTACAACATTTGTACTGAACTCCGAAAATGCTATCATCCTACATAAAAATATATAATATTATGAGATAGAGGTATAAAAGGCACAAGATGTGCTTACTGTAGAAAATAACAAGAGAATGAAATTGCATGCTTTATTCAGGAGGTCTAGGGGTCCTTATATAAGATGGAACCCTACACTACTCAAAATGGAAAAAAATACACAGTACCTCCAGAGGGGTTACAATGAATAAATAAGAACCCTAAAAATTCATTAACACTCCCCCTCAAGTTGGAGCATATCTATCAATCATGCCCAACTTGGAAGCTATCCATGAGAGGTGCTTCTTGGGTAAAGCCTTCATGATTACATCTGCAAGCTGAAGATCTATTGTGATGTGAGGAGTGGTAATCTTTTCAATCTGTACGACGTCACGAACAAAATGGCAATCGATCTCTATATGCTTGGTTCACTCATGGAACACATCATTCGTGACAATCTATGTAGCAGATTTCTTGTCACAAGTGGAATAGGAGTGGTGACTACAATACCGAGTTCCTGCAGGAATGTCAATAGCTACATGATCTCACTGGTAGCCTGAGCCATCGCCATGTACTCTGTTTCTGTACTGGATCTGGATACAACATTCTGCTTCTTGCTCGTCCAAGTGACAAGATTTCTTCCAATCATCATAACATATCCTGTGGTGGAGCGACGATCCTCAAGTGAACTTTTTTTTTGATACTGATCCTCAAGTGAACTTGCATAATCGTCGTCAACATAGGCAATAACATTAGTGTAGCTATTTTCCCAATAAAAGAGGTCATGTCCTGGGGATTCCTTCAAGTATCGTAGGATCTAGAGGACATCCTGCAGTAACTGTAGCAAGGTTGCTACATGTGTTGGCTAGACTACTCATTGCGTAGGAAATATCTGGTCTGGTGACGGTGAGGTAAAGGCTTCAAAGGCAGGATCGGAGGACGTGGAGTGTTTCTTCGGATATGCAACAATACCAGAGGGCATGCATCTAAGTAATCCGGCTTCAGTAAGGATGTCCAGACATTTCTTCCTCTGTGAGAGTTGAAGTTCTTTTGTAGCGCATAGTACTTCTATGCCCAAGAAATAGCGTAGTGGATCAAGATCCTTGGTGACGAACACCTTCTGAAGAAAGGTCTTGGTATCTAGTACCCCTTTATTATCATCACCTGTGACAACCATATAATCCACATAAACAACAATTATAACAGTATCAGTTGGTCGTCTTTTGACAAACACATGTTAGTCAGAGATTGTTCTATGAAAGCCAAGAGTGTTGTTTTCTGCAGTAAGCTTGTTTAAGCATGCCCTTGGGCTCTGCTTTATATCATAGATTGCCTTGCGAAGTCGATATACACCCCCCTTGACTTCATAACCATGAGGCTGCATCATGTACACCTCCTTGAGATCTCCATATATGAATGCATGTTTCACATCTAGCTGAAAGATAAGCCATGCCTTGTTAGCTGCCACTGAAAGAATAATCCTTATAGAGCCCATCCGTATGACAGGTGAGAATGCCTCAAAGTAATCCACTCCATATGTCTGTGTAAAACCTTTGGCTGCAAGACGAGCTTTCAATCTCTCTATGGAGCCGTGTGGCGGCTACTTGGTTGTGAAGATTCATCTGCATGCCACAGGTCTAGTCCCCTTAGGACACTACACCAGATCCCATGTCTCTCTTGAAGTAAGAGCATCCATCTTTTCATTCATGGACTGTCGTCATCCAGAATCCTGTAATGCACTATGGTGGTCTCTCGGAATGAAAATAACATGAGGGCATCTGCATATCTTCTATTGGTGGATGATATGGAGGGGGTACTTGATGAAGGCATATCATCCTACAAAAGGAACATGTAAAGAAACGTTTTGGTGGTGGAGACATATGCTTGCGCTTATAGACAATGGGCAGAGGTGGGAGATCCAGAGGAATATCTGTAACAAATGAGTGAAGAAGTTGGTTTGCTCAAAATAGTTACATCTGCAGAGATATAATGACTACGCTCAATAGGATCATAACACATGTAACCTTTTTGAGTACGGGAATAACAAGGAAAACACATTTAATTGCACGAGAAGATAGTTTGTCTACAGTGTGAAAATTATGAACAAAGGCCACACGTCTAAAAATTCCTAGAGGCAGAGGAAAGGGTGACTCAGTTGGGTATAGAAAGGAAAACATGGTGGAGCCATGTAGTGAAGTAGAGGGGATTTTGTTGATAAGATGGATGACGGTAAGAACAACATCACCCCAGCAGGTTTTAGGAACTTTCATCAAGGTAAGGAGGAAGCGATCAATATCCAGTAGATGTCTGAGTTTCCTTTCCGCTATCCCATTCTGCTAGGAGGTATACAGACATGAGGTTTGATGAATGGTGCCCTGAGATGCAAAGAAATTTGTTAGATCATGTTGGTGAATTCCAAGGCATTGTCAGAACGAAAAACTTGAACACCTGTGGAGAAAATATTCTTGACATAGTGGAAGAAATTCTTAACAATATTAATAACCTCCGAACACTCTTTTAATAAATAGACTCAAGATGATCGACTGTAATCATCAACAAAAATGACAAAATGTCCACTCAGTGCAGACCAGACATGGTCCCTAAATATCACAATGGACTAAAGAATTCACGATGTGGCTCAGTACGAGCAGGGAAAGATGCTCGATGATGTTTCCCAGACTGACATACCTCACACTCAAAAGGTTTGAGCATAGAGAGTTCGAGGAACAATAAGGAGATGACTTTGGCAGACGGATGATCGAGGCGAAGGTGCCAGAGAAGAGGATCTTTGGAGATTAACGCAACAGCAACAAAACTAGAGTCAGAGGAGATATCAAGACAATACAGGTTGTTCTTCTCATATCCCCCACCAAAAATCTATCTCATCCGGATGTCTTGGAAATAACCAAGGCCTTAAATGTCGGTTTCGGTCACCATTTCGGTATCGACCAAACCAGAATTTCGATGGAATTTCAGTGGAATTTCGATCGAAATTTCGGTCATTTCGGTCATTTTTTGTACTAGGACCCCCATATTTCGGTCATTTCTGTCATTTCGGTTGAATTTCGATTTCGACTGGATTTCGATATTCGACAGAAATTCGACCGAATTTCGCTGAAATTTGAGGCCATGGAAATAACCATAGACCTCATAAAAAATAACTCTACATTTAAGCTCAGTGCATAGCTTTTGTACAGATAAAAGACTAAGAGGAAGAGCAAGAGCACAATGAACTCCGGTTAGTCAAAGTTTAGAGGAAAGCTCGACAGTGCCCACAATAGTGACAGGTGAATGTATACCATTAGCAACCCGAATTGTCTTCACAGTGGAAGACGACTGTGAGAAGGTGAGAAGGCTACCTTCTCCCGTCAGGTGAGTCGATGCTCCAGAATCATTAATCCATGCAGGGCTGGATTTATAGCCGAATTAGCAATTATACCTGAGGTAGTAGCCAAACTAGCAGTAGGAGTAGAAGTACTACTGTCACTGGCTGAGGAGTTCTGCAGAAGTTGTCGCAGACGAGCATATTCAGATGCCATAAAGGGTGTCTGACTATCATCTGAAGACTAATCGTGTGAGACATCATCCGTATCATATGGAGCCTCGTATGAAGCTGTCTTATTGGCACTGTCGGCATTAGGTTGCATGCCAAATTTTGCCCAACAACACTCAGATGGATGATTCCAGCCTCTACAATGTCATGCTGGATAGCGAACAGTAGTAGGATCATGTCCACGCCCATGACCAAAATCACGTCTACATCCAGATTCGCTATAGCGAACATAACCAAAGTCACGGCAACATTCTCCCTAGTAGTCGGGTCATCCCCTAGCATAATGGTTGTAGTTTTCACAATTGGAGTAGTAGGAGAACACTCAGTTGGAGAATCAAGTTCCTACAGGCGATCAAAGATGGTCTCAAGTGTGGGCAGTGCACCGGCGGTTAGAAATTGATCCTTTACAGGCTTGTATCGTGGATGCAATCCAGATAGAAACACTACAGGAAAGTATAGAACACACGATGGTCGTTTTTCCGTTTCCTATGAAGGGCGACCGTCCCCCTTGATCAGAGGGGACGGTCACACGACCATCTCAACCGGTCGCGTCCCATTTTCCATAAGGGACGGTGTTTACCAAAGTCCCCTATAATTACACAGAGGATGGTCGCGACCATCTCATCTATTAGCTCCATAAGGGACGGTCGCGGCCGTCGCTTCTATTAGCGCCAGAAGGAACGGTCATGACCATCCCCTAAAAGCATCGGCGAACGTCATGAAAGTCATCCCAAGGACCATCGGAGGGGACGGTCACGACCGTCCCTTCCGACTACCTCAGCAGGGACGGCCACGACCATTTCCGATACTTCACGTGGCTGTCCCCTATGGCTCTCCAGGATGTGGTGATTGCCTTAAAGGACGGTCGCGACATTCTCCTTTGATTCTTTGCCAGTAAAAGAAATTGTCGCTACCAGCCTACCACTATTATGATATTCATTTCGCCCTACATCAACTTACATTAAACATTCAATACCTGTATCAATATATTCTCTTCATCATAAAGAGAAAAATCAAGAACCAAATAACCATTTATTCCACATACGAAATTACAAGAAATGTTTGAAATGAGTAAGGTAAGAGATTCAAATAAAAGGACTCTATCATGAATTGTTCAAACCATTTAAACAACTTACTAAACTACTCTACGAGCAATTGTCCAAACTAATTATACAATATAATAAACTATTCTAATAATTATACACTAAAAGCAAAACATCTAAACTACTCCTGCTCATCGTCCTCGTCCCCATCCCCATCATCATCATCATCATCATCATCATTATCATCATCTTCTTCTTCTCCTCCTCCTCCTTCATCATCGTCGCCTAGCCTCGCGACTTGATTACCCGCTCGTGTCGATTGGTTAGTCGATGCTGCAGCTTGTTGTGCCTGCATGAATGCATTAAAAATTACCATTTGCTAGCGCAAATCCTGAATTTCAACATTCATGGTCATCACTTGACTCTCTATTTCCCTCTCCCTTTGTGCCTTCTGAGAGGAAAATGAGGAGCTGCTCCCTACTCCATACCAATTCCGAAGGGTAGCTCCATGACCACCACAGCGAACTCGTCCATGATGCTCTGGTCCAGTCGCTCGGAGGAAGGCCACATTAGGAGTAAGAGGTGGGTGACTCGTACATGTGCTGTTCAGAGCCAGTGGTTGCGAGTCTGATCATCTCCTACTGAAATATTATTCAAGTTCAACTTCATAATCCATTTAAATTGTTAAAATAAATGTGAAATTATTATTAATTTCTTACAATAATTGGAACATAGGCATGATCTATCCAGTGAAGTTCGCCTACATCGCGACTCTTGGATTTCTCAAAGACTTCCATCCGACTGGGAACACGATTGTTCTCCAATGCTTAATGGGAAAAAAATAATTGAAACTTACGCTATGATTGTAAGATATAAAAATAGATGAATTTTAAATATAATGCATATACCAAAATCGTCCTTAAGCTGATTTGTATTCTTTCTACCCATTATATGAGTAGACTTGAAACCTTTCTTTCAGTTTTGAGCATTCTGCTTTGAGATACCCTATAAGAAGTAAATAGTTTAAACAATATACTTTCATATTTTCTTAAATAACCACATATATATCGTACCGCATGTTCTTCCCCCATTCAGATATATATATATCAATGCCCTCCAGTGTTCAACGGGGACATTAAGAGGATAATTTGCCAAAAGCATCTCCAATGGTAGCTCCGGGTCGAAGGATTGAAATTATTTAAACACGTTACTTACATATATGTCTTTAATGATGAAAAAACAAGTTACTTTACTTACTCGGGCCTTTAAACGACCTCGATGTTTGCGCAGTAATTCTGCGCCATGTCCTAGGATCAAAGCATCTGTGGTCAGATCACGATCCCATGAAAAACTAGACTGAAAAAATAATGGATGCAAGAAATGATTATTTTAATTATAGATGAACAACAAATCTACAATTTTAATTTGTTATTAGTTTTAATTACCTCCAAATCATGAAAAATAACATCTTTGATTGGTTGCTCCACTAAATGTCAAGCTCTCATGTGGATGGGAACCCTAGCTCTGCACACCTGCCCCAGGTAACTTTGAAACACAACCGAGTTCTTTCCTACTGCATCACCTCCAACTATCCGTACCTTCAGGGTCTCACCGTGATGCAGATGGTCCAAGACTCGACACTGTGATGGGCCTCTTTCTGCATGGAATGCATGCGGTGCATCATGAATGCGTCTAGAATGTGGAGACATATCTGTATAAATAATGAACATTTAAATGGTTTAATAAACATTTAATATATCAGATATAACACCAAATAAATTTGGGAAAAATATTGATGGACTTACACTTTAAACATTTAGAACGCTATCAGAAACTCTTCGAGTACATGTCATCCCATCCGCATCTATAACACCAGACGGATGTTTTTGGATCTCAATTTGATATGCATCATCTATATTTAATAAGTCATCATCATCGTTAATATCAAAGAAGTCTCATGGTACTGGCCTCACGGGTATAATCCACCCATCGCTTAAGTTATTTAGGATGTAGAACACCTGTTCTACCTGACTAGCAAGTGTAAAAGGCTCATTTGTTTGTAATTTCCCTGATTGTTTTAAAGAAATAGTCCCATTTCTATCTTTTCGATATCCTATCCCCATGCAACCAATATCGAACTAATTACACATAAAAAAACACATCGACAATCATGAGTAAAGCTGATCTCTGTTATATCAAGTATTTCCCCATAGTAGTCGTCTAAACTGAAAGGTATTTCTAAACCGGAAGGTAATTCTGTTATGGGTTGTAGAACATCATCAACAATCCCACGAATAGCGAATGGGAGTAATACTTCCATGTAAACATGGTAGTCATGACTTTTTAATCCGGCTATCTTACGTTCTCCCTCATTTAGACACCTCGACAACTGTGATGAAAACCTATCTGATACTTTCAAAATTTTTTAAGAAACTCAGAATTTTATCATGTTCACCATTGTTTAATGTATATATAACTCTGGGTAAAGTAATCCGTCCATTGTCTAATTCAATTGGTTGTAGATCTTCGCGTATAACAAATTGAATTAAATCACTCTCGTTCTTAAATTATCTTTCGATTGACCTAAAAGATTTAACATCCTCAAAATATTCTCCAAGATATTTTTCTCAATATGCATCACATCCAAATTATGACGAATTTGTAAATATTTCTAGGAAGATAAGCATTTGAAAAAAAATACTTTGCTTCCTCTATCCACCGAACATATTTTTCTTAAAAGTGCGTCCCAAACAATTACTTCTTAGAAGCAGTTGTTGCCAAATACTGGTGCCATTCACATGACTTAATGCAAATCATCGTCCAAATGGAAAATGTCAAATTTCTTATTATTATCTGCCTTGCGCCACCTATGTTTTGATGGTAGGAATCAACGATGACCCAAATAACAATGCTTTATACTTGCTGTAAGCCAAGCTGACTGTATTTTTTCAAGACAAACATAACACACAAATAGCAAGTAGGTTTGTAGATACCTCACGGAGCAAAACGAACGAGAATGGAGATAAAGGAGTGTTGACAATCACATCGAGAGCAAGAGGGAGGATGCCGTCGACCACGAGAGGCTGGGTGGCGGCGAGGGGCGACGTGGACGGCATGGGCGGTTTGGGATTCGAGGGAAGAATGAAAGGTAATGAGGCCTGCTGGAGTTCTTTTGGACCAGACCATAGGGGACGGTCGTTACGACTGTCGCCAATGATGACGTTAATTGAAAATATCTCCCCTGCAACATATGGGACGGTCGTGACCATCCCCTATACATCACTTGATGGGACGTTCATACGCGAGCGTCCCCTAAGGCCCTAACATTCCATTAGTGACGCTGATAGAAGCATATAGCGGAGGATTGAAACCGCCCCCTAAGGCCTGTCGAGTGTCCGAAATTGGACCGGTCCGGGGGCAAGGACAGATGGGATGGTCGATAGCCATCGTCCCCTAAGGCCCGACCACCCCATCCTTGACGCTTGTAGTGATGCTGGCAGAAGCGTATAGGAGACGGTCAAAACTGTCGCCTAAGGCCCGCAGAGCACCCTAAGTTGGACCAGTGAGGGGGCGAGGGTTGAGGGGACGCTCGCTAACGACCGTCCCCCGTGGCACACACTGGTTTTAGGGACACTGAATGCAGAGTGTCCAAAATTGGACAAGTAAGGAGGCGAGGGCAGATGGGACGGTCGGTAGCGACCGTCCCCTAAGGCCCGACTATCCCATCCTTGACTCTTTTAGGGACGCTAACAAAAGCATATAGGGAACGGTCGAAATTGTCACCTAATGCCTGCCGAACGCCCTAAAGTGGATCAGTGAGGGGGCAAGGACCGAGGGGACGGTTGCTAAAGACCGTCCCCTATAGCAAACACCGATTTGGGGGATGCTGACAGAAGCATATAGAGGACATTCAAAACTGTCCCCTAAGGCACGCAGACTGCCCTAAACTGGACCATTGAGGGGGCGAGGGCAGATGTGACGGTCGATAGCGACCATCCCCTAAGGCCCGACCACCCCATACTTGACACTTTTATTGACGCTGACACAAGTGTATACGGGACGGTCGAAACCGTCCCCTAAACCCTGTCGAGCGCCCTAAATTGGACCAATGACGGGACGAGGTCAGAGGGGATAGTCAATATCGGTCGTCCCCTATTCTTAATTACAGAAGAGAAGATGAGTCGTAGTCCGTCTCCTATAATGAGGATATAAGAGACGGTCGGAGAACGACCGTCCCGTATAATTAATAAAGGGGACGATCTCTTCTTGACCGTTGCCTGTTCTCGTCCCGAAAAGCTCCAATTCCTGTAGTGAAAGTGATACACCTGCCTTTCTGCACGTTCTCCTATCAGCTTGTTGCAACAAGCCGGCTGAAAAACGAGTAGCTCCTCAAACAAGCTTGTGAGAAGCCTATAGTACTCAACCATGGTAGAATCTCCCTGATTAGCATACCAAATCCGTATGTATATGTTGAGAGCCTGGACTTGATAGTCTTCTGGGAGTAGGTATGCTCAAGACTCTCCCACATTGCCTTCGTCTTTTCCCTATAGAGAAGATTCGATGCTATATTTGGATCGACTCTATTGGTTATCCAAGTAATGACCTTCCAGTTGTCAACATACCAGGTATCATAGTCCTTGTCCGTTTCCTTGGTCGGACCTTAGTAAGAACATAGTTCTTACGCTGACCACCAATAAAAAAAACCTTGAACGATCGAGACCAGAGTACATAGTTCTTGGAGACCTTCGGTTTGATAGAAATGCCATGTACCATCACATAAGAAGTCGGGTACATGAGCTTGATCTCAGCAGATGCCATGGTGATCGCGCATGTTAAGAAAAAGTTATATAGAGAGTTCTTGTTGTCTTAAGCAAGCATAGATGGGGTACCTAGCTGTGAAGCTGGGATCCTCTACACTGGTCCTAGGCCCCTAGCAGCAGAGCTAGGGCACCTTTCAGGCTTCTAGCGGAACCAAAGTGTGCTGGTGGCGGAGATTAGGCACTAGAAAGTATTCCAGATGGCCTCCAAGCGGAGTCCTAGGGGCCTTCAGTCGAAGCCCATGTGGTGGGGGCGCGCCGCTGATGGCGCTGATGGCCTCTAGGCAGTGCAAATGGCCTCCAGGCGGAGCCCTAGGGGCCCCTTGCAGGGGTGCTGTAACCCTAGGAGCACTACTGCAGGGATGCTGAAATCGCGTGGAAAATAATGAGAGAATGAAATTACATATTTTATCCAGGAGGTTTAGGAGTCCTTATATATGACGAAACCCTAGAGAACTTAAAATGGGGGAAAATACGTAAGTACCCCCAGAGGGGTTACAATAAATAAATAAGAACCATAAAAATACATTACTAACACATACTTTAAGATTTCCTCAAAAGGAGCAATCGAGGCCTGACTCTCTACAATAAACTTTAAAGAAATGGACTCAAAGATAGCGGGAGCTAGCCTTAAATCACTGTCACCCTTCTGTATTGAGCATACCCAACTAAGATGCACCCGACAGATCTTGGTGCTAACTTGTCCTATTCGAACTAAATGATGTATAAAGACCACAAGAAACAACACGAAATGTTACAACAACATGATCATGGCATATTACCTTAATGGGAAGTTTCTCATTAATTAATAAAGATAGAAGGTGACTGATATGACTACCAACTGTAAGATCGATACTATTCTAATATGATGATTGGGCGCTTGCACAAATAAGCCAGGTCTTGGCAACATCAAGATTGTTGTGATCAACAATACAATTCGATGGGGAAGTATGAGTACAAGATGTCTGATAAACAACACTAAGAGAACTGTAAAAATCACATAACTGATATTAGCAAAATTTGTTAGCATCGTCAGATCTAAAACTTTAACAATAGCACAATCCGTGTCTTTATTGCATGGATAAACTTAAATATTTTTTTGAGCAGGTCACTTATTATCAGATTTAAAACTTCAACAATTTCCTAACATAGACGGTTATATCATCCACTATGACCAAATAATACTTATAACTTGGATGACTGACTTAGACCCTAGGCTTCAATGTGAATGGAATAAAAAAGAGACAATGACGTAGACGAATGGATGTTGGAAAGGAACTCTGAATATACTTTTCCAGCTAGCATGCCTCGCTCTCTAGGTGGCAATGTAAGACAATTAAGGTAGAAAATCTCAGAGTTTTAGTTTAAGAATACTGACTAAATGATGATACCACTGGCATCAAAAATAAACGATGATACCACAAAAAAGTAGAAGCCATAGCAAACTGGTGGACATTGATGGAAGAAAAATGGTGGTGATTGAGGTAGACAGTAGATCTCCCATTCTTTATGACCCTGAACAATCAGTTTCCTATCATAATATCCTGAAAAAAACCCGTAAAAAATAATCTGGCTGTAGAGAATATTATGTAGTCGGTGTATCATTTTCTCTATTTTTATTTTTCCGATAACCTCTTATGTAATTTACTCATGGATTCTCTCTATATAAGAGAGCTTAGGGTTCTATGGAATAAACAGATTGCTCATTTCCACCAACATGGTATCAAAGCCAAAACCCTAACCCTAAAACCCTACCACCGCCGCCCTTCTCTCTCCCTCCATTTCTCGGCGCCGCTGCCGCCACCCCTCATCTTAGGGCACCGCCACCGCCACTCCGCTCCTCCCCTTCTCCCGCCGCCGCCGCACCCTCCACCGGCTCTCCACCACCGACCCCCTCTCCAACGTAGGGAACCTCCACTGCCGGGTCCCCTCCCCTTCAACGTCGAAATCCCATCTTCCGTCGGCCTCTCTCTCTCCATGGATTTGAGTGCGTAAAGTCTACATATGCACTCAAATCCTATCAAGTTTATGTAGACACTTGTTTCTCGTCTATAATCCCTAGTTCTTCGTCTCCGGCGATATGTCAGAAAACAAAGTCGATATGCCCTCTATAGGCGCATTCAAAGGTCCAACGCCAATAGTCAAGATGGATGGGATGAACTATGAGCTCTGGGCGATGCAGTTCATGAGTCTCATGAAGTCGAACGATAAGAAGCATATTCTTACCGAGGAAGAGCCGGCAGAGAAGACTGGGATCTATGCCTCCTGGGAGGCTGATGATTCATATGCCAAGGTTTGGCTGTCAGGCACGTTGTCGATGGAGATTGCCAATGATGTCCTCCATCAGCCCACCGCTAAGGCGATATGGGATATACTGGCCACCACATATTCACAGGTTTGGAATGAGACCAAGATGTTACAGCTCTAGCATGACATTTTCACGATGAAGCAGAATGGGCGGCCGCTTCACTCTTTATATACATCCCTGAGGGGGATGTTTGAGAAACTCTATAGCACTATAGCCCTCACGTCTACCCCTGAGCAGCAGAAGACCTTCCGAAATGCTACTATGGTGGGCGTACTGCTAGCAGCACTTGATCCTGAGTATGAGGTAACCCGATCTCAGATACTTGCCGATGCTACCATTCCTCATATGGAGGAAGTTTACTGGAGGCTTAGCCGCATCTCTGTTCCTTCCAACACTTCTACTCCACTACCCTCGGCGATGGCTGTGTCGCGAGGGAGTGGTGGTTAGTCTTCCTTTCGTGGACGTGGACCTCGTGGCCGAGGAGATCGTTTTCGCCAACCATGCACTTTCTGCCATCGCATAGGTCACTCCGAGGATACATGCTATTCTAAGCATGGGTTTCCAGCATCGGCGCGAGTAGCTGAGCATGTTACATCTCCTTCGACATCCACTTCAGATCACTGGTTTGAGGAGCTTGTGGCGCGATTGCGCGATATTATGCCTTAACCATCTACAGATTCTCCAGGAGGATCTTCAGATATTGCTGCTTCAGCATCTGCCAGTACTTCTGCCGCTGCCAGTACCTCAGGTAGTGCTTCTGCTTTTACATCCTGCCATGATCTCTCAGATCGGATTATGGACTCCGGTGCAACCCATCATCTCTGCCGTGATAGAGATAGACTTGAGTCATACAGAGACATTCCACCTGGATGCTCAGTGCTCATAGTTGATGGGACTCATTCCCCCATCGTTGGACAGGGGGAGATTACCTTGTCACCGTCCGTGCATTTATAGAATGTTCTACATGCTCCTGAGTTTTCCATGAATCTACTGTCTATTAGTCAGATTACGAAGGATTTGCACTGTCGCGCTATATTTGACTCATCTTCTCTTATTTTTCAGGACATACTAACGGGCAGGGTGATTAGTTGTGGCTCTGAGCAGAATGGTCTCTATCGTCTGGTCCGGAATTCATATGCTGGCGTCTCTTCCTACTCAGCCGGATCGGTCTCTCCGTACACATGGCATCTACGCTTTGATCACCTCCCGCTTCAAAAGATGCCCTCAGATTTCTCCAAGTTCGTCGTTTCGATGTAAAGCCTGTCAGTTGGGAAAGCATCATCGAGCTAGCTTCCCCAGTCGTCAGTGTCAGAGCAGTAGCTCGTTTTGAATTATTTCATGTTGATATTTGGGGTCCGAGTCGTGTTCCTGATCATCAGGGACACAGGTTCTATCTTGTAGTAGTTGATGACTTCTCTCGTGTATCGTGGGTATTTTTTTAAAGAATAAATCTGAAGCAGGGGATGTTATTAGAAATCTTATCATTGTAGTGCAGAATGTTTTTTCCTCTTCTGTCAAATATGTTCATATAGATAATGCGTTGGAATTCTACACTCGCTCTCTCTTCCATTTCTTTTCGTCCAAGTGTATTATTCATCAAACCACCTGTGCTTACACATCTCAACATAATGGAGTGGCAGAGTGAAAACATCATCATCTCCTTGATATTACTCGAACCCTGCTTATCCAGAGTTGTGCGCCTATCACCTTTTGGGGGGATGTTGTTCTTACGGCCTGCTACCTTGTCAATCGTATGCCGTACTCTTTACTCGGTGAGAAAATTCCTCTTTTTGTTATTTTTCCAGAGAAGGGATTATTTTCTCTTACCCCTCACGTCTGCTGTTGCTTTTGTTCACCACTTGTCTCCTGGACTTGACAAACTCTCACCTAGAGCTGTCAAGTATGTCTTTGTGGGTTACTCTCAGACTCAGAAGGGTTACCGTTGTTATGACCCTGTAAATATGAAATATTTTGTCAGTGCTGATGTTACATTTTTTGAGTCTGTTATGTACTTCTCCCCTGCAGGTGACAGGTTGGCCTCTTCCACATCTAATAATGACGTCTATGTTTCTCCTCCTAGCCTGAGTCCACCTTTGTCCATTCCTGTCCCGGTCGTCACGCCACCACCACCACCACTACCACAACACAACCACCTATCCTGCCATTAGCTAAATTCTATACATGTCGGTCAGGTTCTGCTCAGACGGCACGTCAATCATCCATCACGCCTCAGGTATGCTCAGATGCTATTACTAATAATGCGTTGGATAGTGTGCTTGTGCAGGATTCTTCGTTGCAGGAGGAGTGTGCACCGTCGAGTACAGTGGATGATGATCTTGATGTCCCTATTGCTATTCGGAAGCAGAAACAGACTTGCGTGTCTTATCCCCTTGCTTCCCAGGTTTCCCTTCACCATTTCACAAGAGACTTCCGACGATTTGCTGCGGCTTTGTCTTCCGTGGAGATACCACAGAATTATCAGGATGCTATGAAAATTGACTGTTGGCGGTTGGCTAAGGAAGAAGAAATGGTTGCTTTACAGTCCAGGGGTACATGGAGCTTGGTTACTGCTCCATCCGGTGCATCTATTGTTAGCTGCAAATGGGTATTTACAGTGAAGTACCAGGCAGATGAGAGCCTTGACCGGTACAAGGCACGACTAGTGGTGAGAGGCTTTACTCAAACATATGGTGTGGACTATTTGGATACATTCTCTCCAATGGCTCGTCACTCTACTCTTCGCATTCTTCTATCTGTTGCTGTGATACCTGACTGGTCCATATTTCAACTTGATGTCAAGAATGCATTCTTGTATGGCGATTCGCAGGAAGAAGTCTACATGCAGCAACCATCGAGGTTTGCTGCTGAGGGGGGGAATCATATGGTGTGTAGACTTCACAAGGCGATATATGGCCTTAAACAGAGCCCAAGGGCATGGTTACAGAAGCTTTCCCACCTAGTTGAACGACAGGGATTCAAAAGATCAAATGCGGATCACTCGTTGTTTATTCAGAAGAACGAAACATATTGAGGTAGACTGCCACTACACTAATCCACCTAATCCAGCATTTCACCAAACTAGCATTTTACAACTCGAGGCTCACCAAACCAGCTTTCCCACCTAATCCAGCATTTCACGAAAGAACGAAACATATTGAGGTAGACTGCCACTACACTAGAGATATGATCCAGAAGGGCTTGATTTCTACTTCACAGGTTAGTTCAGAGGAGCAGACTGCCGACATTTTCACCAAACCATTGCTCAGAGGACCTTTCCAGAGATGTTCTTCCAAGCTGAGCATGATTGATATCTATGCTCCATCTTGAGGGGGAATGTAGAGAATATGATGTAGTCAGTGTATCGTTTTCTCTATTTTTGTTTTCCCGATAACCTCTTATGTAATTTACCCATGGGTTCTCTCTATATAAGAGGGCCTAGGGTTCTATGGAATAAATAGATTGCTCATTTCCATCAACACTGGCAGCGCATAACCTTGCAAATCTGAATAATACAGAGCAAAATGGAGAAAATACAGTACAAAGAGCACATTATATAAATAAGTAGGGGTAACTATGACCCTTCCGTCCTACTGAAAGGGTTAGGCTCCCATATGCCACATAAACTGTCCTTCCAAGAGGAATATGTCGAACGTTATCGAACTATCTCCGATCTCAATGAAGATGGCATAATGTGCCCGAATTTGTCGACCAATCATACTCAATAGAGTAAACAAAAACAAGTGGTGTATTTAACAAGAACGTGGAGGTGGATGCAGAAGTAGTGGCAGTTGCTTCTGTCTCAGGTGGTATATCAACTTATGCAGGAGATATCTGAGCAATGAGCAATAAGCGTGATCATATTATCTAGATTCATCATAACAAGCCCACCCTCATCAGTGGTAGCTATATGAGTACTGCCAGGTCTACTATGCTCATATTATCTAAATTCGTGCAAGATAGAGTTACCATATCAAGGCTATCTTTGTCAGTGGTAGCTATATGAGTACTCCGGGTACTACCGTACCTAGACCAACCCATCTAGTGGTAGCTTTGCCACAACTTTTGATATGACCTCCGAACACACTCCTTATTCTGGTAGAACCACAAGGGAAATAGTCAAGGACGTCAGTTGCTCCTGCTACTGGGAGATACTGAGGCGGTTGAGTGTACATTACATCTTTAAAATCGTTAGTTGAATGCATGTCCGTGCTTAAAAGTAGGCATGATCTGATCCATCTAAAAGTGTCACAACCACCAACTTTTTCGAGCAGCCTTTTGTAGTTAACATGTAGCTTCAGCGAATTTTATTTTTAGCTTACCACACTTAGATGCAAGTAATGCTATATATATGACGTCTTCGGATCCGGATACCCGTTTACACACGTTCGCACTATTACATTCGCATGTCATCACACAACGTATTAAAAATCAGGGAAAAATTCTCGTGCTTGGTATGACATTCACATTCAATGAATAAACCACACAGACGAGAAGAAGAAGAAGTACCATCAATATTTCATTCATTTCTATATAATAATACATGTAACAAAAGAATGTATTACAATGTATATGTAGATCCCAAAATATATGACTGAAGAGGAGGGAAGCATATTACATCATAAGCTGAACCAAAAACTGAAACAAAAGACATCATACCGTCTGGAGTATACACGATCACAAGAAGTCATCAACAGCTACTACAGAGTTGCAGGTTCCTTGCCTGCCAAAACATGCAAGGAAGAAAGGGCTTCAGTGAGCGCTGGTACACCCATATACCATATTATATAAAAAATAGGCATTTAATATGGATACAAAAGAAACAAGTAGATAGGCAGAAACATCTAAAATTTATTTCTACTTGCAATGTAAAAAGGTTTCCAAGTGGCTTGTATATACCTCCCCCTGATCACCCTTTATTCCAATAATTTCCATATAAAATACTTTTTTTATCTGATTGCTCATAAGTGTGTGTGTGTATATTCTCATATTATTCAGACAACATGTTTGTGGATTTTGACGATGGGAAATGTGAGATTGGAAAGGTTTATTGATTTATTTAATTCTCAAGTCTAGTGGATAGTCTGTGGTCTTGGTCAGTGTGCGACTTCACACTATGACTCTAAGACATGGGGAGTGTCTCAGGGTTGGGGTGCCTCCGTAGGCATGCGATGTTGTATAATGCATCCTAACTATGTTCCCAACACGCCCACTAGCTTATAGGGATTTCGAATCAAATTTTATTATAGTCACTTCCAACCAACTCAACTTTGATTGTAACTCCTCCAAATCTCGACTGCATCTGTCTCAGATGTAACCCCAGGTGACCTAGATGTAGATATGGATGATTTGGATGTAGCATCGCCAAGTCTGCTGGCGAAAAGTAACCAAAAACTCAAGCAGTGAGGTAGCCTCACAAGGGCTCTTCCATCTCGCCCTCTAATTGGAAGTGCGGTCTAATAGAGGGAAATGTCTACTCCAAAACTACGCCCCAGAGATGGGTGAGAGAGACTCTCCGGAAAAGTCACTCTAGAAACCGACACGACTAGTAACGGGCAAACGAGCTCGTACGAAAAACTAAAACCGAGAATCCCCCTTCTGGGTATCCTAAAACAAAAAGGGTCAGCGGAACTGGTCAAAAGTTGGGATCCCAACGAGGCGTGAAAACACTGCAAGCTCGCGTAAAAAAAACGTGTAAAAGACTGGGATCTTAGACCCGCGCACTTGGCGGTCGCTGCCTCAACTGGACTTCCTATCTTCCGCCCAGTTGAGGGTCACCGCGCCCTCGTACGGTCAGGTGTAAGGATCATCATGACCAACACTCTAATTTATAGGTCAACATTAATTCCCATCTTAACTTGATTCATCATGTTCTCTTGATCTCTACAGTGATTAACTTGAAAAAACTAGACATTTTGTCGACAATTCCTTACTTAAGTAATCAATTGATGAAGATTTCAATGATCTTGGAAAGCTAAAGATCAATTCAACTATCTTGTGATCACTTAAGAATGTGTGACCTCCTAGGTATTGATACTCAACTGCTTGCTATTGAATGACAACCACTTATAGTTCAGTAGTTTGTTTATTCCCAAAGGAGGGTAACAATTGCCTAATATTTATTTTTTTTAAAACTCTCCTTCATTAAAACAATATTAGCATGCGCCTATTTCAATAATACTTTGAGTGTTAAACTTGGAAGACAATTCCTTCTTCCAAGTGGTTATATAAGATCAACATTTTATGACCCCCTTACATCCTCAATTTTAGGTCATCCCACAACTAGATATTCTTACTTAAATAATAACTATCAACCTAAAGAAATTTGTTAACAATGTGTCCTGAAATACTGTAATTATTGTGTTGATCCTACTATGCAAATTAATTTTCTTTCACTTCAATAACAAACTTATTTTGAAGAATAAAAATTGGGATACTTAATATAAAAGGGTTGCAATGGCACCATGCTTACTTTCAATAATTTACACTATAAGGTAAGAAAAGAGGCATCACAGGAATACTATTTTTTTAATATAGCACAGTTATTCAGCATAGCCCTTTTGTTAACCTTAACAGTAGTTAATTCTTTCTATTAAAGCCAATTCTTTTACTTAAAGCCTAAAATACAATTAACTCACTTGATGAGGTGTTTTCCTTAATTTAGTGACACAAGCGTGGTTTTTATTTTACATAAGTTTATACCAAAAGAACTACTAATAATTCATGCCATTACTGACAAATTGAGAAATAGCATAACACATAAACCATTCATGGAGAACAAATAAGATTACTCTAAAAGTAGTTATGAATTAATTGCATTCTTGTTTTATAACATTGGCTGGTAATGAGAGAAGTTACAGGATGAATAAAAAGAAAATCTAGGAATTATAATATAGTTTTCTAAATTGGATCTACATATGAATATGCTTTTTAGGGTAACCGACATGGGTTTACTTGAATGTAATAAACTTGTGTAGTTATATTCTTTCGTAGTATTATATGCGTGCTTATAAAAGAATAATATGATCACTCTAGATTAGAGATCACAATCATTTTAGTAATCATTCAAAGTCGATGAGAATCCAACAAATTTTTCCTTAATAACACTTAAACCTAGAAATGAGAGATCAGAGAAATCATGCTTTTGTTTCATAAGATGACAGCATGCATTAATCGAATAGTTATGATCATTCATAATAAATTAAAGATGCTTATAATCCAAGTTCTGGATTGATTGCAGAGGAGCTTTGGATTGTTATTGTCAGGCATGGATCAAGTAAGAAACCCACATCCAATGGTTATAGGAATCCAAGTTACAGTAGAAAAATATCATATAGTTAAATTTTTCAAAATTTATTGAATGAGAAGTTAAATAAGGCAACAATAGGGTATTAGAATGAACATGTATGGCAGCAAGGAGAAGGGAAAGGATTGTACCTATTTTAGATTCAATTTTTGAAGAAAAGTGAAATGATCTTGCATACCCAACAACAAGGTACAACAACTCCTGCTGTTGAGGATCCAAAAATTCAATTGTAGCAGTTTGCAGGCCTTGTCAGCTGCAATTGAAGGCTGTAGCTCTTGAATAGCAGCAACAGATGCTGCTAATCTTTGGCAACATGACTTGATTGAAGAAGGAAGTAGCAAGGAAGGTCTGGAAATTCCTTTTTGTTGGAGAATGAAGAGGAGAAATGTAGCAGAAATGAAATGGGGAAAGAAAGGGGTATTTCCAGCAGTTTCGGTTATAGAATTTGAAGGAATAATAGAGGAAAGAAGGAAGAACCACGTGGGAGAAGTAAATGCCAATTGTTGCTTTAGGGCCTCATTCTTGACATCGGCAGGCTGACATCAGCCTGCTGATGTCAAAATTCCTATTTTTTCTCTGAAATTAGACATCAGAGTAGCAGACTACTGTAGTAAATAATAAAAATTTATTTTTTAAAACCAGATTCTCTTATTTATTTAACATACTTTATGTGGACCGTATTCGCGCATCGGACCTCGGATTTCGATGCGAAATATCTCAATTTGATCGTATCTAGACGATGATCAAAATGAGTACAATACTGATATACTTCTGATCGGGTTTTGAATCCCCGAAATTTTCGAGATCCGATTTTAGTTCGGGTTAAATTTTGTGAAATTAAAATATCAAACGATCTCCGATTGATGAACGGTCGATTCCGTTGATCTTATTTCATCGAATCGGATCTCATGACGGTCTTGGTTTGTTTTGTAATTTCCGAATTCGCGTCGCGGCTTTTCCGCGGCACACATTACGATGCGACCGATTTTTGGTCGATTTTACCCGGATGACTTTTGATTCACGATCAATTGATCGATTTAGGTTGTTTAATATTGACCAACAACATTATTGGGTTAATCAGACTCAATTTGGACCGGATTCGGGTTTGTGCGGATTCAGATGTTACAAAATATAAAAACCTCAAAGGGAGTCTCGTCCTCGAGACTCTAGTTAAGGTTATTAGGTGTCTTGTTTGGATTTCATATGGTCATAAAAACTTCAAAAGGTTTTGAACCTATAAAAACCTCAAAGAGAAAACAAGCCATATATTTTAATATGTATTTAATTATAAAAGCTTGTTTTGATTATTACCTCAGAAAAGCTGCGGGTATCGTGCCCGCATGTCGGCTTCGGTCTCCCACGTCGCCTCTTCGACACCGTGTCGGTGCCACAACACCTTAACCAATGGAATCTCTTTACTACGAAGCTTCTTCACACCACTGTCAAGTATCTGTATTGGCCTCTCCTCATATGTCAAATCAAGCTCCACGTCTAAATTCTCGTAGCTGATGACATGTCGAGGGAAGTGCACATACTTCCTCAAGTTAGATACATGAAAGACATCATGAATAGCAGAAAGATTTGGAGGAAGGGCTACTCGGTATGCCACCTTCCTTACTCGAGCCAGAATCTCAAATAGTGGCGCCAACTTGCCACGAACGCCAAATCTCTGTATTCCCTTCATGGGAGATACACGGAGGAATACCCAATCTCCTACCTGTATTTATAGGAATTTCATTAATATGAGATTAAATTGAATATTAACTAGTCATGTTTTGAATGATTTAAGAGTTGTTTAGATTACCTGAAACTCTAAGTCTCTTCTCCGACGGTCTGCGTAACTCTTCTGGCGACTCTTTGCCATCAGAAGCCTCCATCTCACAAGATCAATAGCCCTCACGGTCTCCTCCAGGAGATCCACGGAATATAGAGCATGATCACCTACCTCACTCCAACTGAGAGGTGTGAGGCATCTCCGCCCGTATAGGGCTTCGAATGGTGCTATGCCGATACTGGAATGATAGATGTTGTTGTACGTGAATTCCACTAACGGCAGATGGTCCTTATAGGACCCTTTCCACTCCAAAGAGCATGCGCGAAGTAAAACCTCGAGCGTCTGAATGGTGCGCTCACTCTGTCCATCTGTCTGTGGATGATATGCATATATCATCTTTAGCTCTGTCTGTAGTGCTGACATGAACTGATGCCAATAGTGCGATGTAAATCGTGAAACTCTGTCAGACACCACCTCTCGTGGTATACCATGTAGCCTGATGATGTTTTGCACATATAGCTTGGCCAATCTGGATGGAGTGTAAGTCGTGTTGACAGGTATGAAATGAGTTGAATCAACCTATCAATAACGACCCAAATGGAATCATGGCCACCTGGTGTCTTCGACAAACCTGTGACAAAATCCATAGAGATACTCTCCCATTTCCACTCGGGAATGGGGAGAGACTGCAGTAATCCTGGTGGTCTCTTGTGCTCAACCTTGACCATCTGACAAGTCATGCATCTGCTGACATGCTGCACCACATCGCGCTTCATTCCGTCCCACCAAAAATGTCGACGCATATCACGGTACATCTTTGTGTTGCCTGGATGGATAGATAACCGTGAACTGTGTACCTCATCAAGAATGTCTCTGTGCAACTACTCGTCGTTGGCACTTTGACGCGACCTGCCGTCCATAAAATAGACTCCGCCACAACAAAATCATCAACCTCGTCCTTGACGACGTGCATGTATCTATCTCGAATCCATGTATCTGTCTTCTGACCCTCGATGATGCGATCCCACAAACTGCTGAATCATGGAGCTACGGCTGTGGATATGGAAACACTCTCCTGAGGAAGCCAATCGGTCAAAGATCCGAGCATATCCCATGTATATAGCCAGTTCGTCGTACCATCTGCATAAGCTCTCCTGCTAAGTACATCAACCACCACGTTCCCCTTACCAGGATGATAAGAGATCATGCAATCATAATCCTTCAGTAGCTCGAGCCATATGCACTCTCATATTCAACTCCTTCTGATCAAAGATATACTTCATGCTCTTGTGGTTTGTGAAAATCTCAAAATTCACCCCATAAAAATAGTGGCGCCAGATCTTCAAGGCAAAGACAACTGCTGCCAACTCCAAGTCATGCGTGGGGTAGTTCCGCTCATGCGGCCTCAACTGTCGTGATGCGTATGCAATCACATTACTCTCTGCATCAGTACTGCTCCTAGACCTTCTCCAGATGCATCTGTATAGACTGCATAATCCTGAGTACCTGAAAGAAGTGCAAGAATGGGCGTTGCAGTCAATCTCTCTTTCACTGTCCTGAAGGTCTGCTCACATGAATCATCCCAAATAAATGGAACTCCCTTCTGTGTCAATCGTGTCAGAGGGTGAACAATGTGTGAAAATCCGCTGACAAAGCGTCTGTAATAACCCCCTAATCCAAGGAAGCTTCGAATCTGAGTATCTGTCTTGGGCTTCTCCCAAGACATGATTGCCTCTATCTTTGTAGGATCAACTGCGATGCCTGCTACAGAAATGACATGCCCTAGAAATGAGACCTGGGATAACCAAAACTCACACTTGCTCAACTTGACATATAGCTTGTGCTCTCGCAGTGTATCAAAGACAATCCGTAGATCATTCGCACGATCTCATTCATTCAGTGAGTATATGAGCACATCATCAATAAACACCACTACAAACTTGTCAAAATATGGACGGAAAATCCTGTTCATCATATCCATAAATGCTGTAGGTGCATTGGTGAGCCCAAACAGCATCACCACAACCTCGTAGTGTCCATAACGAGTCCTGAATGTTGTCTTCGGAATATCTGACTCTTGAATCCTCAGCTGATGATAGCCTGAACGAAGATCAATCTTCGAGAATACCGAAGATCCCTGAAGTTGATTGAATAAATCATTGATACATGGCAAAGGATAACGATTCTTCACCGTTCTCTTGTTCAACTGCCTGTAATCGATGCATAATCTCATTGATTCATCCTTCTTCTTGACAAATAAAACCGGAGCACCCCAAGGTGAAGTGCTCGGCCTCACGAATCTCAAGTCAAATAACTCCTGCAACTGCACCTTCAGCTCTCTCAGCTCAGCTGGTGCCATGTGGTAAGGAGCCATCGAGATCGGCTGTGTATCTGGTAGCAATTTGATCTCGAACTCGATCTCTCTCTCAGGAGGTAATCCTGTCAGCTCATCAGGAGACACATCTGGGTAATTTGATACTACTCGGATGTCCTGTGCCATAGGCTCATGATCAGATACCTCTCGAACAAATGCTAGATAGGAATCACAACCCTGATCAACAAGTCACTGAGCTCGCAACACAGAAATGTACTCCATTTTGGAGTCATGTAAAGTACCCTCAAAAGTGAACTCGGGTAAATCCGGAATCCTGAAGACAACCGTCTTCCTAAAGCAATCAAAAAGAGCATGATGAGCTGATAACCAATCCATGCCTACAATCAAGTCAAACTCATCAAGCTGTAGAAATAGACAATATGCGATCATCTCGTGACCGCCAATCAGTACTGGCAAGTGCCTAACTATCAGGGAAATAACGAACAATTGGCCACCTGGCCCACGGATGTGATATGGAGAAGATAAAGTCTCTGCGACTCTACCTAAAGAAGCTAATAGCCTGGAAATAAGGAAAGAATGTATCGCTCCAGAATCAAATAAAACATGAAAAGGTCGGCCCAAGACTGAGACCATACCTTTCACCACAGTAGCTGCTGAGCGTGCCTGCTCCTCGGACACTGCGTATAGCTGACCCTGCCTGGCTGGTGCAACAATGGAACTTGCCACACTCTGTGTCTGTCTTTGCTGTTGCCTCCTGAAGTTGGAGTTCCTGCCAGGGAACTCCCTGAACGCTGTGCATGAGGCTGCGACTGTGTAGGCTGTGGCTGAGGCTCACCAGATCTATGGGGATACTGATGCCGGTAATGTCCCCACTCATGATACAAGTAGCATCGGACTGGCCGAGTAGATAGAGTGGTCGTGTCTGCTCTCCGAGCCAATCCTGCTGGGGGTCTGTCTGCTTGCTGCGACCCAGATGGTCGAGCGGAATCTGTGCCACGTCCAGCTAGTGCTCCTCCTAAAGTAGTCGATGGAGATAGCAAACACTGCCTAAGAATGTCGGACCTGTAGGTCGGAAACGCCTAGCTGACCTCTGCTGCTGAAATGGTCAACGAATCGGCCCAAAAGATCGCTGCGGTCTAGGTGCTGCTCCAGGTGAGCTCCCGAAACGTCTCTTTCTGATGTCCTCGAACTTCTCTGCTGCATCAGTAGTCTCGGAGATGGAAGTGATGTGCAATCCGGCCAAATTCTCCTGTACTTCCTCTCGCATGCCTCTAATGAACTTTTCCAGATTCTTCTCTGGAAATGCGGCAACTGCAGGTGTATGTCGAGACAACTCAGTGTATCGGATAAAGTAATCTCTAGCTGTCATCCGTCCCTGACGAAGCTATGCAAAAAGTCAGCGCAGGGACTCCTTCCACTTCGCAGAAAAGAAGTGGCACCTGAACCTCGTCTCAAAATCATCCCATGTGGGCTCATGGTCCAGCTCAGAAACTACAACATCCCACCATCTCTCAGCAAAGCCTGTCAGTGAGTACTCCATGAAAAATAGCCACGTGTCTCGTGGCGCACATATCATCCTCAACACCTTCATCACCCTCTTGAGCCACTGCTCAGCAACATCTAACGTACCGGTGCCCTCGAACATGGGCACATTGGCCCGCTGGTAACAAGTGAACACTGACTCATGTTTGTGGATGGCGGAGTATTCATGTGCATCCTCATCTGCAAAGTCAACAGGGTCCTGCTCCTTGTCAAAGTCTCCATCCTCCTCAGCTTCATGATCGGGTATCTCCTCAAGTGGATTGTCGAAATGAGGCTGTTGTACCTCTACTGACTGTCGCTGGTCCTGGCGTGTGCCGTCGTGAGATGGACGGTAGGTGGAATCTGACAACTCCTCAAATCTCATCTATATATCAGCCTGTCGGTCTGCAATCTCAGTCTGCTGTGCCAAAATCTGATCCTATTGGCCTCTCATAGCAGCCTGCTGGTGCTGAAGGTCGGTGAGAGCAGTCAGTATGCGTGCCAGCTGGTCAGTCGTCTCATGCCCTGGTCGGGATGCCATGGTTCTGCATGAGAACCATTTTTAGTCATAAAAAGTGCCATTCGTAGTTACTTATCATAAATGCTTTTTCTCTTCTTAGGATATAGTATGGAAATTAATGAAATTGGTGACATCTGTGGTGATTTATTTGAATGTCATATTTCCCTTCTCGGATTCACGACAAGTCAGAAGACTGTCGCTATCCGGGAACTCAATGCGATCGGAATTGTAATACAAAAAATGTACGTATCGGGGTACCACGTCTCTGATACCAAATTATAACGGGCACCTGGATCCGAGGGGGTTCACAGTTTGGTATCAGGGCATTTATATGGAAAGACATGACATACATGATCTAAATTATTAAAATGATCATTGATTTGAGAATGCATTGCAATAGAATACATGATAGGCAAGTGGCATTCTTTTCCCATTTTAACTATAATAGGGCTACAACCATGGTTTTAAAAGGCGGCGCCTCGAGGCGCAAAGGCGTACGCCTCAAGGCGAGGCGGGCCTAAAGCACTCCGAGGCGCACGCCTCAGGTACAAACTTAGGGGCGTACGCCTCATCCTCGCCTGAGGCGCTCGAGGCGTGAGGTGCTCGAGGCGAGGCGGAGGCGTAAGCCTCGAGTCATGAGGCTTTTTTTACATTTTTTGTTACACATAACCCTATTTTTGTTACCATTATTTTTTTATTTTTGTATTTTTATTTCCATGTTAAACCTTGCATATTTCTCTATATATAGCTCCATGCAAAGAGAAGAGATAGCTTGAAACAAGCGAAGTTACATGATCTTGTATACATCATATTCAATTTATCATACATCTACACATACTAGTTCTATTACTCATATTTTTGTTTGAATTGTAGTAAAATTCTATATTAGTTGCAAGTTTGTAACTTGATGTTGTTGTTTGGTTGTATAAGTTGTGAACTTAGAATAGTTATCACATATATGATATATGAAGTAATGTTGAAAAATAAACACGTGAAGAAAGTAAAATAATCATTACATTTTATTGTGAGTAGCTGCATACAAATAATATCATCAGTAAAAAAAATCGCCGGGGGCGCTGCCCCCACACCCCCGCAGGGGGGAGCGCATCTGCTCCCCCCCAGACCCCCCACAGGCTCGCTGACCGGGCAGCGAGACCCTCGTCTTGTTGGGGTATGATATGGCAGGAGGGGATGCATATGACAGTTCTCCAACTACGTCCAATAAGACAATTGATTGTGATTCAATGCATATTAATATTTTTTTATTCACACTAAAGATTATGGTTTCTATTGTACTTTAGTATTAAGTATGGACTTCAGTTTAATACTCATATAGAGTCATTGAAGTTGGAATTGGAACTTGATATTCTGTATATTAGTGGCTTAGTATTAGTTTTTTTGAACTTTAATGCCTTCATCGCTTATGTATTGTATCTTTTACTAGTTTTAAAAAAAATCCTGAATGTGTTTTTGGCAAAATGTAATAGTATTATATTTTTTTAATGTATTTTGCTTTAATTTTAATTTTTTCCAAAAAATTGAGGCTTATGCCTCGACCGCCTCGAGGCTTACGCCTCGCCTCAATTTAAGAGAAAACGCCTCGGACCGCCTCACGCTTTTTTAAACCTTGGCTACAACAGATTTTCATTCATTTCTTCTTAGAAATAGCAGAATATTGGCAGAATTATTGTAACAACAATAATTCATTCATACCAATGTTACTATATTCAAAAATTTTAAGTCTACAAAGATAGAAGAAAAAAATGTGAGGAATCACATGAGTGATAGCAAGAGAGGGTGAATTGTACATGTATGGCAACAAAAGAAAGGTTAGGGATTGTACCTTATATCTCTCTAATCTACTTGAATAAGCATGCAAGAAGGGTTGAATTGGAGCAGCAGTGGCCAACTTGCACGGGCTTCAGGATCCTCCAAGATTCCAGCCTTGAGATATCCAATGGTAGAAAAGGGAGCACCAATCTCTCTCCTTCGGTGGAAAAGATAGAGAAATAGAAGGGTGGGGGTGGAATTATATAGATATGAAAAGGCCTTGATAGGTTGCCAAATAGAATGGGAATAAAAGCCAAGTAGAAGAGAGCTAAAAAATACCAACGGTGGCTGTTAGAGTGTGCAAGTAAAATAAAAAATTTTATTTTTATATATTTTATTTTTCTCTCTCCAGATTCTCTTATTTATTTAACGTACTTTATGTGGACCTTTTTCGCGCCTCGGACCTCAGATTTCGATGCGAAATATCTCGATTTGATCGTCTCTGGATGATGATAAAAATGAATATAATATTGATATACTTCCCATCGGGTTTTGAACCCCTGAAATTTTCGAGATATGGTTTTGGTTTGGGTTAAATTTTGTGAAATTAAAATATCAAACGATCTCCGATTGACGAACGGTCGATTCCGTTGATCTTGCTTTGTCGAATCGGATCTCATGACGGTCTTGGTTTGTTTTGCAGTTTTCGAATTTCTGTCACCGCTTTTCCGCGGCACACATTACGATGCGATCGATTTTTGGTCGATTTCCCCCGAACGACTTTTGATTCACGATCAATTGATTGATTTAGGTTGTTTAGCATTGACCAACAACTTTATTGGGTTAATCGGATCCAATTTGGATCGGATTCGGGTTTGTGCGGATTCAGATGTTACAATATAAGAGGCTTCCCTTCCTTATAAAAAATGAATCAATTCATGTATGACCGGAAATGTGACTTGCATTTTCCCATGAGAATGTGTAACACCCCTCTCTTAAACATAGTCTTACATCTAAAACACATGATGTGTGAGTTATAAGTGATGGGGATTACTACTTGACAACTTGAGCTTGAGTATTTTAGGTGACCGTCAATGAGTTCAATTGGATCCAAACCTAATAAATTGTTAGGGCCAGTTTTCCTCGATAGCGAACTGGGGAGATAAGCTCGAGACGTTACAAATGGTATCAGAGTTAATTTCCCTCTGATAGTGGAAATGACTATCCTAGAGGTGGAGCCACCCCTGCAAAGAGATATGAGGAAAATGCTATCTAGAGCGTACAACTGCCATTGTCACTGTGAATAATTAACGTGACATGTCGCAACAAGGACGTTACGAATATAAGTAGACAGGGTTGTAATATCCCAACCTCAAACATAGTCCCACATCAGAAGCTCACGAAGTGTGGTCGTGTGTTATAAGTGGTGGGGATTACTACTTGACAACTTGGACTTAAGAGTTTTGGGTGGTTGTCAATGTGTTCAACTGGGCCCGAGCTAAACAAGTTGTCAGGGTTGGTTTCCTCTATTAACAGACCGGGGACCTAAGCTCGGGACATTACAAATGGTATCAGGGCCGATTGTACTCTGATAATGGAAAGTGATACCCGAGAGGTGGAGCCACCCGTACAAAGAGATATGAGGAAAAGACTATCCAGACCGTGTACCCACTACTGTCATTGGGAATAAGTGATGGGCCATGTTGCAATGAGGACGTTGCGAACATAAGTGGGGGAGGTTGTAATACCCCACCGCCAAGCATAGTTCCACATCTAAAACTCATGAAGTGTGAGTGTGTGTTATAAGTGGTGGTGATTACTACTTGACAACTTGGGCTTAAGTATTTTGGATGGTTGTCAACGAGTTCAATTGGACCTGAACCCAACAAGTTGTCATGAACAATTTTCCTCGATTACGGACCAGTGACTTAAGTCCGGACGTTAAAAATAGTATCAAAATCAATTTTCCTATGATAGTGGAAATGGCTACCCGAGTAGTGGAGCCATCCCTACAAAGAGATATGAGGAAAAAAGCTATCTAAAGTGTGCAACGTCTACTATCATTAAGAATAAGTCCATGTCACAACGAGGACATTACGGATATAATCGAGGGAGGTTGTAACACTCCAACTTCAAAACATAGCCTCATATCGGAAACTCACGAAGTGTGGACGTGCGTTATAAGTGGTGGGGATTTTTACTTAACAATTTGGACTTAAGCATTTTGGATGGTTGTCAACGGTTTGGGTTTGAGCCCAACAAGTTGTCAGTGTCAGTTTTTTCCATTAACGAATTAGGGACCTAAGCTCGGGACATTACTAATAGTATCAAAGCCGATCTCCCTCTGATAGTGGAAAGAGTTATCCAAGAAGTGGAGCCACTCCTACACAGAAATAGAAGGAAAATGCTATCCAGAGCATGCATCCACTACTGTCACTAGGAGTAAGTAATAGGCCATATCACAACGAGAATGTTGCGAATATAAGTGGGAAAGTTGTAACATCCCAACGCCCAAACATGGTCCCACATGTAAAACTCACAAAGTTTCAAAGTGGGTTATAAGAGATGCGGATTACTACTTGATAGCTTCAACGTAAGTATTTTGGGTGATTGTCAATGAGTCCAATTGAACTCGACCTAACAAGTTGTCCGGGTCAGTTTTCCTCAACAACAGATCGGGGACCTAAACCCGAAATGCTACAAATGGTATCAGAGCCAATTTCCCTTTGATAGTTGAAAGAACTACCCGAGAGGTGGAGCCACCCCTACAAAGAGATGTGAGAAAAAGGCTCCCCGAGCATGCAACCACCACCGTTCCTGAGAATAAGTGATGTGTCATGTCGCCATGAGGACATTGCGAATATAAGTAGGGGAGGGTGTAACAACCCAACTCGAAACATAGTCTCACAACGGAAACTCACGAAGTGTGGGCATGTGTTATAAGTGTTGGGGATTACTACATGATAACTTGGGCTTAAGTAATTTGGGTGATTGTCAACATATTCAATTGGGTCCGAGCTCAGCAAGTTGTTAGGGCCAGTTTTCTTTTGTAACGTCCTGGAGACCTAAGCTCGGGACGATACAAATAGTATCAAAGTCGATTTTCCTTTGATAGTAGAAAGGGTTACCTGAGAGTTGGAGCCACCTCTACTAAGATATATGAGGAAAAATGTACTCGGAGCATACTGTCACTGGGAATAAGTGACGTGTCATGTCGCAATGAGGACATTGCAAATATAAGTGGGGAGGTTGTAACACCTCACCCCCAAATATAGATCCACATCTAAAACTCATGAAGTGTGGGTGTTGGCTATAAGTGGTGGGTATTATTACTTGACAACTTGAGCTTAAGCATTTTCGGTGGTTGTCAACAGGTTCAAATAGATTCAAACCCGACAAGGTGTTAGGGCCAGTTCCTTGATAACGGACCGGGGACCTAAGACCGGGACGCTACAATATGACTCCTTGAGATTTGATTTAATTCTCATATTGTTGGGAAACGTGAATGAGGTGTTTATTCCATAGCCCTAGGCTCTCTTATATAGGAGAGTAGCCTATGGTAATTTACATAAAGAGGATAAACAAGAAATTAAAATAGCAAAGAGACACAATAACTAAACATGCGTCAACACTCCCCCTCAAGATGGAGCATAGATGTCAATCATGCTCAGCTGGAAGCACACTTCTGAAATGGGCCACGTAACAATGCCTTGGTGAATATATCTGCAGTCTGGTTCTCTGAAGTAACATGGGATGTGGTAATGAATCCTTTCTGAATCATATCACGTATGAAGTGGCAATCCACCTCAATGTGCTTGGTCCGTTCATGAATGCAGGATTGTTTGCAATGAACAAAGCAGCCTGATTATCACACTCCAAGTTCATAGGAAGTGGTATATCTAAGCATAAATCTGTCAGCACCGCTTTCACCCACATCATCTCTGTAGTAGCCTGGGCCATAGCCCTATATTCAGATTCAGCACTGGATCTAGCTACCACAGTTTGCTTCTTGCTCCTCCATGAGACTAGGGCATCTCCAACATAGACAGCATACCCTGAGGTGGACTTCCTATCCTTAGGACATCCTGCATAGTCTGCATCTGCGCATGCTGAGACAGAAATCCCCTTTCCTTTCTTGAATAGCAGACCTTTGCCTGGAGAAGATTTGAGATATCTAAGTATCATGTGTATTGCATCCATATGCACCTGGCGTGGCTGCTCCATGAACTGGCTCACACGGCTCACTGCAAATAATATATCTGGCCTAGTGATCGTGACATATAACAATTTGCCTACCAGTTCTCTGTATCTTCTCCTGTCAACCTCCTCTGTGTCATCATCATACAACTTCATGCTAGGGTCCATTGGTGTCGTAGCAGGTCGACACCCTAGCATACCTGTCTCACTCAGTAGATCTGTGACATACTTCCTCTGTGACATGACTAATCCATATGAATTTCTGGCAAATTCCAGCCCCAGAAAATATCTAAGGACTCCCAAGTCCTTGGTGACAAACTCGGTCCCCAGCCTTTCCTTTGCCTGCTTAATGCCCTGGTCATCATCACCTGTAATCAAGATATCGTCAACATAAACCATGATTACAACAATACCTCTTGCCGTCTTCTGTACAAACAAGGAATGATCAGCATTGGAGCGTTTATATCCTTGTTTCTCAAAGAGGTCTGACAGCTTCTGGAACCATGCTCTGGGGCTCTGCTTAAGGCCATAGATAGCCTTATGTAATCTGCAAACCTTGGAACACTCCCCCTCAACAGCAAAACCTGGTGGCTGTTGCATGTAGACTTCCTCCTACAGGTCGCCATACAGAAAGGCATTCTTCACATCCAGTTGATAGAGTGGCCAGTCTCTGGTAACTGCAACTGATAAGAGGATCCGCAGAGTGGAATGACGAGCCACCGGGGAGAACGTGTCAAGGTAATCTACCCCATATGTCTGTGTGAATCCCCTTGCAACTAGGCGTGCCTTGTACCTGTCAATGGAGCCATCTGCATTATGTTTCACTGTAAATACCCACTTGCAACTCACCGGGTTGACATCTGGTGGTATAGTAACCAAGCTCCATGTTCCTCTAGACTGAAGTGCCGCCATCTCTTCCTCCATTGCTAGCCGCCATCGAGAATCCTGCAAAGCCTCATGGTGGTTCCGTGGAATATCTGTAGCTGAAAGTGCCAATGCAAACGTCCTGAATGGTCCAGATAACCTCTCAAACGAAACCGCTGCTGATACTGGATACTTGGCACAGCTTCTCTTCGGCTTGCGTAGAGCGATTGGAACATCCAGATCCTCTGTGGTATCACCATGCTCCTGTAATGCATCCTGCTGAGAAATGTCATCAGATCCATCAACATTAATATTTTCATTACATACCATAGGCGAGCTAGTTGACTGGTCAGGACCATGAGCTTGATTCGGCCGCCGGGTGTAATGGAATGGTAACGGGGATACTATTGGTGGCGGCGGCGGTGGTGGTGGTGGTGGTGGTGGTGGTAATGGTGGTGACGGCTGTGATGTTTGTGGTGACGGCTGTGATGTTGGTGGTGCCATGAATACGGTATCAGGAGATAATGGTGGTGGTTGCATGTTCCCGGATTCTGAAAAATACATAATGGATTCAAAGAATGTAACATCTGCACTGATCATATACCGCCGACGCACAGGGTCAAAACACTTGTACCCCTTTTGAGTTCTGGAGTACCCCACAAAGACACACTTGACAGCCCTAGGAGAGAGCTTGTCAGAACCAGGCAACAACTGATGGACAAATGCGACTGACCCAAACACACGAGGAGTAAGAATGAACAGATCCTTGTCCGGATAAATAAGTGAAAAGGGAACCTGTTCATTCACGACAGATGAGGGCATACGATTTATAAGATAACATGCAGTGAGGACTGCATCACCCCAGTAGGAATACGGAACATGACTCTGAATGAGAAGTGACCTTGTAACATCAAGAAGGTGACGGTGTTTTCTTTCTGCAACCCCGTTTTGTTGAGACGTATGAGCACAGGATGTTTGGTGAACAATTCCTTTAGAGGAGTAGTAGTTGGCTAGATTGTTAGTGCACAGCTCTAATGCATTGTCAGTTCTCATAATTTTGACCGTTGTGGAAAAAACATTCTGAATCTCATTTAGAAAGTGAATAATAATATTTCCAGCCTCAGACTTATTTTTCATTAGAAATACCCATGATGCCCTAGAAAAGTCATCCACAAATACAATATAAAACCTGTGCCCCTGATGATCGGGAACACGACTCGGACCCCAGACATCGACATGAAACAACTCAAACTTGGAGTTACTACTCCGACCTTGACTACTGGGAAAAGATGACCTGTGATGTTTTCCTACTGACACGCCTCACACTGGATAGGTGTGTGAGGAAGACTATAAGGTAGGACTAGACGCAACTTCTGAAGCGGTAAATGACCAAAACGCAGATGCCACAGGAGAGGAGATACTTGTTCTGCGGGAGAAGCTGTGATTCCGGCAAACGGGGTCTGGTTCAGACGATAAAGGCCTCCTTGCTCATAGCCATGACCAATCACGTTGCCCGTACGGATGTCCTGAAAAATCAAGGAAGATGAATCAAAAATAGCTCGACAATGGAGATCCTTCGTAATCTGACTAATCGACAACAGATTCATTGAAAAATGCGGTGCATGCAAAACATTCTTAAGCTGCATAGAGGATGTCAATCTAATCTCCCCCTGACCCGTGATAGGAGAATGTGTGCCATTGGCAATCACTACTGTCCGTCCTGGAGGAATCTGAGTATATCCTGTAAGTAGACCCTGGTCGCCACATAGATGATGTGTAGCGCCCGAGTCCATGATCCATGGCAATGTATCCGATCTACTACTGTGAAGAGCAAGTGTACTACCTGAAGTACTCGTAGAGGCAGAAGCAGACGCAGCGGCATCAGTATGATTCTCTGTCGACGGTGCTGGGCCAGATGGTGGTATAATGCCCCTAAGACGGGCAACCAGATCATCAAATCGTTGATCCAGTGTAGCTGCAGTCGGGGGCTCTATCTGCTCAGCGGCTCGTGCGGATGCAGGAAATCCATGCTTTGAGTAGCATGTATCTTCAGTATGTCCGACTCGGTGACAATATGAGCATGTTGGCCTAGTGCGGCCACCCCTTCCACGGGGAGTACGTCCACGGCCCTGGTAATGAGAACCACGGCCTCTGTTGGCCGCCATGGCAGAGGGATTCTGACTCGCAGCTGCTGAAGGTACTGTGATCCTACTTAATCTGTGAAATGCCTCCTCCATGGGAGGAATAGTCGAGTCCGCCAAAATCTGTGAACGTGCTGCCTCATATTCTGGATCAAGTGCAGCGAGAAACACACCCACCATCGTCGCATTCCTGTATGTCTTCTGCTGTTCTGGCGTGGCTGTAAGAGGCATGAAGCTATGGAGCTTCTCAAACATCCCTCTCAATGATGTATAGAGAGAATGTAAAGGACGGCCGTTCTGCTTTATTGTGAATATGTCATGCTGTAGTTGCAGGATCTTCGTCTCATTTTTCGCTTGAGAATACGTTGCCGCCAAGATATCCCACATGTCTTTAGCCGTGGGTTGATGTAAGATGTCATTGGCGATTTCAATCGCCAATGTACCGGATAGCCGCACCTTGGCATATGCATCATCGGCCTCCCACGAGGCATAAACTCCAGTCTTCTCTGCAGGCTCGGGCTCGGTAAGAATGTGCTTCTTACCTGTAGACTTCATCATACTCATGAACTGCATTGCCCACAGTTCATAGTTCGTACCATCCATCTTGACAATGGGCGCTGGACCACGAAATGCGCCCATAGATGGGATATCTGCCTTGCTTTCTGACATGATGGAGACGGAAGACTGGAGCGACTGAGAGGATATAGTCTATGTCTACACTGACATAGATGGGATTAGTTGCATGTGTAGACTTCAGGCAACTAACCCCATGTAGATCACGAGCTGTGCCCTAGGGTTTTGGGACTTAGGGCACGTACGCACGTGCAGGAAGCACGCACGCGCACAACTGAATGCAGATGCAGGCGCTTTACAGCGCACAGGAGAACGCGCGGTGACTGGATGCGCTAGGCGCAGGATGCGCGGTGGCTGGAGTCGCACGCTAGATGCACAGTGGCTGGTGCACGTTGCGCGCCAGGCGCTCAGGCGCACAGTCGCTGCGCACAAGATGATGCGCGCGAGATCGGAGAGGCCCCAGTCGCTCAGGCGCTGGATGCGCGCTAGGTGCGCTGGATGCGCTGCGCGCTAGGTGCGCACGTTGCGCGCTGGATGCGCTAGATGCGCTGCACGCAGTGCGCTGGAGTCGGAGATGAAGATCGCAGAGGCGAGATGAAGATCGGAGAGACGCCGCAGTCGAGCGGCGAAGATCGGAGCGGCGCCGAGAGAGGGAGAGAGAGAGAGAACAGAGGCCGGCGGGTGGGGCGGGTTAGGGTTAGGGTTTCGAGAACTCCGGTCTAGGACCGTCGCTCTGATACCATGTTGGGAAACGTGAATGAGGTGTTTATTCCATAGCCCTAGGCTCTCTTATATAGGAGAGTAGCCTATGGGTAATTTACATAAAGAGGATAACAAGAAATTAAAATAGCAAAGAGACACAATAACTAAACATGCGTCAACACATATGTAGTCATAGCAGATCACCTCGTCCATAATCCGAGGAATGACACGACTTAAGAGCCATGTACACTATGCCATTGTCTTCATTCCATCTAGCATATTTGCCGATCCTCAACTTTGACAATGACTTAAGGAGAATACAAATGGTTAGGGGGTGCATACGACAATTCTCCAACTGGGTCCATCAAGACAAATGGTTAGGTTCAAGGCATAATAACACGTTTTAACTTTGAACACTAAAAATTATGGCTTCTATTATACTTTAGTATTAAGTGTGGATTTTGGTTTAATACTCATAGATCACGGAAGTTGGAGTTGGAAATTGATATTGCACAAATTAGTGGTCTAATATTATATTTTTTATCTTCAATGCTTGCATCGCTTATGTATTGTATCTTTTACTAGGGTGAAATTATTTTTGAATGTATTTTTGCAAAACTTAATAATATATATTTTAATGTATTTTACTTAATTTTAATTTTTCTTTCCAAAAAGTTGAGGCTTACGCCTCGACCACCGCGCAACCTCACATTTCAGGAAAACGACCGCTTCACGTTTTTTTAAACCTTATCATGGGTAGTAGGTAGGAACAACACTAGTTGCTTGAGGCAACTGTGGGCCTTGTGACTTGCGCTGCTAGTGGATGAGCAATCGGATGGGGTGTGTGGGGGACTAGTACAACAACAAAGCCTTTTCCCACAATATGTAGGGTTGGCTACATGGATTCTTTGCCTTCGTTCAGATCTATCTTTGGCCATTCTCGGGCTTATATCTAAAAAAACTAAGATCCCTTCAAATAGTCTCATTCCGTCCTCTCTTAGCCGACTCAACATCCCAAAACTCGCATATTCTAACTGGTGCATCAACCAATCTCCTTTGCAAATGGACAAACCATTTTAAGTGGTTCTCTTATCTTATCCTCTATCAGAGCTACACCAACTTTCCTTCTAATCATGTTATTCTAAATCCGTGTATAGAGCTTGGGTGGGGGGGACTAGTAGTAGGGAAAATAGTCTAGGGGCATTTCCTTGATACTATGTAGAGAGGAATGCTTTGGCGCTCTAGCCCTCTTTATAAGAAATAATACATATGTGCACCCAAAGGATTGGAGCTCAAACATTGACAGTTTAAGAGCAAACTTTCTCGAGTAAGCGGAAAGTACTTCTAAGAGAATCGGAGTCGTCTCTAGAATCAAGTGCAAATTAAAGAAGCACAACCGTGAAGATATCATTGCTAATGGGAATAAATGATTAGACATCAGGAGAAAGTACCACTAAAAGAATAGTCATCCCTAGTAAAAACTACAAATTAAAGGAATAGGGATTTGAAGCCACCATTGCCACTAGGAATAAATGATTGGACCTATCGCAGACTTTGCAAATTTATGTGGGGAGGTTGACAGGTTGCAACACATCTAAAACTTATATCACATATAAAACTATATTACTACCACTTTCCAAATTATTACATGATATAAACCTGTCCACACACCATGAGAACATGGATTAAAAAATAGACTACACCCAATTATTCTTCTGCTTATCTTTTGCGATCTATAAAAATCAGTTGCATGTGCTACTTTCGCCGAAAACCCTTCGCAGTATGAATTTGAGGCAAAGATTTTTCTTGAAGATTTATCATCATGAATAATTTGGAATGAAGGTTTGTCCGTGATTGTATTACAATTGATAAATGCCCCAAGGCTTCATCTATTGCTAAAGAAGTGAATTGCAATTCAAACGTGTTGAAGATGATAAACAGGGAATGCACACTTGTAGGCTCTATCTTAAAGTCGATACAAGCTCTTTGGGTGGTTGCTTTGGGTCCCATAGCAACAAATGTTGTTCCTTGATGATTATTTGAATTAGACGAGCCAAGAAGATGCTCACCAAAAATCTTTAGGGTTTTTATCAGTTGTGCCCCTCTGAGATATTGCATTATCATTTATGCCCTCCCTTTTTGGGAATATCATTTATGCACCTAACTTCTTCTACAATGATCACTTGTGTCCCTCGAGTTAGTTGCCGCCGATCCCCAACACAAACGGACATTAACTTTAGGGACACAAAGGGAATTAGATAAAAAAAATAAGGATTGAAAAGTCTTCCTCCCGCTCTATCCCCTCCTCTTCCCCCTCTTCCACCTCCGCCCCATCCTCCACCTCCCCTTCCAACCCCTCCTCCTCCTCCACCCGCACTCCCCTTTCGGCCCCTCCTCTGACCACATCGGCTCCTCCTCCGACCACCCCTCCCCTTCCAGCCCCTTTGCCTCCTCCGACTACCCTCCCCTTCCGGCCTCTGCTCCTCTACCCCATCCTCCTCTGATCGCCTCTCCCATTCTAGCCCCTCCTCTTACCACCCCTCCCCTTCCAACCCCTCCTCTTGCCCCTCTGCTCCATCCTCCCCCATCCAGCCCCACCTCCCCCTCTGCTCCATCCTCCTCCCTCGACATCCCCTCTGCCTCCTCCCATCTCCTCCTCCCCTTCTGCTCCATCCCCAACGTATGAAGTGTAGGCGGTGACGGAATCAATCGATGGTGAGGACGCTCCAGGTGCTTTTTCACGTTACAAAAAGTGATATCGGTTCAGATAGATGCATGTTCAGCTCTACATCCTTCGTTGGAAGATGATTAGGTTCTCGATCTGCAGATGCTCGGATCTGATGTGTGTGCTTCGAGGTTTAGGTGTGTCTAACTGTAGTACATGATAGATCATGACACAAGGCTTGCTTGTGTACGAGGTTTCGAAGATGCTCTGCCACTGAATCTCACATGCATGTGCTTCTATCGACAGCTCGATCTCTAGGAGTGGCTAGCTGTAGTGCATGATATATCATGACACAAGGCTTGCTTGTGTACGAGGTTTCGAAGCTGCTCTGCGACTGAATCTCACATGCATGTGCTTCTATCGACAGCTCGATCTCTAGGAGATGGATCTCGAATCGATTGATCTCGGAGATTATGGTCTTTGTTCGTGAAAGCGGTCCGTGCGGCCACATATGCGGTCGCATATGCCTAAGCGGCCTCCTCAGCGCACCGATTACCTAAAGCCCCGCTTTATGCGCCATTTGCACATATATAGCCCGCATATGCAGGCTGTGCGGGCGCATATGTGCTCCGTGTGCCCGCTTAAGGTCCAGTTGGGTAATCGAATCCGGATCTTAAGATCCGAATCTTGTATTATTTAGATTCTATATATTAAATCAGATTATGTAATACTATCTTTGATGATTATGATATTTAGTTGTACTATTTTGAGCTCTACATGGAAACCATTTTTCTGATATTCTGTTGGACCACATTAATTGATAAATTCAGTTCAGTTGTAGTCACTTTTGTAGATATTTATTTATTTCTAAATAAAAAAATAGAAAACCGCATATACCCTGCATATGCCCCCATATACCACTTAATCTTTATTCAGTGACCGGTCCGAACGCATACGCATACTGCTTTCCTGAACCTTGATTTTGATGGATGAAAAGTCGATTGGACCTATTCACCATATACAACGACACAATCAACGACGATTCACCTTCTCACCGCTCTTCAAATCTGATGCTTTGTATGACGCTTCTCACTGCACAACGAGCCTTCTCAAAAAATAACGCCTTGACTCCTGGCTCATGTCATGCAGATGAATCGAGAGCTCGAAGATAGAAATTCGACCAACGGTTATCAATGAATGGAAATGGCGTGAATGATCGATCCACAACGACGGTTAAGAGGGACATGCATATGGTGTGGGGAACGACGAAGGAGGCTGGAGGGTGTAGGGCAGAGGAGGGGGATGGGGGGTGTTTGGACATTTATGCCCCTTGTAACTACACCATGGTTTGAAAAAATCATGGTTAAGTTCAACTTATTGACGGCTAAACTAACAGTAGGGCGCAAGTGATAGAACAACAAAAACTTTGGGGCACAACTGATATTCCCAAAAGAGGCATAAATGATATTGTAATATCTTAGAGGGGCACAAGTGATAAAATCCCGAAACTTTATATTCACAAGTTAATGTATAACGATTTAAAAGATTAAGAATTACATAGGGTCCATGTACGCTTTATAACATTCCCTATATAGAACCTTTCACCTCAAAAAATCACCCCATTTTTGGCTAACCTATGACCCACAGGATGTCCGTAACCTAAATGCTAATAGAATCTATCCCAATCCTATACTGATCCAAAAGTAGTAGTAGTAGAACAAATCGAAACCATGTCTAGATTATCCACCTCCTACACCTCCCTGGAAGAGCCACATTGAAAAAACAAGTAATCAACACCGCCCATCGCCTTCGAATACTTGTTGAAAGACCCATCCATCCCGTGAAAGAACCTGGCCCGTTGAGTACCATCGGCGTACAATCTTGCCTCATCAATCATACGAACACATTGACTCGCAGTTGAATCCTCCACCTCCATGTGTTTGAACTCTGTGGAGACAATACTGGGACAAAGATCGTAATCGTGTATAGAGCATTGTATTCCTTCTGAACCAAGAAAAACAACCATCTCCTAGGTCTCGTGATCACGCCAAATAGTAGACCTACCCATCTCAGGATTAACCACAATTAATGCCATAAACTCATTTACCCTCTGCACTTTGACAAATTTAACAAAATTGAGGGTACTAATGGCTCAAGGAGGGGGACGCGAACACTACCTTCTTCCATCGGGTAGCTAGTGCGCGTAAACGGTATAATCGAATCTCTTCCATCGAGATTGGGGAAGCGGTATATCAAAACGAGCAAGACATGGGTACAGCGCTGGTGAACTATTTTAAGAACTTCTTCACTCGCCTGCCTCCTTCTTCTTGGCAGTGGACGGCTCCCGGTGCCTCTACCATCTCGCTCTCTGACGCTGACAGGCTAACTCGCCCCTTATCGTTGGAGGAGCTGAAGAGCGCGGTTTGGGACCTGAACGCGGACGCTTCTCCCGGCCCTGACGGATTCCCTATTTCCTTTTATAGGGACTTCTGGGATGTCATTGCCAATGATGTTCTGGACGTCGCTCTCGAATTCTGCGAAGGAAACCGGGGCTTCAACAGGCTTAATCGGGCGTCTATGATCCTCATCCCAAAATCTCAGGGGGCTCGACGCATTGAGGACTTCCGCCCTATTGCCGTCTCCAACGGTATCTACCTGGTCATTGCAAAGGCTCTGGCCCGTCGTTTAGCTCCCCTCCTGGCTTCTCTCATTTCCCCATGCCAAGCGGCCTTTATTCAAGGAAGACAAATTTCGGACTGCTTCGCTCTTGCCTCCGCCATCATTGACGGGTGGCAAAGAAATGGAACAAAGGGGGTTCTTTGGAAAATCGATTTTGCTAAGGCCTACGACTCCTTAGACTGGAGATTCTTATGGGCGGTCCTGAGGTCTCGGGGATTCCCTCAGCTATGGATTTCATGGATTCGTCGATGTGTTACCACGGTGTCTTTCTCCCTACACCTCAACGGTAGGCCATCAGGGAGCTTATTTCAGCCACAAAGGGGGGTTCGCCAGGGGTGCCCTCTCGCCCCTCTTATATTTGTGCTAGCAGTGGACGTGCTTCCCCGAATGATTCAAGGCGTATACGAAGCCGGATATACTAAAGGATGCACACTCGGCGACCAGCATATCCCCCTGATCCAATACGCGGACGACACCTTATGCTTTATTGAAGGGGATCAAGCACACTATTCCGGTATGGCTACCACTGTCCATTTATTCTGCGAGCTATCGGGACTCCGCATCAACGAGTCCAAATCCAAATATGTCCCCTTTGCTCTCTCACCGCGGGAGTTAGGGGATTGCTCCTCCACATTCGGGGCCTCTCTCGGGGCTCTTCCCCTGGAGTACCTGGGACTCTCACTATCTAGGGGCAGGGCGAGGATTCGCGACTATCAGCGGGTGGTGGAGAAGGTCGAGTCGAGGCTGGCGGGATGGCGCTCGTCAATGCTCTCTCGGGGTGGCCGTTTGGTGCTCATTAAATCGGTCCTCTCGGCTATTCCTGTATATTTTCTAGCATCCTGCGGCTTACCTAAAGGGATTCGGATGCGCTTGGACAAACGCTTAAGGGGTTTCTTTTGGGGCAAAAACGGCTCGACCGATAGGGGGATGCATTTGGTGGCTTGGATGGACGTTACTCGGCCTAAGCACGATGGTGGACTGGGAGTTCGGCGCATTGATGTCATGAGGGACGCTTTCCTCCTCAAATGGGTGTCGAGACTGGTAGGGAGCGAGAATGGCTTCCTGATTCAATGCCTCCGCAGGGCGGCGGGTAACGCATATCTCTCCGTATTTGGCGGTCGATCGCATAACCAATCTCCCTTATTTTGGCGCGAGGCCTTCTCGGTTTTCAACCGCAATCGATCCCTATTCCGTCCATCCCTTGGCAACGGCTCCTCTTTCAAGTTCTGGACCATGGATTGGTCTGGTAAGGGAACTTTCATGAACTTGTTCCCAAGACTTTTTGCGCTGGCCAGAGACAAAGATGCATCGGTGGGGGCTTATTGGTCCAACGGCGCTTGGTGCCCCATCCTGGTGGACGCTCTCTCCTCTCAACGGCTGATGGAATTCTCCGCCATGATGTCCTTGCTCGGGGAGGCCCCTACTCCATCGGAGGGGCATGATCACTTCTCCTGGAATGACGGTTCCTTCTCCTCGAGGAAGGCTTATGCTGCTCTCCTTCCTAGAGGCGCTTCTCCGGATGAGCTATTCCTCAATCACTGCAAGCTGATTTGGGCTCTCAAACTTCCGGAGAGGATTGGCATTTTTTTATGGATCTTGAGGCGGGGCCGTCTTCCTACTCGCGATCGACTTCTACAGATCTTCCCGAACATGCCCACCTTGTGTGGGCTATGCTCCTCCGCGGTTGAGTCCGTGGATCATCTTTTCCTCCACTGCGATATCGTGCGGCCACTTTGGGAGGAATCTACATGGCTGAATCGTGCGTCGATGATATCGGTGTGGGAGTGCCTTGCTGTTTCGGAAGGTCGTTCGCGGGCGGAGAGGCTGGCAACGGTAGCGAGAATCTGGTGCATATGGCTGGCCAGGAACAAGCTCTTGTTTGCAGGACAGAGATTTTATGTAGAAAACATTTGTATCGACGCGAACCGCCTGTGTGCGGATTGGTCAATAAGGTAATCTTGGTGTAACTGCGGGGCGAATGGGTTCAGGTTGTGACCACTCTGCCCCTCGTACTCCCTCCCCTCCCCATCTGTAAGTACTCTACCCCTTCTTTCTTTCAATAAATTGGGGCGAACACCTACGGGTGTCTCCCCCTTTTGGAGTGTCAAAAAAAAAAAAATTGAGGGTACTGACCAATTAACCATACCCATCCCAAGTTTCACCAACATATATAACCCACCATCCATTATAAGATCGAAGAGATGAGGAGTTGATCACTGAGCATGCAACACCCAGTTCAAGCATCAAACCAGAAGCTAAAACCTCTCCCATAGCTTAAAATCGGTCTGAAGAAATGCGAGACCACATGCAACATTGTGTAGAATCCCCGCCAAAAAATTGACAGGATGCTCACCATCTCCTGCTAGGATAGATTCGTCTACACACCCATAAATAAGCATAACATCTGCATAAGCAAATCCAAATCCTCACCCAAATTTAAGGGTCCAACTTGGTCAGCATGGCCATATTCATCTTTTCTAAGCTCCTCACCCTAAGCCATCCTCCTCCTTCGCCAGTATCACCATGCTTTAATACCAAAGGCATCTCCTGAGCATTGTCGATATCCACCTAAAAATATGTGTATCAAACTCTCGAAACATTCCCGAACTGTAGCATGAAGCATGCGAGTAGATAGGAAAAATACTGGGATAGCAGTAAGCATCACCTTCAGGAGCACTAGACATCACCCTCTTGATAGACAAGAAGCCAGTCACCTCGCAAGCCTTTGCTCCTTCTCAATCACCAACAACCAATCGCATTGCTTCACCCGTTCATTCACCAGTTAGAGACCCGCTAGCTGATAGAAAGTGATCCCTACTAGGTCCCAAGAGCCAAATCACACTTAATCTCTGTCTCCATCCCAAAAGGGTCAAACATGGATTTATCACTATCGACTCACAAGCTAGAGACTGCACCAAACAGATTCAAAATCGTAGCGGCACCCTCTGCTACCCTAACACCACTTTTAACAAAGACAGTGTCATTTGCATATTGGAGTAATGCTACGAAAATGCCCCCAATCTTGAAACTATGCAGACCTCCCCAGCAGCCATATGAGAGATCATTCTGGAAAGTATATCTATTACAACGACAATCCTCAGAAGTGAAGTTCTAAGGAGCTTATACTTATGCATTTCAGATATGCTCCATACATCTCCACCAACCCACCTTGAACTACCATGGGGATCCTCCTGCTTAACTACCTAAATGATCAACCCACCTTGAACCAATCCGTAATCCGATGGATTGTATTGGATTTGGATATTTGATGGATTGAATTGGACTGGAAAAAGTTAAAATCCGTTAAGGTTGGATGGGCACGGATTAAGCTAAAATCCGATCTAATCCGATCCATATGCACCCCTAAGCGCTGCCACTGCCTTCAACTGCACGGACTCCGAAGAGCATATACCTCCAAGGAAAAAAATGTGTAAACCTGGAGCTCCAGAAGCGATGGGATGCGTCAGCATGACCCTTCTTTTGTTCTGCAACATCGAATAGCTCCCCGGGCCGGAGATCGTCCCCCACCACCCCACCACATCCTCCATTCGGGAGAGAGCCTCCCTTGTTGTAGTGAATATCCTAATGCATATGGGGACACTATTCTCCAGATATGAAAGCAATGAACATACACCTTCACACCATCCCAAAGTAGCGATCGTTTGAACCCAATGAGTGGTCTGGTGGTAGTGCAGTGTACATATACCTTAAAGGATCCGGGTTCGAATCCCAAGAGAGACGCTCCGAGCCCCTGACATTACTGGGCCTACTATTGAAAAAAAAGTAGCGACCCCCTCCACAAAATACATGCAGACCAACCTGCCACAGGGCCCCAAAGCAGTCCACGAAGTTCCTCGATTGACAGATACTGCAAACATAACATCCTTCGATTAATTTTCACCGCATCACTGGAAAACCAAGGTATGGCCATACCTTGGTTTGCTCCACTGATTCCTCGCAGCATCACCAATCAGAACTTCATAAACAAACCCCGCCTCCTCATATATCCTTCTCTTCTAGACACCCTTCATCAAGGACGGATTGAAGGGGAGCAAGGAGGGGCAAGTGCCCCCCCCTAAATTTTGGGATTATATAATATATGTTTATATATTTTTTCTATGGATTTTAAGGTAAAAGTAATCATAATATTTCAAAATTTTAATTTAATACCTCATTTGGATTTTTTGAGGGTAAAACTCGTACATGCCCCATAATTTCTTTTAAAAAAGTATAATAATTTTTACCAATAGATAATATGCCTCTTAAAATAAAATTCCTACCAAAAAATAATAGATTTTACCTCAAATCAACCTATATTGGATAATTTCTTCAATCGATCAACTTATAATAGATCACTACCTTGATCTTATCGGTTATCCATTTTTTAGATCAAACTATAGAATGAATCGATCTTTCATCCAATCTCATTATCACTTATACAGATACGTGGTCTAATTCGCAATCTAAAAAATTATTTTTTTAAAAATCATTTATTGTCAAGTCTCATGTATTATTCATCGGTCCTATTTAGTATCAAGTAAAGTGGTCAATTGCACATATATTCTTGATCTATGTATTTTTCTTCATAGACATTAATATTTCTTGTTATTGATAAAAAAGTATAGAATTAGTATTTTATATTTTTGATTTGATACAGATTCGGAACAAGTGTAGTTTATATTGAAACTAATCAAAATCCATATACTGAATTTAAAATAATTAAAATACTTGAATATAACTTACTTTAAAAAAGATATAAATATCATTCACAAAAAATCTCGACATTGTGGAACATATATGATACCAATCTATGTAAAATTGAATAAAAAGATATAGTTGATTAATAAATAAGATCAAAGTTTACTATTGTTATATAATGAATAAGTTCAAAATTGACGAAAAATATGCATAAAACTATAAATATAATTTGTCCATAACAATTATTGTTATATAGTGAATATGATTGTACTGTAATTGATAGACATAATTTTTTAAATCCTTGTACCCCCTCTTCAAAAATGTCCTGGCTCCGTCCCTGCCCTTCATCATGCAGTCCACCCTCCTATGGCTCACAGGAGCACACCCAAAGCACAAATCCCCCTTGCATGCCTTCGCAAGGTGCAGCCAACGCCACATCAAAGCACTATGACAACGCTCTGTCCTGGCATGGCGCCTCCAAGGCACCTTCGGGGACTGTCATCACCATCCCAGCACAACCACTTCCCTCAAGTATCTCTCCGGCACCAATGTCGCCCCACCTTCCAGCCATCGCCCAGCCCTATCGGACCCGCTAGGGCCCGACGGCCCCTCCATCGTCACGACCGCCCGCACTCTCCCCTTCTCTCATTCTCTTGCTCCCTCTCTCGCACATCACCCCCTTGTTCGTTCTTGAGAGCAAAAGTTTTGAAACCAGGAGCACAATGTCAAAGATTATATTCATCTATCAAGTGCCTTACCTCAAGGAAAGTCCCTTCCTGATGAATTAGAGGGGGAGCAGAAGACCACAACCACAAAAAATCAGATTTCAACCCATAATAAAAGGGCCAGAGTTTGTAGCTTACAAAAGTTCAACAAAAGGGCCATCCATGCCGGAAAAACAGCCGTTTTTCAAAAGAAATCTTGTTACAGTTGCATCTTGCATCAAAACTTGCATCAACAGGGGCCACTGTAAGTAACACAACAATCAGAAAGTCATTAAAAGGTCCCACAATGGTTAGAAACAGTCAACACTCCTTATTCGGAATGGTTGAAGTTGAGGCCAACCGAGTTTGCCTGAGAGACCTGAAAAGGAAGACGTTATTTAATATTTATATCTTAGTTATCTAGAATCACCCATGTATACTCAAGTAATTGTATGTAAAGTCATAAACCTTCCCAGTGTTGATCGTAAAGCATTATATAGTTCTTTTGGACCATATCATTTTGACCCAGCAGAGAGGTTATGTAACACCCATGCCCCAAACATAGTACCACATCTAAAACTCACGAAGTGTGGATGTGGTTTATAAGTGGTGGGGATTAGTACTTGACAACTTGGGCTTAAGCATTTTGGGTGGTTGTCAACCGATCCATGTGGGCCCGTACCCAACAAGTTGTCAGGGCCAGTTTTCCTCGATAACGGGCCGGGGACCTAAGTCCGGGATATTACAAATGATATCAGAGCCAATTTCCCTCTGATAGTGGAAAGGGCTACTCGAGAGGTTGAGCCGCCCCCTACAAAAAGATAGGAGGAAATGGCTACCCGGAGCGTGCAACCACCACTGTCACTGGGATAAGTGATGGACCATGTCGCAACGAGGACGTTGCGAATATAAGTGAGGGAGGTTGTAACACCCATGCCCCAAACATAGTACTTCATCTAAAACTCACGAAGTGTGGGTGTGGTTTATATGTGGTGGGGATTACTACTTGACAACTTGGGCTTAAGCATTTTGGGTGGTTGTCAACGGATCCATGTGGGCCCGTACCCAACAAGTTGTCAGGACCAGTTTTCCTCGATAACGGACCGGGGACTTAAGCCCGGGACGAGGTTATTCTCCAATTTGCCAACACTTTGTATACTTCGTAACATGAGGTTATTCTCTCTTTTGCCAACACTTTGAATACTTTGGTAACTTTGTAGTTAGAGGTTTTATCAGCCAGGTTCCAATAGCAGCAGTCATGTTGGCCGTTCAAGGGCTATTTGTATATCTTTCCCAGAAAAATGTTGCTTGGGAAGGAAAAGGCAAGGATGTTTTTCTGCGAAGACTTCTACCCAGTTAAACTTTGCTCCTCTGGTTATAAAACCGTGGAACTATACTTTGGAAAGATTGCATCTATATGGATTAGTATAAACTGTGAAATCTTGATGTAATTTCTTTTGGAAGGACTTTACATTTCTTTTGGCAGGACTTTGCGTGACTGATTTATAATATGGAATTTAGGAATTTACACACATATATAGTAGATGCATATATTTCATTTCCCAACTGTTATTACTTGTATTTTATAGAACTTATGCCTTTTTTAACAAATTTGTGTAGACTGTTTTTATCAGTGCTTACTTCATAGATGGAGTCCTTAGCTTGATGCTTAAGATGGATACTTAGTTTCAAGCATTAGTCACATAAAATTCATTAGTTTCGAGCATTAGTCACATAAAATTCATTCCATCTAAAATGATATTGAGTAAAGAATAGTTATATCTAGTTTTCAATATTTGAGTTTTTTTATCATCCTTCCCTGCTGTGTGTGGGGAAATCTCACCATATTGGAAGGTAAGTTTTGCATTTCCACTATAGATCTTTATGAACCTTTTCTGCACTGATGTTGTATTGTTCTTTTTCTCTTCCAGGCTTTGGATACATTCAACACTGCCGTTGTTTCTCCCATCTACTATGCTATGTTCACAACCTTCACAATCATTGCTAGTGCAATAATGTTCAAGGTTGTGTGATCATTTCATGAAATATAGTAAATTAGGGTTGAAATATAGTAAATTAGGGTTTTCAAGCAGAGGTTAGTAATGCGGTTGTCTTGCAGGATTGGTCCGGTCAAAGCATAACCAACATAACATCAGAACTTTGTGGATTTGTCACAGTGATTTCAGGAACCACTGTTTTGCACTCTACTCGAGAACCAGATCCAAACATGAATAAAGGTAATTGCATGGTTTCATTCATTGCCTTTGCATTTCACAACCTTCTTTGAAGGCTGCCAGTGCACATGCAAAATCCTGGATATCAGGGTGATATATGAATGTCTAAAATATGCCTAAACATTGGAGTTCGTCCTGTCAGATTTAGAGATATCTAATAGATAAAGGAACTTAGACTCTACCTTCAACTTCAGTTATTGTGGTTATGGGGGAAAAGTTACTTCTCTCCTAGTTCAGTGGATCTGCACATGGTTGATTAATTTTCCTCTCTGGGATGACTTTTAGTAGTATTTGTATCTGGAATGATTGCATGTGCTATACGATATAATGCATTCCAATTGTATGAAATTTCGCAATTAGCAATGCTCAGATGGTACACTCTAGTTTGGTGTTTCTCCAAGAGTCATGATCTGGAGTCCGGTGGCGGAGAGTGCGGAGAGATATTTTGAGGCGCGAGCCTCCAAAATCTTGATGTATGCCAGTTATCGGAGTTTGCCAAAGTCAGTGTTGTTTTCATTATCTATTTGTTTTATGTTGGTTTTCAGGCTTCTGGTGAAGATGTAGGAGATACTGGATGTGCTAAGAAGGGGAACTTGCACTGGAGTGATCCCAGTAGAGGTAGTGGTGGTGTGTGTTCCCTCTGGTGGCATTGGATCAGTTTTCTAGGAGGACCTTGGTATTTAGGAGCTTCCGATCGTGTGCAACTTTGTTTTTGAAGTGGTCATGAGACTATTGGGCAACATGGACGACATTCTCTCTTCATTTCTTTCCTTGGCTTATAGCAGGGCCTCAGGATCATCACTATTCTAGAGAGGAGTTGCGAAAACAAATCCTTAGGTGGCTCACATGATGAGATTCGTAAGGAGTGATAGGGGATTTTTCTTCTAATCTGAATATTCATAGGGCATTGCTGACTGGGGGAGATGCTGCAAGGTTGTACTTGGATACAAATGGTTGCATGAGGTGGCCAATTGTTTTAGTAGCTTAACTTAAGGGATGTGGGTGGCTGGATGCTGTGTCCTGGTCTCAGTTCTCCTATCTCTAGCAAACGTTATGATAACCTTTCAAGTCCCTTGGTCCTTTTCGAGTGTGACAAGTTCAAAGAGGCATGTGCGTATATCCATGATTTGGTGGGGTTCTTATCAGCTCTTCATTACAAGATTTTATGCTCGTAGAATGACCTGGACGGTCCTAATCTTAATATTTGTTGGAAGAAATGAGATGATTTTCTATTTTAAAGAACCCTAGGCTCTCTTATATAGAGAAGGCCTATGGGTAAATTACATAAGACGAGAAAAAAGAATAAAACATAACAGAAGAGTACATAAAGTCTGGAAATATCTCTACACTCCCCCTCAAGATGGAGCATAGATGTCAATCATGCTCAGCTTGGAAGAACACTTCTGGAATGGCCCTCTGAGCAATGGTTTGGTAAAGATGTCTGCAGTCTGCTCTCCTGAATTGACATGGGAAGTAGAAATCAAGCCCTTTTGAATCATATCTCTAGTATAGTGACAATCTACCTATGCTTTGTCCTTTCATGAAACGCAGGATTATTAGCAATGAATAATGCTGCTTGATTGTCACACTGCAACTGCATGGGTAGAGGTACAACTATATGCAGATCTTCCAACACAGCTCGAATCCACATCATCTCTGTACTCGCTTATGCCATGACCCTGTATTCAGATTCGGCACTAGATCTAGCCACCACCGTTTGTTTCTTGCTTTTACAAGAAATCAAAGAACTGCCAACAAATACGGCAAGACCTGAAGTAGACTTCCGATCCTTAGGGCATCCTACATAACCCGCATCAGCACATGCAAAAACTGAGATATTTGTTTCTTTCCTAATCAACAGTCCTGCACCTGGAGACGACGTTAGATATCTCAGTATCATGTATATGGCATCCATGTGTACCTGTCTGGGTTGTTCCATGAACTGACTCACCCGACTCACTGCAAAAGCGATGTCAGGTCTGGTGATAGTAATTAGTAATATAGAGAAGTTTACCCACTATCTCTCTATATTTTCTCCTGTCAACCTCATCTGTATCATCATCATATAACTTCATGCTAGGATCCATGGGAGTAGTTGAGGGTCGACAACCAATCATGCCCGTCTCAACAAGCATGTCTATAATATACTTCCTTTGGGTCATCACAAGACCCTGCGCATTCCTAGCAAATTCCAACCCCAGAAAGTATCGTAGGGTACCGAGATTCTTGGTAACAAACTGATGGCCTAGAAATGCTTTTGCCATCTTTATTCCATGCATATCATCTCCCGTAACGAGTATATCATCAACATAAACCATGATAACAACAGTACCTCTGTGAGTCTTCTAAACAAACAAAGAATGATCTGCATTTGATCTTTTGAACCCCTGCTTCTGAATTAGGTCAGAAAGCTTCTGAAACCATGCCCACAAGCTTTGTTTACGGTCATATATTGCCTTGTGAAGTCTACACGCCATTTGACTCTCCCCCTTAGCAGCAAACCCCGGAGGTTGCTGCATGTAGACTTCTTCCTGGCCTATAGATCCCCATACAAAAATGCATTTTTAACGTCAAGGTGAAACAAGGGCCAATCACGTACCATAACAACTGAAAGGACACGTAAGGTGGAGTGATGCGCAACTGAAGAGAATGTGTCTATATAATCCATACCATAGGTTTGAGCAAACCCACATGCCACTTGCCTTGCTTTGTAACGATCAAGGCTGCCATCTGCACTATATTTGACAATAAGTACCCATTTACAACTGACAACAGAGGCTCCTGGAGGATCAGAAATCAAGCTCCATGTACCCTGTGACCTCAAAGCAACCATTTCCTCCTCCATGGCAGAACACCAGCAACTAATCTTCAAGGCATCCTGATGATTCCGTGGTATCTCCACGGTTAGGGCCATAGTAAATCTCTGAAAGTCCCCTGTAGGACGATGGAAGGAAACCTCTGAAGCAAGTGGATACGATGCACATGTACGTTTCTGCTTCCGTATGGCAATAGGAACATCCAGATCATCATAAACAATAGTTGCCGGTAGGCTATTCTCCTGCAAAGATGATCCCTGCACTTGTACATTATCAGACCCATCGTTAGTAATTATATATGGACAATCCTGAGGCGTGGTGGATGATTGACGAGTTCCATGAGCAGGGACATGACAACGGGTATAGAATCGTGGTAAAGGTAGCACATGTGGATGTGGAGGGTAGTGGTGGTGGTGATGGTAGTGATGGTGGAACAACATGAACTGGTATGGGAGCGGACGGACGCATAGGAGGAGGTGGCACATAAATGTCATCATCAGTAATGGAGGAAGTCAACATGTCATCTGCAGGGGAGAAATACATCACAGACTCAAAGAATGTGACATCAACACTGACATAATATTTCCTGTTCAAAGGATCATAACAATGATAACCCTTCTGCGTATGGGAGTACCCACCAAAAACACACTTGACAACGCTAGGTGAGAGCTTGTCAAGTCTTGGAGAGAGTTGATGGACAAAAGCAACCGAGCCAAATACACGAGGAGTAAGCGAGAATAATTCCCTGTCAGGGAAGACAACTGAAAGAGGAACTTTCTCACTTAAGACAGAGGATGGCATACGATTCACCAGATAACATGCCATAAGCACAGCATCACCCCAATAGGAAATGGGTGCACAACTCTGAATAAGTGGAGTCCGAGTGATATCAAGGAGATGACGATGCTTTCTTTCTGCAATGCCATTTTGTTGGGATATGTAAGCACATGTTGTTTGATGGATAATGCCTCTAGACAAGTAAAAGTGAGAAAGAACACGAGTACAAAATTCCAAAGCATTATCCGTACGCACAATTTTCATAGTAGACGAAAAAAATATTCTGCACTTCATTTATAAGATTTTTGATCACATCCCCTGCTTCAAATTTATTCTTCAACAAAAACACCCAAGACAAACGAGAAAAATCATCAACCACAACTAGACAAAACTCGTGTCCCTGGTGATCAGGGACATGACTCAAACCCCAAATGTCAACATGAAATAATTCAAATGGGGAGCTACTGCTCCGAGACTGACGACTAGGGAAAGTAGATCTGTGATATTTTCCCAACTGACATGCTTCACACTGGAAGGAAGAACTCGGTGAAATCTGGGGCAGGATATGCCACATCTTCTGAATAGGGAGATGACCAAATCGTTGATGCCATGTGAATGGAGAAACTGGACCACTGGACTGAGACGAGACACCAACATAGGGAGTTCGGACCAAACGATAGAGACCGTGCTCATAGCCACAACCAATCACCCTGCTCGTAAGAATGTTCTGAAAAACAAGAGGCGATGGGTCAAAAATAGCTCGACAGTGCAAATCCTTCGTAATCTGACTGATAGATAATAAGTTCATCGAAAAATCTAGAGCATGTAAGACATTCTGGAGACGCATAGAGGGTGTCAAACTGATCTTCCCCTGTCCAACAATAGGCGAATGGGTCCCATCTGCTATAACTACAGATCACATCGGTGGAACCTCCCTGTAAGATGTAAGCTGATCTTTGTCTCGACAAAGATGATGTGTCGCGTCAGAATCCATAATCCATTCTGAAACATCAGATCCATGATATGAAGTAGGGGCATAAGCACTACCTGAGGTGCTAGCAGTGGTCAATGCACTAGCAGAGGCTGAAGCAGCTACATCCGAGGGGCCTCCAGGAGAGTCAGTAGAGGCATGAAGCATGATATCTCGCAGCCTGGCAACAAGATCCTCAAATCACTGGTCTGAAGTAGATGTCTATGGAGATGCAATATGCTCGGCTAACCGCGCCGATGCCGGAAACCCATGCTTAGAATATCATGTCTCCTATGTATGTCCTGAGCGATGACAGAATGTGCAGGGCTGGCGAATGCAGCCATCTCGACCACGGGGTCCATGGCCACGAAAAGAAGAAGAGGCTCCTCTGCCTCTGGAAGCTGCCATCGCCGGAGGAGGCTGGGTAGGAGCAGAAGACGGGACTATAATTCTGTTGAGCCTGCGGTACACTTCCTCCACTGGAGGAATAGTAGCGTCTGCAAGAATCTGCGAGCGAGCAACATCATATTCAGGGTCAAGCGCTGCTAGTAAGACCCCCACCATGGTAGCATTCTGAAACATCTTTGCTGCTCGGGAGACACCGTAAGTGGAATGATACTGTAGAGCTTCTCAAACATCCCTCGCATGGATGTATACAATGAATGTAGAAGCCGACCATTCTGCTTTACTGTAAATATGTCATGTTGGAGTTGAAGAATTTGGTCTCATGTCGCTGCAAGGATGTCCCACATCGCCTTAGCAATGGGCTGATGGAGTACATCATTAGCAATCTCCATCGACTGTGTGCCAGAAAGCCAAACTTTGGCATACGAATCATCGGGCTCCCATGAGGCATAACCCCAGTTTTCTCTGCCGGCTCATCTTCGGTAAGAATGTGCTTCTTACCATTTGACTTCATGAGCTCATAAACTGCATAGCCCAGAGCTCGTAGTTCGTCCGATCCATCTTGACAATGGACGTTGGACCTTTAAACGCGCCTATGGAGGGCATGTCGACCTTTTTTTATGACATGGTTGTCGGATAAGAAGAACTAGGGTTTGTAGACTAAGAATCAAATGTCTACATAAACATCCGAGGATTTGAGTGCGTATGTAGACTTATGCACTCAAATCCATGGAAGGAGGGGAGGGGGGTGGCGGAGACGAGAAGGTGGTGGGAAGGAGGGGTTCGGCGACGAGAAGTTGGTGGGGGGCAACGACGGAGAGAGGAGGTGGTGGGGAAGAACAACACTGGCGGTGGAGAGAGGTGGCGGGGCCGGCGGCGGGAGGTGGCGACGCCAGGAGAAGGGGGGGGGCGGCGGGAGGTGGAGACAGAGGGGTGTGGGTGGCTAGGGTTTTGGTGGTGACTCTGATACCATGTTGGAAGAAATGAGATGATTATCTATTCCAGAGAATCCTAGGCTCTCTTATATAGAGAAGGCCTATGAGTAAATTACATAAGACGTGAAAAAGAAATAAAACATAACAGAAGAGTACATAAAGTCTAGAAATATCTCTACAATCTTGGTTATTGTAGTTTCTGGACGATTAGGGTCCCTTTGATGGTGATATTTTGATGACGTTAATGAGGAAGGGAAACACATTGGTGGTTAGGGAAAATGTGATGTGGTGCTCGATGGGTGCTTCGAATAGGAAGACATTTGTAATATGCAGAAACTAATCGAATCCATACAACATGAGCCTTTGCTCAATACTTTCTCTTTCACTAGAGTAGGAGAGAACTCCATATTTCTTTCCCTCCAAGTAATCATGTTCCCGCCAAGTATGATGGTCGAAATGAACCCAGTACCCGAAACTCGACCTAATTTAGTAGAGGATCCACTTGGGTGAGACAAACTTGAGGCTCATAAGCCCTCAAGATCAAGTATTATTGTATTAAAGATCGAAGAAATCAAGTAAAAACAATGACCATTGGATAATGTGCAAGTAAATTCTACGATTTAGAGCGGGCTGTTAAATATGCAGTTTCAGCCATAAAGGAAGTTGTTTATTCAATAAGAAATGCCCAAGTGTATCTTAAATAATCCAAATTTATAATCTAAAGCTAAGTGAATGAGAGTTCCAAGTGGTAAAAAAATGGAAAGATGGATATAGAGGGTATTGAGCACAAATATGTTATTTAGAACAAGCACTATGTGCTTAGCTACAACAACTCCAAGGCAAAAACATTCCCTATGGCTAAACTTGCAATTTGAGCACTTAAGTTGACAGTTATAAACACCATTTAACGATTGAATCCCAGCCTTAATGATGCAAATTGAGAATCGTCTTTTGATAGTATAATATAAAATGAGAGGGAGAGAGAATAAGCACACCTACATCGCGTGATTTTTTTTAAAGAAACACGTAGATGTATGGGAGGGAAAGGAAACATGGAAAGGGAATACGGATAGAACTCCAATATTACAATAACTTAATCTGAAGCTTACAAAATAAATAAAAATGTGGTTTGCAAAATTAATAAATGGAAAATAAAAGTAAACTTAACAAACCCTAATTGATTCCTAAAATAGTCCAAACTAAATAACATATTTGAGCTCATATGTGATCTACAACAACAAGGCCTTTTCCCACATCAAGTAAGGTTAGCTAACCCTAATTGTCCATCATAATAGATCAAGTTAAATCTCCGATCAGCAACAATCTTCGATGTCATAAGTCCATTGTCCATCATAGATCGGCCCGCCAAAAAGTGCACTATAAAGAGGTGAAATCAGCTGATCCAACATTCCTCCCACTCATCTCACTCGGTTTTCCAGCAACTTTGCAACAATCAAGTACACCACTGTAGACGACATAGTGGGTCGAAAATCCTCTATCTTGGTCACTACCTCTTCTTTTGCAACAAAAAATAAGGGACCTACTCATGCTATCAAATCATGATTTTTCTTTAAAAACTCACGAACCATATCATGCACCTCTTCAATAATCATATCCCAGAACTACCTAAAGAAGAAGACATAAAAGCTGTCTGGCTAGGGCAATTGCTAGCATTAAGGTCAAAAATCGCATTTTGAATCTCATGCTTCTTGAATTCCTGATCGGGATAGAAACCTCCTCAATGCTCACCTAGAAGACCCTCAACCCAAACCATCAAGAGCAGCTAGAATACATGCATTTGCTCACGCATCTGAAATGATCGGTAATCGCTCTAGCCACCTCGTTCTACCCATGAAAGATATACCTACCTACTGCAACAGAGTGGATAAGGTTTTTGCGATGGCAACTGCTAGCCATTGTATTGAAGAATCAGATTTTTCACATCATCTTGCTTCAACCACCTCTGTTGTGATCTTTGCCTCCACTCCACTTCTCGCTTCTGATCTTTCTCAATAATCTTATGCGTCGACCCCTAGTACGCTAACTCAACCTCATTGATGTCCTGCTCATCTTCCAACTGATCACACCATACCACCTCCTCTTGAGCCACATTTCGCCTCTGTTTACATGCCACTCTAGACTCCTTTATGAAGATAAAAAACATCTGATGCAAATCCATCAGCTTCAATGCCAGTCGTCTAATAGCCAAACCCTTCACAATCAAGCCCAACCAGAAATGGACCACCATGTTCAGGAATCCCTCCTTCAGCAACCAAGATTGCTCAAACTTGAAGAACGAAGACATGCATCGGTCTTCACCAATATCCAAACACAAAAGATGAGTGGTCCAAACATGATCGAGGTAGAGAGATAACTGAAACCAACTCGAATATCTCCAAAGCCTCAACAGAGAGCAGAAAACAATCAATCCTCGTCTTCAATGAAGAATTCCTCCAGTACTTGCTATTGGTCATGTCCACAGATCCTCCACGACTTTCAAAAATAGGCCACAGCTCAGATCCTGAGCACCTCTACCGCCAGACCTATCCTCTTAATATAGCGTGACATTAAATCCACCTCCCACCATCCAATTCAGGAAATCTTGCACGAGTCTCCGGTAGCTTTACCCAAATCTCAATGTTAGTCTGGACGTCTTAGAGATTCCGTATATAGTTGTTGCTACTAGCTTTGAGTTATCTATCATGTTATCCAAGACCACAAAAATAGCATGTCTAAGGACCACTTCCTTCACCAGATCGAAAGTCCCCATTCTACGCGGTGACAATTCATCCAAAATTGTCAATCGCTAACATAACCTAACCTTGGTAATTCAAGTGCATGCGATCGACCTCCACTTCGTCGCATGCAAAAACCGATCTTCATCTCCCGGATGCACAAAATATCCACCTGCCAAGATGCAAGTAGGGCCCCAAGCATCGCCCTTTTCTTCGATTGGCCCAACCCTTGTACATTCCATGTAACTAGCTTCATTTGGACACCATGGGAGCACCTCTGATACCCTATGTGATTTATTAGTTTGACATAGAGGTTGTGGACCTGAAGCAATCACCACTTCTCCTCCTGAGGCCATAACTCCCTTTTCCTTCTGGCATGTTTCCCACCCAACTGAGGCTATCAAATCATCTCCTTTTGTGCGAGATCACTAATAAATCTTTTTGCATAGCCTTCTCCTTCAGTCGCTTGGATACCGCTTGCTCGCAGGTCAATGAAACAATTCTCCTATGTACTAACGCTTTTAGCCTCGTAGTTATAATCTTGTGATTTTTTTGAAAAAGAAATCTTGTGAATTAATGAAGAGGGTTTTTTGGGCGCACTTATTAGTGAATACCCTTTTTCCTTAAAAATATGTTCCTAAGGTTATTTGTCAGAGTTTATAGACTTAAAGCAGATGAGAAAATGGGGATATAGGAGTCACAAGATTAAAGCACATGATTTAACTTTGATTGTGAAATCGACATATAATTTTTCTCCTTAAATATTTTAAAGGTGATAAAATGAAGGTTTTCAACAAAAATATACATGTGAGATTATCTTAGTTTATTATTCATCTCTCTTTAACTCAACCATGGCCGGTCCCAAGCCTGGGTAAATTGAGGAGGGCTGCGCGTTAGGTAGCCGATGACCAACGCAAGAGAGACAACTTCCTAAATAATGTTCTTTCTAAGAACACTAATTAGGGATTTGTCTCAAAACAGTTCGGATTTTTTTCATCATGGATTTAACAAATATTTGCATTTCGTTGGGGCGTTCCCTAATAGCAACGCGTTGCATCACTCGAATGCAATGAGAAGTTGACAATGGTCGCTACATTGCTGCCGGATGTAGTTCAAAATTTGCAAGGGTTCTTGCATGAGGAACACATGCGAGTAAATAAGCTAGTTTCGCTGCATCGCCTCCCTCATGCAGTCTAAAATTTGCAAGGATCCTCGCATGATGGACATATGCAAGTAAAGTAGTCCAAAAGAGATTGCAAAGGAAGTTGCGGATAGGTAGTTGGAATATTGGCACTTTGACTGGCAAATCGATGGAGACAATATATTCGATGGAAATAAGGAAGATTCAGATACTATGTCTTCAAGAGACAAAATGAGTTGGAGAGAAAACAAGGGAGATCGAGAGGACATGCTTTAAACTTTGGTATTCAGGTAAAGATAAGGGCAGAAATAGTGTTGGAGTTGTTAATAAGGATTTGAAGGATTGCGTGGTTGAGGTGCAAAGATTCGGGGATAGGATTATTTTGCTAAATTGGTGTTCAAAGAAGAAATTCTGAATTTCATTTCAGTTTAAGCACCGTATATTTGTTTAGATGAAATGATTAAATAAGTTTTTTTGGGAGGATTTGGATAAGATTATGCAAGGAATCTAGCAAAGAGAGATGATTTGCCTAGGTGGAGATCTTAATGGATATGTGGGAAATGATGCTTCAGGATATGCTAATGTCCATGGAGGCCATGGTGTCGTTGATAGAAATGAAGACGGAAAAGTCATTCTGGATTTTGTAATAGCTTATTATTTTTTCATAGCAAGCACGCTTTTCAGGAAGTCAACAACCAACATAAAAAATAGTCGAATCTTTCAACATGGATTTGAGCAAGAATCCATGTAGCTGACCTTACTTATAGTGGGAGAAGGCTTAGCACATTTATAAGCACGCTTTTCAGGAAGAAGGAGGAGTATTTAATTGCTTATAAGAGTGGCCCGACTAGAACACGGATAGATTACTTTGGGTTGATGAGAAGAGATCGATTGTGTTACAAAGATTGCAAAGTAATCATAGGAGAGAGTTTGACAACACAACATCGCTTGTTAGTCACTGATATGCAAATAACAGAGTTGGTAAAGAAAAGGAGAGTTTCCCAGATCACTAGAACTAGATGGTGAAATCTTCAGTTAGCGCAATCAATCTTCAATGAGAAGGTTTTAGAAGGCTTATCCTGGGATTATAACGGAAGTGTAAACGAGATGTGAGGGGCAATAACATCTTGTATCCGAAGGGCAACCAAAGAGATTCTAGACGAGTCCAAGGGAGGACCTTCAGGCCAAAAGGAGGCTTGGTGGTGGAGTGGAGGGGTGTAAGAGAAGCTCAAAATTAAAAGAGCATGCTTTAAAGCTATGTCTAAAGATATAACAAAGGAAACTTTACAAACTACAAAATAAAAAAGAAGGAAGCAAAGATAACTGTAAGCAATGCTAAGCCAAAAGATTACTAAGTTTTGTACAAAAATCTCAACCCTATAAAGGGGCCGGAAGGATATATTCAGGTTGGGCCAAAGCAAGAGAAAGAAAGACCAAAGACCTTTCTCAAGTGGGATGCATTAAGGATGAGGAAGACCATGTGCTTATTCCTCAGATTGATATATATATATATATAAACTAGATGGAAGCAATATTTCGATAAGATTTTCACTGAAGAAAGAAATAAAGAGATCACTTTGGAAGATCTAGCTAGTAGTAAAAATTACTTGAATCGTGCAAGCTATAAATGAATACAAAGGAAGTAAAGGAGGCTTTGAAGGTTATGAGACATGGGAAAGGTGTAGGACCTGATGAAATTTTTATAGAAGTTTGAAGAGTTTTAGTTGAGCGTGGTTTGACTTAGCTTACAAATTTACTCAATGTTATTTAACGAAGCAAGAAAATGCCTGAAGATTGGAGGAGAAGCACCGTGGTTCCACTTTATAAGAACGAAGGAGACATTAAAAATTGTTCAAATTACAGAGGTATCAAGTTGATGAGTCACACTATGAAAATTTGTGAGCGTGTAATCTAAAGAAGGTTGAGTCAAATTTCCATAGTAAAAGAAAATCAATTTAGATTCATGCCAGGTCGCTAACTATTGAAGCCATCCACTTACTGAGGAGAAAAATGGAGATTTATAGAGCTAAAAGGAAGAACCTCCATATGATTTTTGTTGATTTGGAGAGGTCTTATGATTTTGTCCCACGGGAGATATTGTGGAGAGTTTTCTAGAAGATACAAGTACTTGCCATATACATTAACTTCATAAAGGATATGTATGATTGTGCTTCATCTCGTGTAAGGATATAATCTGGGAAGATTGGCTATTTTGACATCAACATTGGCTTGCATCAATGTTCAACTTTGAGTCCATTCCTTTTTACTTTGACTATGGACAAGTTGACAAGTCACATTCAAGATGAGATACCTTGGTGTATGGTATTCAATGATGGCATTGTGTTGATTGATGAGACTAGAGATGGAGTAAATGAGAAGCTTGAGGTCTGGAGATATGCAGTGGAGACTAAAGGTTTTTTCGTATAAGTAGGGTTAAGATTGAACACATGGAGTGCACTTTTGGTGGAAGCAATGGCGAATGAACCGAGGTAAAGATTGGTGACGATAACATTCAGAAGAAAAATTCTTTTAGATACTTGGGATAGATTTTGCAACATGACGAGGAAATTGATGGAGATGTTAGTGATAGAATACATGCAGGTTTTTTAAAGTGGAGAGGAGCCTCTACGTTCTTTGTGATAAGAAATTCCCGTTGGAAATCAAAGGAAAGTTTTACAAAGCAGTTGCGAGACTTGCTATGCTCTATGGATATGAATGTTGGCATGTAAACTGTATACATATGCAGAGAATCACGGTAGCAGAAATGAAAATGCTAAGGTGGATGTATAGACACACATAAAGATCAGATTCGGAATGATGCAATTAGAAGAAAAGCTGGTGTAGCTCCGATCGAGGATAAGATGGGAGAAAACCGCTTAATGTGGTTTGACCGTTTGCAAAAAAGGTCCCCTCATGCACCAGTTAGGAGATGCAAGTTTTTGGATGTTGAGCTGACTAAGAGAGGACGAGGAAGGACCAAGAAATATTGGAATGAGACTATATACAAATGGATCTTAGTTTTTTGGATCTAAGCCCGATAATGACCCAAGATATATCTGAATGGAAGCAAAGAATCCATGTAGCCGACCCTACTTAATGTGGGAAACGGATTTGTTGTTGTTGTGATTATTCATCTCTCTCTAATAGCTATCTTCCTCTCCCAAAAAAAATCAGTATCATTTAAGAAAGTTAATTACTGTACAGAAAATGCTATATATTACAGGAAAATACTGTGTACTTGATGCCGGGAATCATTGTGCATCTAAATAATGTTTTCTTGAGTCGAAAATCATTTTGCATTTAAACCTTTTGACTTTCGAAAGTAAGGGAATATATACAAATTTTCTGATTCTGTCTATTTCCTTTCCACAGGTTTGGGAAATTATAATTATTTTACCATAATTGTCAAAATTGACCAAAGACAATACCGTTGGATAAGAAGTTGCCACAAGCAGAAGTCGAAATATAGCATATCGGAACTCGGATTTAGCGTTTACACGACTTTCTTTGATATTTATTGTCAATTGACCCACGATTCTTTTGTCTTAGCAACGAAGATAAGATTGATCTTATTTATTTTGATTTTTCTAAACCCGGAAAACAGATATTACAAATATTTTCAGCTGGGAGAGAACAGGAGAGGAAAGGGAGGGTGACAGAGCTTAGGATGGGAGGGGATGAGTGTAGGGAGAGGGAAAGTGAGGGATGACAAATATATGGGAGGATAACTCAGCTTTAGTACAGAAGTATAGATAATGTAACTGGATGACTACTAATATTAATAAGAGTTTAACGGGGCTGCTCTCTGGGGGCAGCCAATGGACTGTCAACAACAACAACAATAAAGCCTTTTCCCACAATTAAGTAGGGTCGGCTACATGGATTCTTCGCCTCCATTCAGATCTATCTTGGGTCAATCCCGGGCTTATATCCACAAAACAAAGATCCCTTCGTATGATCTCTTTCCAACACTTCTTGAGCCTACCCCGCCCTCTCTTAGCCGGCTCAATATCCCAACACTCACATCTCCTAACTGGTGCATCAGCTAGTCTTCTTTGCAAATGACCAAACCATATTAAGCGGTTTTCTCGCATCTTATCCTCGATCGGAGCAACACCAACTTTCTTTCTGATTGCATCATTCCGAATCCAATCTTTACGTGTGTGTCCACACATCCACCTTAGCATTTTCATTTCTGCTACAGCCATTCTCTGCACATGTCTATGGTTCACAGGCCAACATTTAGATCCATAGAGCATAGCAAGTCTCACGGCTGCTTTGTAAAACTTTCCTTTATTTTTTAAAGGAATTTTCTTATCACAGAGAACAACAGATGCTCCTCTCCACTTTAGCCAACCTGCATTTATTCTATTAGTAACATCTCCATCAATTTCCCCATCATGTTGCAAAATAGATCCCAGATATCCAAAAGAATCTCTCTTCCAAATGTTATCATCACCAATCTTCACCTCAATTCCTTCACCATTGCTTCCATCAAAGGTGCACTCCATATATTCTGTCTTAGCCCTACTTATACGAAATCCTTTACTCTCCAACTCATGTCTCCAGACCTCAAGCTTCTCATTTACTCCATCTCTAGTCTCGTCAATCAACGTATTTCAGCGATTTTTTTGTTTTTCTGTAAAACACTGTATGTATTTTCATCACTATATCTCTCTTATATGACATTCCAATTTCGTCAGAAACAGAGATTTCTATGCCCTTCATCTAGAACATGTCGACTACAAAAGTTCCAAGATCGTTAAAATTACATGTTCTAGATGGAGGGCATTTGAGTCTCTATTTCTGATGAAATTGAAATGACATATTAGATGGATATAGTGATGAATACATGACAGTATTTTCCGGAAAAACAAAAAATTCACCGAAATATGGCGTGGGAGCAGCCCCATTAAACCATATTAATAATCATACTTTGACATCAAAAAATAGATGGTGTGTTTTTGGGTCAGGCGTTTCTCTCTCAAAATCTATTCTCGCAGATCTAGATACAACGTCTTAAAACCCATCACGACTGCATTATGAGAGTTTTTGCAACACAAAACATGATGTATTTGAGCAGTAGGCTCCCTTACTCAAAAGTAAACAAAAGAGTAAATATTTCGTTCAAATGTATACAAATCGCCCTATGCAGTTACTAATCTTGTTGTTCATTACCATGGTTTTGATTATCCAGAGTTGTACTCGCCGCTTTCCTCTGGAATTTGGTGGCATGTTCAACCCAACGGAGAAGGGGTAAAGAGGAAGGACGAGGACTTATCTTCCGAGTTTGTTGCACTTCTGCAGCAAGACTACTTTACCTGAAGTATTCGACGTGCCTTCTTTACATCTTCTTCAATTGATGGAAGCCCCTCCCCTAACCCTTTTCTGTACATACTGGGAGGCGGGATCAATTCAGGCCAACTGGACAAGTTTGGATTTTCTCTCGGATGATTCGTCAGATGCGCAATCTCCTAATGGTGAGGTAAACATCTGTGATGCCAGCAAGCCCTCGAGGCCATGCCAAGTTTGTCTGTGTGAATCTGTCCCAGTGGACCTACCGATACTTTGATCAACTTCTACGTTATAACAGATTTCGCCCCCCTTGTAGATTAAACGTGCATGAGCTCCAACAGTTTTTGAAGTTTAATTATGTTTCCCAGTACATGTTCCCCACTGTAGAGTAGTTGTTTCATATGTATGACAGTTTTTGTAAGATTGCTTCATTTTTTAAATAAAGTCACTTGCAAATCAAGCTTTGTAGAGACCTTGTATGCTAGTTTAGATTCGACGGCGACTATAGGCAATCCAACATCCGAGTTTGGGTCTTCAACTTGATAAATTTGCTGCAAGGGCATTTTCTCTACATTTTTCTCGCAGAGGATAATGCTGGCCAAAGTCTAAAAGGTCAGACCTTCATATCTAGAACATTTATCATCATAAGAAAGTTTCTTAAAGAACAACTCATATAAAAGTTAAAAACTCCTACCTTTAAAATTCTTATGCCCAAATATTTTCGAAATCGATACAAACAAAACTGTATCTATCTCAAAAGCTCTCTCTGATTTATAGGCATGTAATGACTGGTTAAATAACTTATTAGTGGAGCAGCGGATAACTTGATCCTATAAATTATTGAAATTTATGCTACCTGGATTATCGACATTATTATTACTTCAGGTAGTTGAGACTCAGTTACTTGCTATTAGTCCCCTACTGGCATTGGTAAAACTAATAAGTAGATCAAAATCCCCAGTTCATATGGAAAACAGTTTTTCCCCACCTTGGATTGACATCTTAAGTCACCACTTTTACATGTACGAATTGAATCGAATACTTTTTAATCCGCCAAGATTCAATTCATTTTAAAGTTTCTGATTTGGACTTGAATTGAATTTTAAACGAAATTGCTAACTTAAATTCAATTCAATTTATTTTGAGTTTCAAATATTCGAATATGATTAATTTAATTTCGAATTTGAAATGTTATTTGGTGGCTTGAAACTTATATATATTTTTATATAAATAAAATTATAATTTTAAATCTTTAATGATTTTATATTAGTTAATTTGAAGTTAGAATATAAATGACTAAAATAAGCAAAAAAAGCGTATAATCAAGGATTATATGTAATGTATAAAAATATTTTTATAGATATCATATTCTTTCGTAATCTTAGTTAATTTTTTATATGAGGACATAAATAAAATATAAATATAAATATATGAAGCCTACTAATGCGAAAGAATATTATTGATAAAAAATTGGGATCATGTAAGGATAACTAACAAAATGAGAAGTCAAAAGGAGAGAAGCCTCGATAAACCACGAGCCATGAAATGTGTCAAGGAGTAACTTGGCATAGCATAGCTATCGTCTTAATGTGCAAGGAGAGGGATCGATCCTATATATGTGACGACCAACTTAGGACCTGGATACTCGACTTCCAATCCACGCAATGCAATCCCACATTCAAAGCACAAAAATAAGCTAGAAGTATAGCATAAAAGACAATAGAAAATGCAATAAACTTTTTCCATTAATGTTTATAGATGCCATTAACAAGTAACCATATCCACAACATACCTCATACATGTACATATGAATGTCCCTATATATATGTGCAAACAATATCTCTCAAAATGTACAAGTAAGAGAATAGAACTATAAAGGTGTACGTACTAAAAGTAACAATACCCACATCAGAAGAAGAACCCACAAGCCGTTCACCGATGCGATTGCTCATGAGGACCTGCCCGATTGGCAAAAGTAGGTACATCATGAGTAAAGTGGCCCAGTACAGTACCAAACCACTAACCAAGAAAGAAACTAGAAGCTACAAAGTGTACATAGGTAACTGTGTAAAACCTAAACCAAACTGACTGGCTAGAGAAACATATATCCTTGATCCTTATCCTTATCCTTGTGATACAAGCATTTGGATAGTCTATGTTCTTGGTTCACATGGAACCTCACACTATGACTCTAAGGCCCTGAATACTTAGGGTTGGGGTGCCTCCATAGGCATGCAATGAAGTACAATATCCTAACTAAGTTCCCAACATTTCACCGGTAGCTGTTGATTCAATCACAAAATCCCACACTTTACTATGTGCCAAGTCAATCCCCCACACTTTAGCATGTGCCAACCCTTACCACTGGTCTGTAACTAGAATGTTTAGTCCAGAAACCGTCCTGAGCCTTCTCCTTCAAATAAACCACAACTCCCGGAACTCCTCTCTTAATGCTTCCACTCGGAATACTAACTAATGTTGTCTACACCAACCAATACACGAGTGTCAACTCTAAGTGAAAGAAGTGAAGCAGAGGCAACCGACCATAACTGTTTGGCACCACACATGAAAATCAAGACTATACACTGGGTAAAAGGGCACACCGGTACGCCAAGTAGCATATCTCCTGACCAACGACCTGCTGGAATCACGGTCTTCTAAACTTTACTTCAGTGCCCCAAGGGTGTATGCCCCTCCCTTGCCGACATTGCTCCAAGCTAACTCTATGTCATTGAAAGTCGAACAACATGTCATGAAATCGGAACTACAACATGAAACTCAACTGCAGGTCCTAGAAGCCGAAACTCAGATCTGAAGGTGTACACAAGATACTCCACATGCTCATCCTCATTGAACATCACAGAATCCATTAGCATTCTTTAATTTCGATTTAAGTTGTACCCGACCCATTTCACTTGATTTTCAGTTTATTTCTATCATCTAGACATTTAACATATATATTAAAGTCCTATAATATCTACGCCATTTTCATGATCAAATTCCATAATTTTAAGGTCCAAATGGGTCCAAAGTCTCAGAATGATCGATCATTCAACATAATGATCGACCAGTACTGATCGATCATAAAGCCAACCATGATCTATCATTTTGGCCCAAATGATCGATCAACTAAACAATATGATTGATCATACCTGATACAACAACCAAAATCGCTCTGGCGATGTCCCACGAACTCGCTCCGATCACCGATTCAACCACACTACTGTATTCCTGCTAACATCTACATCAAGAATATATACATGGATCGTGCATGCAAGCCACAGATTGGTCGGAAAAGATGAACTGCGATCCGATGAGTTATCCATCACGCCCAAAACCACGACGAAATACGATGAAAACACTAGCAACTGATAGCTCGTAACACAATGGTATAGAAATATCGTGAATCTGACAACAAACGGAGGGTTAAAAACCATACTTCGAGGTCGGCTCCTGTGATGCTCTCTAGTCCGGAACATTGTTTTGTGACGTTTAGCGTATTTTTACTCCCACCACATGGGACCATGCGTCGAGATATTCAAAACGACATCCTCAGATCTTCGATTGGGCACCACAAATATCTCAGATGGCAGAGCTTCAACGAGGCAAGTGGTCTGGTTAGCCAAACTACTAAGGGACGGGTTCGAGTCAAATACCCCATGGATAGTAAATTCAAAAACCAAATCCGTCCAAAAGTAAATTAGACATGTTTGAGTCCTTAAATGGGACGAATTCAAGTCAGATACCCAATAGTAGACCCAAATTGACATCCTACTCGCGAATTGGCACAACGAGAAGAAAAGATGCCATGCGATATAAGCATGTGAATAAATGGAATGTGATCGGTGTATGAAATTCAGAACCTTCCACAAATGTGAGCATTGGTACATTTCAATGTAAAATAACATGTAGATATTGTTCCTTGCTCTTTGTTCATGCTGAACCACATATTACAAAGTCTCATTTTTCCTTTCATGGTTATCATTCTTGTTCCAAATATTGTTTTATAATGTGCATAAGTCCCATGTCTTATTCGTCTTTATTTTCAAATTTGAGCCCACCTGTTCAGTTCTCAATACTCATAATACATAAACGCATAATTACGGATGGAAATGAATATGAATATATTCTATTTAATCAGATATCGTTTCGTTTTATATAGATTTTGACGTTTTTATTCGTTTCAAAGTGGATGCAGATATAGATATCACTTTGACATTCATGAATATGTGCATTCGTAGCCGTATATCTATTTTAAGACACAAATATAGACGTAAATTTATTTATAACTGCATGCAAGAAAATTTTATGATTGCATTTACCATTCTATTTATATAATTGTTATAAAATGAATACATCTAGTTATATCAATTTTTGTTTAGACCATCATAGACATGCATATTTTATTAATTTATTAAATATTTATGTTATTATTTGTATTCGATTTGTATTTGTTATTTATTCGTATTCATTTTTAAGGATATATATAACTTTTTTCTTATCCATCAATATTCATATCCGCATTCGTATTCATATTTTAAAGTAGATGATGACATGATTATACATATGTTATTATCATATCCGACTGTTTTCATCCCTACACAAATGTCAGAGTTACAATAAGGTGCAAGTACACCATCCTTCGTATAATTCCAATCGAAGCAATTTGATGTCTGACTCGGTGTGTGTGTGTATATATATATAATAACCATTAATCGATAGAATTACTCCACCATTCCAACTTTGTCATATATTCCGTATATCACATTATCTAAATATCATATTCATGAAATATGATTCACTTTCAAGACACGTTGATGGTGAAATGATAGACATGCGAGACTCAAAATCTCGTGCTAAAGAGCGTGGACGTTCGGGTCCTCTTCAAGGCACAAGATGGGGAATGCTCATTGAATGAATAAGTCAATAACAAATCTCGGATCTCTAGTCGATATTGATGTACTGATTATCTGTTGATACGAAGTATTCCGACGATCCTCACAATCCGAGTCCAAGCTGTTGGAATTGGAATAGGTTCAGCAACAGAACACGAAATCTTGACCATTTTCTCTATATAATGAATGAGGAGTTCGTTCTGAAATCGTCTACTCTGCACCTATTATCCATAAGTTGACATTCATATAAAGGAGAGAGATTACAAAAGCTTTGATAGGGGTACGAGTGCAATTGTATAACAATACAGGGATTCGGCCGCAAGGTTCACGAGGGACACGTGTAAAACCCCAATAAAAAGTTTGCACAGAGCCCCTCAAGTAGGGATGAGCATATTTTTGGGCTGGCCCGGCCCAGCCTGGTGCCCAGCCCGATAAAGTCCGAGCCTGACCCGAGCCCGAACGATAAATGGGCGGGCTTGGGCTTGATTTTTGACCCAATATAATTTTTGAGCCGGGTTCGACCAAGTTTGGGTCCAAGCTCGAAGCCCGTGGACCGACCCGATTGTAGGCCCGTATATAGGCTTGGGTTTTTCTTCCATATGTAATTTCTGATTTCTAATATCAAAGTGGATCTTTTTTTTAAAATTACCATTATTCTATGCTATTTAGACATCAACTATATTCATGTTTCGAAGAAATACATATTCAATCTGTATATTTGTGTATTAAATGCGTATTGTATTCACTTTTAAAATATTTTTTTAAATATAGCAGGCCGACCCAACCCGACCCGACCCATGTACTTACGAGCCGAGTTCGGACTTGAGCTGTAATTTCAGAAATTCGGCGGGCTTAGACCCATCCCGCAAGCCTGTATATTGGAACCGAGCTTGAGCTGGGCTAGGTTGGGCCCAAACGACTAGGCCTGATGCTCATCCCGAGTCAACGAGCCTGGGAGGATTGGGGGGAGGGGGATGGACAGGTGCGCTCCCTCCTGGGAAGCGTGTGGGCATCACTCTCGACGAATTTTTTTATTAACATGTTTCTATTTGTATTCGGGTATATGGATCTGTCTGTACAAGAGTAGTATATAAACTCCCTAGGGTTAGGGCTCTCTATATCCTCTGTATTCTCTTCTTTCTCCACATGGTGAAAACTGATCGCCGTCATCCAATGATGTAGCCTAGTTATGGGCGAACTTTGTAAATTCGTGTATTTTATGCTTGCTTGATTGATTTCGTTTGCGCGTGCTTTTGTGATTCCCAACAAATTCCGTAAGGTTTCGGCTTTCATGGCATCTCCAATCCTATGTACTTTCTTCTTTCTTTTCACATTGTGAAGAACGATAGTTTTTACTCTATGATGTAGTCTAAGATATACGTGAACTTTCTAAATCCACGTGTTTATGTGATTGCATAATTGCGCTTGTTATCTGCTATGAGGTTGTTCGAAGATGCGCAAAGAAGGTCGTTTAATAGTTTGACGGTGGGAGAAGTTAAAAGCAGAGCTCATGAGTGGATGGAAGATCAAAGAAAGATAGGTTTCCACGTGAAGAATCCATTTAGTTGTACCCCACAAAGTGGGAAAAGGCTTGAAAGGGGCAAAATTTTGAATTATAATCCAAAAATATATAGTTACAACTAGTATTTTCTACTAGCAGATCCGGTAATTTCAGGAATCTGGAGTGTCTCTCTTGGGATTTGAACCCGAATCCTTTAAGGGGTAGACACACTGCACTACCACTAGATCAGTATTTGACATTAAAAGTATTTGTTAGTCTGATCATGGTTTTAACCCTCAAACAATTCTATGCATTGTTAATTGTTATGTTACGTTATCTAAAATTTACATTTTTTGCGATTAGATTTTACAAATGTAAATATCTCTTTAGACATAACCACTAAGTCTGCAATAACTACAGTTAACTAATAACACCCCGCGTAAGATATGAATGAAGAACAAGGGATTTTATTTGCAAACAGGTTCTGTTGTTGGAATAATGTTTTGAGGAATAAAGTGGAATAAGTTGTAGTTATATCCTATTTTGTTTCCGTTGGAGAAGGAAGGGTAAGGAATAACAGATCGGAGGCAGTTATATTTGGTAGGGCTCCTTGAGGCTTAGAGCAACTTTCACTAGGATTCGGGTTCCAATTTCCAAATCAGGGAGGATGGTCTGAAGCTTAGCTAGCAGGTCATCAACTCTCTCGTTAGGATCCCGTTCTTTGAGATCTAGCATCCTCTTTGTCAACTCCACAAGGTTTTCGGCGATCGTTGCAGAGGTGGTTCCCTGAGAGGTGGGGTTGCTTCCCTGAGATCTCGAACACTTTGAGCGGGTGTTTGTCCATGTGATCTTCTCTGAGTCTTTCTTCTTAAATTCTGATCATCATCACTGCTGTCGGTCTGTGATGGTTCATCCATCATGTCTTCAAAGAAGGCTTTGAAGGAAGGCGGAGTCGCTTGTGCCGAGGAGAAAGTGAAAGTCCATTAAGTCCTAGAAAGGGAAGGATCTATCCATGTACTTCCTATATGGCTCGTCAAACTGCATGTTTATGCCACACATTACTAAAAACTTGTGAACAAAATTCTATCTACTCTGGATGAGAGTACGTACCGTCTCCCATGCATCCTCATCGAGTGCAACTGGCACTTTAAGTACAGGGTCCCATCCCCAACGGCTCTTATCCTGAAGATAGATGTAAGCATTGTAATCTTTCTTTATAGCCTTCCACCTATTCAGGAGCTTGTTGTAGTGGTAATCACACCCCGTCTTAACATTGAAGTTTGCTATTATAGTTTTCCATGCCTTTTTAGTGAAAGACCTGTCAACCCAATCACCGACATCGTAGTGATGCTTGAAGGGACACCGATCCTCTGCTGTAGCGGGATCTGCAACAGAGTCTGCAGTAACCACTGGAGCTGCTCGATCTTGATCGAGCGGTTCGCACGATTTTGAACTTTTTGTGGGCCCATACCGTGCAAAATCGTGCGAACCGCTCGATCAAGATCGAGCGAAGATCGAGTGACTCAAACGGTTACTGCAGAGACATCACCTCAGTAGACGATCCTTGAGCAAGAGCATGCATTCGTCCATCTGCGGTGTCCAACTGCGAACACATTTTGAACTAGACTGATCGCCTCCTTGTGATCATGTTGCCATTACTCTACTGCAACTCCCACAGTTGGAGTTCTTTATCCTGCGCAGTATGGAGGCAGATGCTGTTATGTTTCCTATCTGTCAAGCCATATTTACTACTGTAAACGACTTAACATGTGCATTTAATGCTTATGAAGATGTGTATTCAGATATGATTACAGATGTATATACCGATATTCATGTATATTTAGATATGCATAGAGATGTGTATAAATGTATGCAAGTGTATTCATATATGTGTAGATGAAGTATTTAGAGTAACATTTCACATTCAGATATGTAGATATATTCAGTGTAACTATTTCACGGTGGAGTATTCAGATATGAGTTCAAATAAGCATATGTAACATAAGATATGTAGCAGTTCTCACTTCACATTCAGATATGCATATGCACGATAAGACTATATATATATATATATATATATATATATATATATATATATATATAGAGGAAAGGGAGCCTACTTTGTGAAGTAGGTAACCTTACCTACTTCACATCCATTTTTCACATATTTTTTTTATTTTTTTTGAAAAATGTCACCATGGATTTTCATAATTATATCCCTCTAATATGTCATTCAAATTTCGTCAGAAACAGAGACTCCTCCGGCCTCCATCCAGAACATGTAAAATACAGCAAATATGTGACCGTTAAAAAATGACTATCTAGATGGAGGCCGTAGGAGTCTCTGTTTCTGACGAAATTTGAATGACATATTAGAGGAATATAGATATGAAAATCCACGATGGTATTTTTCAAAAAAAAAATAAAAAATTTGTGAAAAATAGATGTGAAGTAGGTAAGGTTACCTACTTCACAAAGTAGGCTCCCTTTCCTCATATATATATATATATATATAGGGAAATTATCCAATGAGCCCTGTGCCCATTTGAGATGAGATGAGCCCACTCATTTTTTACCATTATTTCCTATTTTTTTGAGCTTAATGGTATTTGTTTACAAGTGTTATATCATATTCTTACTACTAGTAACTATTTTCAGGGAAAAAAACCTTAAAAGTCATACAAAATGATTGTATTTTTATTTGTATTACTAGTCTCATTTTTATTCTTACTAATGACCATTTCTTGTGAATCTAAGATTCTCTTTATATGAAAATAGTTACTAATAGTAAGAATATGATAATAACAACAGTAAATATATATAAGGAATATTTCCAATGAGGTGCACATTTCCTTGAACCAAGGAAAGCCACGAATCATGACCGTTTGATCTATATCAACGGCCATCATAAGTTTATTATCAACCACGCAAAACCACTCTATATACCACTCCCGGTATTCTATTTATAGTAAATTAATTAATTTAGCGCGCAATTAATTAATATAGCTCGCCTCCACTGTCAACAATTAATAGACATTCTATATTTAGTTTTTGCCGTACTGGGATTTAATTTAGTTATGCATCCCGATGTTTACGGTATATGTTTTTATCATTCTATATCCGTTCGGTTTTTTTCACGTTCTAATTTTTTCGCATTATCAGACGTTCCTTGTTATGGATGATCCGTCAACTTCAGGCGATGATTCTGCATCTGAGTTCATATCAAATTATTTAGAAGAAGTATTCCAAGTTATTTACGTTATATGCATTTTTTAAATTCTATTTTCATATTAAGGTTATTTATCTAATACATGTTTGAAACAGGATAGTCACATCAAAAATATAACCCCTGATACTTTAGATATCGATTCTCATTACACAGGTGATATGCTTATTCTACAAAATTACTTTTTTTTTCATATAAATAATATCGTTTGTAGGTCTTTTCGGACATTTATATTAACATTTTATTACAATAATGTTTTTTATTTTAATTTATTAACCCCTAATAAAGGCAATATTCAGTTTGACTTGTATATAATAATTATATTACATTACTATTTTATATTTTAATTTATGTCTCCGTATTTACACTAGCATGCTTTGTTTTACAGTATTCACTTTGTTTATCGATTCTAATTTATATCCCCGCATTTTACATTATCCTTCTTTGTAATACAATTTTCAGTTTGACTCATACATTAACATTATATTACAATATTATTTTTGATTTTAATTTATTAACCCGTATTTTACATTATCATGCTTTGTTTTACAGTATTAAACCTGACATTTATATTAAATTTATATTACGATAATAATTTTGAATTTATTTTATAACCACATTTTTTACATTATCCAGCTATGTAAGACAATATTCAAATTGACATTCATATAAGCATTATATTACAATAATATTTTATATGTTAATCTTTAACCCCGTATTTTACTTTATTATGCTTTGTAAGACAATATTCAATTAAACGTGTATATTAACATTATATTACAATAATTTTTCAGAGTTTAATTTATATCTCCATATTATACATTATCCTGATTTGTTTGACAATATTCAAATTAACTATTATATTAAAGTTATATTACAGTAATATTTTCTATTTTAGTTTATAACCTCGTATTTTACATTATCCAGCTATGGAAGACAATATTCAATTTGACATGCTTATTAACATTATATTACAATATTATTTTAGACTTTAATTTATATCTACTTATTTTACATTATCGTGCTATATAAGACAATATTCAGTTTGACCTGTATGATTACATGTAATTGTCAACATTATATTTACATTATTTAGTGATCTATTCTATATTTTTAGGTCAATATTCTGAAGCACATTATTCCAAAGCTATCTCAGAAGATATTTTTCCAAATTATGAGGTAATGAGATACCTTATATTATTTTATTAACAATTATTTGTTCATAAATTCATGTATCTATATTTTTTATATTAGGATTCTGGTATAAATAATAGATCTTCGGAGTGCATTCAAACCGATGCATCCTTTTCAGGTAAAATTCCTTCAGATTACCATCACTTCTCTGGTTAAATTTTTAAGGCTTATTTTACATTCTATATAAATACTGCTCATATTTATGAATCTCGTTTGATATCTTTGAAAAAACTTTTATACTTTGTATTTTGTGGTTCAGTTATATTTATATTTATGCAGTTGAACCAAGATCCCCTCCCGCTAATTGTCATATTCAACAACATATACCCACAGTTGGTATGGTTTTTGGTTCTTTTGAACACACATATAATTTTTATGAAGCATATGCTACGAAAGTGGGCTTTAATGTACGCAAAAGTAGTGCAAGATATAGAGTTGATAGATTAACTAAGAACAAGACCCTTGTCTTTAAGAGTTTTGTATGTTGGAAAGAAGGAAAATCAAGAGCTTCTTCTTCATCAAGAGATGTTTACTCAGTTGACAGTGATTGCAGTGATGAAATTATGTTTGAAAGAGCAGAGAGTTGTTTGTGTTGTTCGAACTGGTTGTAAAGCCATGATGTCAGTAAAATATAGGTTTGATGAATATGATTGGATCGTGTTTTCTTTTCAAGAGGAGCACAATCATAACTTTGTATCCCCCAGCAAAGGTTATATCTTCGCCCCAATAGAAGGTTTTCTAAAGCTGCTAAAATTTTATCAAGTCTATGACTGATGTAAATATTCCTGCCTCAAAACAATCTGCATTTTAGATAATGGGTTCATCACAAATAACAAAGTTGGTGGCATAATGCGTGATATATGCAACCTTAATAGGGATGAGAGAAGACGTCGTGATGGTTTGGACGCAAAACTTGTGTTAGATTTTTTTTGATAATTGCAAAAAGATGACACTTGAATTTTTTTACTCGTATCGAACTGATGAGGATAATAGGCTCACTCATTTATTCTAGGCTAACAATGTATCCATAGAAGATTACAAGGTTTTTGGGGATACAATTTCATTTGATACGACATACAGAACCAATGAATACAAACTAATTTTTGATTCTTTCTGTGGAGTTAACCACCATGGTTGCACAATTTTTTTGGTAATGCATTTATCAACAGAGAAACAACAGAAAGTTTTACTTGGTTATTTGAGCAATTTCTTGTAGCGGTTGGAAAGCACCCCATTTTTATCATTACGGATGAAGATCCTGCAATATGTGTTGCAATCCGTCATTCATTTCCTAACACTGTCCACAAGTTTTGTACTTGGCACATTATGACAAAGTTGAAACTTAAATTGGGTAGAATGAAGGAAATTCTCAAGGCTCTTAAAACATTCAACAGGCTTGTTTGGCGGAGTGACTCTATTGATCATTTTGAAATTGGTTGGTCATCAACCATTTCTGAGTTTGGATTGCTCGAGAATAAATGGTTGACAGAGAAGTATGAGATAAGACATAAATGGCTAGATATATATACGAACGATACATTCTTTGATGGGATGCGTAGCACTCAAAGGAGTGAAAGTATGAACTCATTTTTACAAAATTCTATTACTAAACAGAATACTCTATTAGAGTTTATTTCTAGATTCCAGACATCCATTCAAAGATTAAGAGAACGTGAGAATGACATGGACCATGATTCAAAGACTAGAAGGTCTATGTTAAGAACCAAATGGACTTTGGAAGAACAAATGGTTGATGTTTATAAGAAAGATTTTTTACAAGTTTCAGAAAGAGTTGAAGGAGTTAATGATGTGAATGTTCGTGTTTCTGAAATTAAAGATGGGTTGTCATGTTACAATGTTTCTTCCATTGATAAGAGTGTAAGAGATAGATTGGTAATTGAACAACAACAGTCTGATTATCTTTTTTATGAATGCAAAAAAAATGAAATTTCAAGGAATACCCTGTAGGCACATACTTGCTGTTATCAAGTTCAGACGCGATGCATTTCTTCCAAGCTTTTTCATTCTTCCTCGATGGACCAGGAACATAAAGAGGTCTGGTAATTATCCAATTTACAACCAAAATCCCCAACATGAAAGGTCTGGACAACTAAACAATATATGCTCTCAGATTGTGGCTGATTGCAGCTTAGACTATGACGACATTTTTTTTCTTGTCAAAGCGAAGCTTGTGAAATTGCTAGAAGAAGTTCAAAGTTTAAATGTAAAAAAAGATTATCAAATGTATTGCACGATCAATCTCATTTGAAATCGCATGATAATAATAATGTACTTGTTCCGATTACTGCTAAGACAAAAGGAAGTGGAAGGGGAGGAAGACCTAAAGGGTCTGACAGTCGTCAAATATCTCAACAAGAATAAAAAAATAGAGTCAGACATTGCAAAGCATGTATGAAGTACAATATTGGTCATGATTCTAGGAACTGCCTTTTAAACAAAATTCCATCAACATCAGACTGGTATGGAGTTTTAAACACCATATCTCGTTTTAATGTTATTTAGTCTTTTTATAACACTGTCAATTTTTACCACAGTGGTGATTCAGGATAATCAGTTTCAGACTGATCATACAAAATTCCTTCAACATGAGGTTGGTATTGAGTTTTAAACATTATAATTCATTTTAATTTTATTTAGACTTTTTATAACACTCTCATTTTTTAACACAATGATGATTTAGAACAATCTGTTTCAGATCGACCGTACACAATTCGTTATACATCAGGGTATGTTATACATCAGACTGGTATTTACATTCAATAAATTTTTTTCTTCAATTATATGTATTTATCGTACTTTTTTGGTAGGATTTCCTTGTTCGAGATGGATTATCACATAGTTGCAGTCATTCCTATATATAGACTGGTGTTTTAACTCAATTTTTAGCTTTATTTATTGTAAAACCAGGGTCATGAATTATTTTGTCTTAGTTGTATGTCCTGATATTACTCAAACGATAAATATTCATTATATGTTTCTTGTCATCATCTTTTTATTATGTGTGTCTACATTTGAATTTAATATCGACGAATTTAATAGTCAAACAATGTATGCTCTCAGATTGTGGTTGAATGCAGCTTATAATATGACAACATTTTTTTCATTGACAAAGCGAAGCTTGTGTAAATGTTTGAAGGAGTTCAAAGTTTAAATGCAAAAAAAGATTATCAAATGTATTGCACGTTCAATGTCAGTTGGAATCGTATGATACTAATGGCATGTACTTGTTTCGCTTACTGCTAAGAACAAAGAAAGTGGAAGACGAGGAACACCTAAAGGTTCTGGTGGTCGTCAAATATCACAACACGAATCAAGAAAAAATAGAGGCAGACAGTTCAAAAGCATATATGAAGATCAAAGTTGATCATGATTATAGGAACTGCCCCTCAAATAAAACTCCTTCAACATCAGACTCATATTGAGTATTTTCATCGTTATGTCAGAGCTTCTGCTATCTTCTTATACTCGATAATGATAATATAAAGTAACCAGCAATGATCGCTATCTCATATAAAAATTTTTTATAATAAATTTGTCAATTAAAAATTCAACCACTAATGCATATATTCTTACTATACAGACCTAAGAAATATAGGATAGATCACTGAATAATGTTAAATATAAGAGTGACAATTACATGTAATCATAAACGTTCAATTGAATATTATCTTACATAGCATGCTAATGTAAAATTCTTAGATATAAATTAAAATATAAAATATTATTGTAATATAACGTTTATAAGCATGTCAAATTGAATATTGTATTCCATAGGTAGATAATGTAAAATACAGAGTTATAAAGTAAAATATAAAATATTATTGTAATATAACTGTAATATAAATGTCAAGTTTAATAATGTCAAATAAAGCGGAATAATGTAAAATATAGATATATAAATTAAAAACTAAACAATTATTGTAATATAATGTTAATATACATGTCAAATGATGTATCTAACAGATACTCTTCAGTATTGTTATAATATATATCAATTGTCTGTTAACACAGCCTTCTCACTTACTGATGTAATTTCTATAGTGAAAACTATAGTATGTTTCAACCTTTACGTCATTCAAATTATGCTAATTTTACATCTGAATATCCTGACGTCCACATATTGAATTATATTAGGATTTATCAATAATGCAATCAAAAGATATTACATAAAGTCATAACATGTCTGAAATATGAAAATTAAATAACATAAGCCAACTACCAAAAAGCATTGTTCGAGGAGTTGTTTCTAATTATAATCTACTAAATAATGTTTCAAAAATCAAACATCAATACTCTTCATCTCCTACAAAATGTTTCAAAGTCTTTTAATCAAAACAACAAGGAACATCCACTAGCCTTAAATTACTTTCCAGCTGCATTATCCACGTGGCCACATATTAATAGAGTACATGCTATCTCTGCCCTGAATCTCGGAATGTCTTTGCAGTTGAAATCCAAAGCTCTTCCTTACACAAGTACTCCATTGTCTTCATCACATAAACCATGCAATCCAAACTATGAGGAGGTTGTTGCGGGCTGTCAACAACATATACTATCTCCTAGTCATTCATTGTTTCGTCCACTAAATTCATCCCGAAGCATTCGCACATCCAACCATGCTAAAATAAATTATAGCTTGTTAAAATTTATTATAACTATAATTTTTTCAATAACTATATAGTTTAATGACACCTACCCATTTTTGAGCATCTTTCTTGTAAAGTTTCGATCCTCTCATTGAATTGTAGGCATAAAATTTCCTCGCGGTGAAATCTGTAATCAAAAGATGCCAGTGATTTTTCGTATGAATCACTGTGAAAACCTTTGTCAATCCCACCAGCCTTTCATCTTCCATTTCATAAAGGTTATCCATCTGATTAATCTCTCTTTCCGTAGATCGATCAATCGTATTTATGAAATATTGCTGCATTTAGAAGATGTTAGTTTTCTGATATATATGGAGAATCTTATGTGATATTATTGGCTAACCATCTTGTAAATAGGCGTGAATAGGAATGGAATCGTGTCACCGGTACAATATCTGTGTCGTAGAACATACATGAACATTTTCAAAATCTGAAATTCAAGTAATCATAACATTAATATGTTTCCTGATTTATCTAAAAATTTGATGGAAATGATAAAATTACGCTGTCTTCTATCATTTTTCATTTAAAAAATGATGGATCTCTTTTCCTTTGAAAAAAATACCAAGAGTTGTAAAGTATGTTGCGTTAAACCTGTATTTTTGATCAAGATAACATTTGTTTTGTTATTACATATTTCAATAAAACATGTGTCTTTAACTTAAATGTTTACTTGTCAGCCGGGTCTCTTAGAAAATCTTGAATCAATAACCTGTGATCCTCGTTTATGTAATCATACCCGATGAAATCAGTCGCATGATCTCATAGATATTGAAATTTATATTTACAAGTCCAATTTCCATAAATTAACATTAACAGTATGTATTTGTCATATATATTAAAGAACGTGTATCATTTATTGTATATTTACAAAAATATTTCAAATACATACCTCGTGGTCGCTTTCATTGGGAACAATTACTTCCGTCTCCTTTGCATCTCGTTTAGCTACATTTCTCTCTTTCACTCGTCTTGTCAAAGAGCTAAGATTCACTACAGATCTTTCCTTCCTTTTTTTCCTTGGTGTGTTCTTATTTTTCTCGGTAACAATTGATTCATGCTCTTCAATTCCAATATCAAAACATGGAACAATTTTTTCCAGTGATTTTACTTGCACCATCTTTTTTCGTCTCAAACTTGGCAACAATTTCAGAATTATTTTCCTCCACATTTAAATTATTTTGCTCAATAACATCAAACTCATTTTTTCCTTCCATTCTCATTTCTTCATTGATTTCTTTCTCCACTTCATCTGTTTTTTCTTTATTCAATTTGCATTTCAGATCCTCATTCTCCCTTTCTAATCTCTTTGTCAGAATTTCATAAGAAGATATTCTTGCATCCTTTTCATGTTGTATATCATGCAACTCTTCCAATAGTTGCTGCAACCTGTCAATTTCTTTGGAGAATTCTTCACACATGCATTGCTTTTCATTTCCTTTTCCAGCACGAATATTTGTTTCTGAATTTTCATTTTTTATAATATGAAATTCACCCCTCTTGTATCTCCCTCGTCTTGCAGGTCCATCTTCAGGTACTTTAATTCGTGCACGGATGTTTATTTGTGGCCTCCTTACTGCGAACCCGTATAGAATAAAACGTTCATATGGAAAAACATATTCGTCTGCTCTGATTTTAAAGATCTCATTTTTTTCTGTGGATGTAGTCCTCCTACTATCTGTTAACATTTTAATCGATAAATATAAGATATATATTGTTTCATTTACCACGATTATAAATTTTTTTTGTAATAGATAGTATTAATTTTAGGTATATACGACTACAGTTTATAAATTACACATACATGTTCATTTGTGAGTGAAGCAAGACGTCTTGATAATCCTTTTATTGACCCTGCCAATTTCCTTATCCTTGGACGTAGATCTCTGCTTACCACAAGATCCTTCCAACAATATTCCAATATCCAAACCTGTTATAAATTAAAAATAAGTATTAATTAGTGACATTTTATATAAATAACTGAATAATAAAGTGTTTGCTTACGTATAGACATGCTACACATCCTGTAAGATATCCAAGCATCGTTCTTGACGATCCCTGCCTCCTTTGATGTATTCTATGCAATACGTCTTCCATGTTAAACAATATCATTTTTGCAACAACATCTGACCAATTAAAAAATCTGATATCCTCCAAAGACTCAACATAATGGAGTAAATCTTTGGGAAAAGAGTATCCACAATCTGGGAACAAGAATGTTGAAAACATAAACAATATTAAGGATGCCACGTACACAGCTAGTGAGTCATCATCGTCTCTTTCGTAGAAATCCACTAAAATGCTGACTAATTTCTTCCTATTGAAAACCATTCTAGATTCAAATATTTCTTCTGAAATGAAGCTCTTCCATTGGAGGTGTCGGCCTCTTACAGTTACTGCAAAATCTGTGCTTGGTATTCCCAATATAGCTCCTATGTCTTCGTCAGTGAAGTTCAGAACCTTGTTTCCAAATTTAAATTGCCGTCCTCCTTGATATTGTTCCACGATCTACTGGAGATTTCTCCTCTGTATATCCACCTTTCCAATGTTAATCAATTTGGAAAATGCTGTCTTGTTAATAAGTGATTGTTGCTTCGGTGTCGGCTTGTGTGCATCGATGAATTGCACAAAATACTCTACAAAGCATCTATGCTGGATGTATCCCTTACCTTTAAATGTTTAACAGCTTGTTTGAATAAATTTTATATAAAAAACGCAAAACATAAAAAATAATAAATAGTAAAAAAAATAAAAAATAGATATCTTAAACTCACTCATATAGTTCTCAGTCATGAATTCATCAGTAGCCACATCTGCCATTTCAGTTTTTGTTCTTTGGTCTTACCCTTTACTGCAATTTTCAATTAATTATGAGAATATATTTTAAAAGACATGTAAAAAATAAGTTTTATATTATAATCAGGTACCTTTCATCATAAATGAATGTGATTTGTTGGATGCAGCAGCTTCATCCAGTCTATCATCCTCAGAAGAATTTCCTGATAAATCTTCAATCATTTTTTCTTTTCCCCTTATTTCATTAAAGTCCGAATCGCTAACGTGCATGTCTTTCAAACTTTGCTTCAACAAAAATATAATCTGTTTCATCATTATAAAATGGAACCTGTCTATTATTGTAATGATAAAGATTTGCATTATAAATTATAAGTTTCTTTATCACATAACAAAGTTGTTCTTCATAATTTACCATATTTTGATTATCTTCGCGCATGATTATAATTATGTTATATAAATTTCAAGACTATCTTACACTTTATTATTTTTTCATAATTATTTGTAACGAACACAAAAAGACGATGATGTAAAAATCCATCATGTATATTTAAATCTCTACAATATTGTTATACATGATCGAAGTTGATGACATTTTTTGTGGAACCAAAGAGTAACAAATATAAACAAGATTTTAATCGAGCTGTATGTCTGACGTGGTTGTATTCTTTTCAGAAACTCGCATTATTGTCGTCGTCGCAGCACACCTTTGCCGTCAATGATCGCAGAAGATAAACCCTCTGAGGTTTTTGAACCCCAATCGCCTTCACCGCAGGGGGTTCGGAACTCTGCTTTTTTCTTTCCTATGTAACCGCAGGCGGAAGTCACATAGTTATAGTCTATACTTTTAATACGTTAAGTAATTTTCGTCAATATACTTATATAGCTGTCAAGTCAATATTTAAAAGCAACATTTATCAGCTAAAAATAGAAAATAAAAAATACACCGAAAATAGGAGGCGGGACAGTCATGTTGGGGGCAGCCCCATTAAATCCATATATATATATATATAGGAGTGATCCTATGAGAGCCAAAATTTGTGAGCATGAGAGGGATGATTCTGGACCACATGATTCACCCAGGAGAGAGAAGACCAGGAGAGAGAAAACAGAATCATGTGGTCCAGGATCATTCCTCTCATGCTCTCACAACTTTTTGCTCTCATAGGATCACTCATATATATATATATATATATATATATATAGAGAGAGAGAGAGAGAGAGAGAGAGAGAGGGCTGGGAGGCTGCACCGGCGGGTGTAGCTAACTAGCTGCACCCAGCCATTTTTTTCTTTGATTTTTTGTGTTTTTAAAATGAAACCTAGAGGGATTTAAATCACTATATATCACCATGATATCATACCAATTTCAACTAAATTCGACATTTCTATCATCTCCATCAAGGCTTGATTTAAATCACTATATACCCCTATATATATGGATTTAATGGTGCTGCCCCCTGGGGGCAGGCTGGGCAGCCAACATGGCTGCCCCGCCCCCTTATTTCGGTGTTTTTTTACTTTTTATTCGAAAAATATCGTCATGTATATTCATTCCTATATCCCTCCTATATGTCATTCGAATTTCGTTAGAAACAGAGACTCCTACGACCTCCATCGAGATGGTGTCGATTTAAAAAATCATGTTACCGTTGAAAAATGATTGTCTGGATGGAGGCCGTATGAGTATATGTTTCTGACGAAATTCGAATGGCATATAGGAGAGATATAGAGATGAATATACATGGCGATATTTTTCAAAAAAAACAAAAAAAATGCTGAAAATGGCACGGGGGCAGCCCCATTAACCCCCCCTCTCTCTCTCTCTCTATATATATATATGCAACAGTTCACACATTTCATATTCGGAAATGCATATGCATATGCTTTGTACTATTAATTGTATGCATATTCTTTGGAGAGTATAAGCAATAGCTAAGCACATTATCACTTATCACTAGGAAACAGCTCAGCGAAATAGAGAACTGGGGTTCAATATCAACACCAACACACATTCAAATATGGAACAGGTAGTGGAATCAGCCAACATCAACATACTTCTCGCATAAAGCACATCATCTTTAAGGAATAGCTCCGTATGATAGAGAATCGGGGTTCAATAAAATCAGCAACACGTCCATTTATCAGCTCAATGTGTTGGGGGTAGAGAAAGCATCCCAGTAGAACCCACCAAAAGGATTCGCAAGTAAACACAGTTGGTGCACAAGTTAAAGGTTGCTCGCAAAATCCCATGTTAGCATAAAACCCACAATTGAAATCAAATTTATGTGGTGTAAAGCAGTTGTATATTTCTGACAGAAACTTAAGATCCACGCTTTTGTTGTTCAGCAGACAACGTATATAGCTTTCAACATTTTCTTGTCTAATAAATAGCTTCAGCATTAACAAAGCAAGTGACTACTGAATTAATTTCGAAGCAGAGTTTCAGATTAAGTCTTGTGTTGGCCCTTCAGACCTTTAAAAATATATATTGATCAAAGAACTCGAAAACACGATCTGATCAGATTACCTATAACCTGGTTCAAAAAGCACATAGTTTCAGTAGGTTTTTCAGCAGGTGCTAAATGGTTTCCCCGAAAACTTCAGATACGGATCTACTGATCCATGCTTTGATTGATCCACTATCGGATATGTATATTGCTATGTAAAGGAGCAATTTTCGTTCTTTTGATCTTAACTTCAGATCTTGAGTGGTGAATGAGTAAGGAGAAAATGTACCTGCGCTGTGGTTGAGAAGCGGAGGTGAGAGCAACAAGCTGCTGCGGATCCTGGCGAAGGCGGTTTGCTTAAGTAGTATGGAATGGACGAGGAGGAGCAGAGCAGGTCATTGCATGTGAAGAGACTCTAGAGGGCCAGAATGACCACTCAAAGCAGCCTTTAATAAAGTTGACGTGCAGCAGAAGCCCTTCAGATCATGTGGCATCTTAAGACCAAGCGAACGGGAAGAAGTGCCATACTGTGCGTAGGATATCCTCGAGATGGTCGCAGCCATGGATGTGGTCGACACGGGAAGTTGGGTAGAGAAGAAGGTTGGCTATGGGAAAAACTTGTCTTCATTTTCCAAAGGGATTTTTACCCACGATTTTTGAAACATCGATATTCCTCTCTCGAATCCTTAAACTTGCTCGTCTTACCTCACGAACCCTACCGTCAACTTTAATTTTATTGAAGTCAATTACTTGGGTTAAACTTGAGTTAATCTTTCCAAACAAAATCAGACAGTGGATCTTCTTTCTCCCTCTCTCCTTCCTTCCCCCCATCGTCTTCTTTTACCAAATCAAATCGGAAGTTCCTAGTCGGTGGCGGACCTAGAGGAAGAGGCGAAGGTCGATGATGATAGGCTGAGCTCTGGGTTCGTGAATGTGTTCGCCAACGATTGGGATTTCTTCCAGAGGAAGTTCACGGCTGCAATGATGAAGATGGGGAGCATTCGATGTCCTCGTGTGGCCTGCGGGGGAGATTAGGATGCACTGCAACATCTTCAACTCTCATACTTAGTGCATCGATTGTTTTTGAGAAGGAAGGAATGACTCTTCTATTAGATTTAAGGTTATTTGATTCCGTGGGATTCATAGATTGTGTACAGCTCCTGCGCCATGCTGGGAGGGCATCTGCACTCCTATGCCATTCTGTGGGACCCCACCCCGACCTTCCGACACTCCTTCCAGGAGGGCATCTGCGACTCCTACACTAAGAACATCGACGTGGACAACGACCTCGCCTGCCTCACCAAGATCGACCGCTCCCCCTCCTGGAGGAAGAGGCGGAGGTCAGGGAGGAAGAGGGCGGGGACGGCAGGGGGCTAGGGACGGAGGGCAGGAGGGCGAGGGGCGGAGGGGTGGAGGGGGCGAGGGGCGAAGGGGGCGAGGGCCGCAGGGGGCGAGGGGCGGAGGACAGGGAGGGCACGAGGGCAAGGGGCGGAGGGGGCGGGGCACAGAGGGCGGGAGGGCGAGGGGCGGAGGGCAGGGAGGGCCAGGGGCGAGAGGGCGAAGGGCGGGAGGCGGACGACTGGGAGGGCTTGGGCCGAGGGCGAGGGGGGTGGGAAACGGAGATGAGGAGGAGGGAGATGGGGAATGGCATTGAATGTAAATTTGATAAACAAAATGGGTATATGTAAAATAACATAACGGAATCCGGTTAGTTTTAATGGGTAAATGGATGGGGGTTAACCACAAGGTATGGAGGATAAGGGTTAGCAAGTTTACGAGGTCGAGAGAGTAATATCAATGTTTCAAAGGTCGTAGAGGTAAATTTAAAAAGATTATAAAGTGATAAAAATCGCTTTTCCAAAATAACACAGGGCTGGGTCAGATCGGACCCGTCCCACCAAAATCCGGATCTGCTTATTATTTGATTCGGGCTCGGATCTTTCGTCGAAATGTTTGTAACCGGACAGGACCCGGCCCAAACCCATCAAAAGCCGGCAAAACCCACTTTCTATGTCGGAAGGATCAGACTACTGTCCTGGATTATTCATCCATCAATTAATTGAAATCGAAATTGGCTAAGAAAAAAACATTTTTTATTGGTGAAATCGTCAAACTAGTTAGTATTTGCATAAATAACCTATGATGCTACCAGTCCGGTAATGTCACTACCATCGTATCCATTTTTTAAAACGAGTATGGATATGCATTTTTGAATATGTATTTTTGATCATGCCAGATACGGATATGTCTATGAATATGGGTACGTTTATATTTTTTTGATGCATATAAGTATATATGTACTACTGAATCTATGTATGTATATTGTACATACATACATCACTGTGTGTGTCTAGATATATATCTAAATATGTTACAAGGTTGTACGTAATATAGTACATTTTTGGAGTCATTTTCAAATGCGCAAAGAAAAAATACATAACTTTATGTTGTTTAATTATTTCATTATACAAGTTATTCAATTTAGCATTTTGCTTTTTTTTTCCACTGTGAAATTTGTAGCTTATGTAATTTTGATATAATCAGCTATTAATTTCCATTTGTAAATACATTCGTTCTAATCATTTAGTACATATTTATATCTGCAATATAATTATCTATTTCGATGATGAAGATGGGGAGCATTCGATGTCCTCGTGTGGCCTGCGGGGGAGATTAGGATGCACTGCAACATCTTCAACTCTCATACTTAGTGCATCGATTGTTTTTGAGAAGGAAGGAATGACTCTTCATGTATTCGTATTTAAGGATATGATTTGCGATTTTCAATATCCGAAATATATCCGCATCAGTATCCATATTTTAAAAAAGAATAACAATATGGTAACATTTATATTCGTGCCAGTATCCATTAGTTTGCATTCCTAGTTGGACGTCATTAATTAATTGAATCACACATGGAGACTTCTTCCAATTCTTTGTCCGGATTATGATAAAGGGGCCATAAATATAAAAAAACCACTCATAAAGCCTGGTAATTAGGGATGAGCATGGGCCGGGCTGGGCCGGGCCCTGAAGGGCCCAGGCCCAAGTCTGCTTAAAAAATTCAAGCCTTGGGCCGGGCTTAGGCCCATAAAATTTTTTTTGCTCGGCCCACAAGCCCAGGCCCGGCCCAATTCCTTTGGGCCGTGCTTGGGCCGGGCCGGCCCATCGCCACCCGTTAGAGACTATTAATTTTGAATCTTTTGTTTCAAGCTAATCTCAAGTTAAGTTACACAAGCTAAATTTGTTTAAAACATGTGCCATAATACTTGTGAAACAAGTAAAATTCGATTCTACCAAATCCGATGATATCTCATTTTTCATACGTGCACTCAATGTTGGATACCATGAATGTCTCACATGTATATAAACTGAAAAAGTGAAACAAACTTAGTCAGTTAACAATAGGTGCACCAAACCTTACATGTTAAAAAATAGGCATAAGACCCATATTGGGTAAATGTTCAATAATAGAAAATATTCTGATTGAAAAATAAATACTAACAAATCCAAGAATAACCAATACAATATAAACCAAAGACTAATTAAGGAAAATTAATACTGAAATGAAATACAATGATCAGCAACTCATATGTCACACGCCTGACTTTCTTGATTTATAAATATTGTATGAAGACGAGATACAAGAAGGGAGTGTACATGAAATAGGTGGGAGTTTTCATACGTGTATGATATGGGAAATGGTTCGGGCCCTCTTCGGGTCGGGCCCTTGGGACGGGTTGGGCTGGGCCGAGCCAAGCCCGAGCCCGACCCAAAAAAATTTTGGGCCTAAATATTGGGCCCAAGCCCAGCCCGATGTTCATTTGGGCCTGGGCCGGGCCGGCCCAGCCCAATGCTCATCCCTACTGGTAATTAGTATAATCGGATAAATTAGTACAACAAGGCCTCTTTGCTAGCACAATGCATACTAGGGGTGCACACGGATCGGATAAAAACCGTAACCTGATCCAATCCGATGCTATTGGATGGGATTGTTTCGATAAAACTTCTAATGGATCGGATCATATTAGATTTTTTTCAAATCTGTTCAAGTATGGATGGGATCGATTTTTCTGAAATCAGATCCAATCCAATCCAATCCGTTAATACACACACATATAAACGTACACACACACAAACACGTACATATAAATAAGCTTACATACATATAATATCTATGTGCACCAGTTCCAAATTCCTTGAATCAATGTCATTCTCATTTATTCTCATATATCTTGGATACAAGTCCTCATGTCACTACTCTTTCTTCTATCTTGAAAGTCAAATGTTAAATCTTTAAAATAATAAAGTACAACAACAACTTATAAAATTGTACTTGTTTAGTTACTTCCCTTCCAGTTCATTCTCTCTCTCTCTCACATCATAATCTTGACCGCCAACATTCCTCCAAGTTACTTCTCAATTCATTTCGATACTACTTGCACAACATTATTCCCCTCCAACACAATCCACCGCCCCGTTCCTCACAATGTCGCCACCAGTCTTATACAACACCATCCCCCTCCATGCGACACCATTTGTCCTCAGTGTGCTGTCACTTTTCTGATCTTTTTTAAAAGAAAATAGTTTGGGATATTTTCCTAGTAATGTTATATGATTATCATTTGTTGATAATATATTATAGAGCTTTGAAGGGTGTTCTTGGAAGTGGTTGAGCTTTAACACATCTTAACACTATAAATTAATCATAGATTTCATCAATATCTTGCTACAAAGATAATGTTTTTTTTATTTATTTGACTTGTATTTGTATCCTTATTTGATATCATATATTATTCTTATATTTGAATTATTTTAATTGCGAAAAAAACAAACAAACTAATGCATCATTTAAAAAAAACTTAAATTCCAAATTCAATAAAATCTTTTGGTTTGATTTTTAAGATATTATTCAAATAGCGAGGGCTAATGTGTTATAAAATACAAATACGAGAGAGTAGACTATTGATCGGAAAAAGTGTAAAAATCTAATCCAATCTGTAATCCGATGGATTGGATCGGATTGACATATTTGATGGACCGGATTGGATTCGAAAAATAAAAATCCGTTAAGATTGGATTGGACCCGAATTAAGTTAAATTCGGATACAATCTGATCCCCCAAATACAGACTGATCTAAGGTGCAGTTTACGTGGATATTTTAGCATTATTCAAAATCATGTGGATGATGATTAGCAGCAAAGATCTCTTCTACACACACTCAAAGCTATTTTTAGAAGAGAATCTGTGTTGTTCACCGTTGGATCACACCATCTTTCGAATGGGATATGTGAACAATAAGGAGGCAGATCCATCTATTTGCTTGTGACCACGTGAAAATCAAAGAGAAGGCAAAAAATCGTCCCATATAAGAAATGAAAACATGGAATTGCGTGATCCCTGTATTAGAGATGAAAATAAACATGGATATATCCGTACAACCGTTTATAATATTCGAAAAAATATCGAATATGAATGTCCATTCGAATAATAATCGAATATGGATTTCAATTGTAAAAAAAAATTGAACATGAACATGGATATGGTAACGGAAAGAGATCTAGATTCATATCCAAATATCCGAATACAAATATGCATATAATATTGTGTTTAATAAAAAAAACTAAGCTAAATTCAAGTACATGCATCTCCTCGATTTTTAACAACCGTTACATCTCTTTGCCTCAACAACTTCATAAGAAGCGCAATAGGGGAACTCAAAAGGCTTCAACCCTTGGACGACTATATCCGTAGAGCAGTTCATCTGACACTATAACTTTTATCGCTTGACTAGATATTCTTATTATGGTGTTTGTCTGCGTATTGTACTAGTATCTTTCTAAATCTTCTCTTCATATTTGGTACTTATTTGATTCAAATTCGTAATTTATATTTATTTGATTATATTTGTATCCAATCTTAAATCGATCAGTATCTATATTCGCTTTTTATTTGATCCGGATTTGTATCGATGAATATTCGATCCGAATTCGTATCTGATTATATTAGAATATTGTTTTCACAATTCATTTCCGACTCATATCCGTATCTCGTATCTGTATTAATATTCGACATAGATGAAGAGAATATGAATAGTCATATCCGATCTGTTTCCGTCCCTGAGAATCCACAGGAGAAGCGGTCCGGCAACCGATACGACAAGAAATTTAACTACAGGAGAATATCTAGCATCACCGACACTGAAACAAAGCATCAAAGATGGGAATCTGGAGGCAAAAACCATGTGATAAATACCCATCATTAAGATGGGAGGCATGTGGAGAGATTGTTTTGGTCCTCAACAAAACAAAGACTCTCATGCATGACGACGGGCAGAGGAAGCAGCACCCATCTGCAGGCAGGTCCCTCCGTCCCTTTTAATCTTGTCATGGTATGTTGTTGGAGGGTTATTTCTGGCAGAGCAAAGAAAGATCTACATCTATCAAGTTCATTCACTCGTGCTTGGAATATACAATGATATGGTTGCTAATGATCTGATGAACAAAAATCTAAATTTTGAAACCTACAGAGTATATTGCATAAATCCATGCCTATCCACTGACAGATCCCTTATGCTACAACAGAAGTCCTCTACAGCAGACATCCAAGCTCTGCGACATGCCCTCTCTCTCTCTCTCACAAAATCGCTTTAAAATCCTACATCATTGATTAAATTTGTGAATATTATTCCACGTATTCCAATCATGCAATCTCTTGCAAGCATAAAAAATATTTTATTCGCAAAATAAAAACCCATGCAGAAGTAGACCGTCCACTGGGAAGATAGCATGGAAACGAACAAAAGAGACGGTGCGTCGCCATGCACCCCTCAACAGTAGCACCCCAACCTCCACTATATCTACACCACCACACAGATCGAGATCGATAGAGATGAGCTCTTCCTCCTCGGCTGTCCCCTTCTCGTGGGAGGCGCACCCGGGGATCCCCAGGGTGGAGCCACGCGCCCCGAGCGACCCGCCCCACGCTCTGCCCCTCCCCCCGCACCTCGGATCCAGGCCGTCCATCCTCCGGAAGAAAAGATCCACACCGACGGACCCCTTCGCCGTGGCCCTCGCGGAGTGCTCCAAGGACCGCGAGGCCCGGGAGGCGTCGTCGTGGAGGAGCGCCGTGAAGGATTGGCTCTCGGCGAGGGCGCCGTTCGTTCTGTATGGCTCGTGCAGGTCGCGCGGGGGACCCGTGCTCGAGTCCACCGTGCGCGTCCCGAGATCTTCAAGGGCGGCGGCGGCGGCTTATGGGCTCCTCCACCGTTGTGTATAAATAATCTCTATGCATATTGCGTTCTCTCACAATTTATCTCTAAATTGATAAAGCTGAGGTTGTTGGCATTTTTGCTATGCGGATTGTTTCGATCCCGGATTGAACGCACGGATCTGTGTGCGTTATGGATTCGGATCATTAAGATCCGTTCACTATTCTATCTTGAACGTTTATCGTGTGCTATCGAAATTAAAAATGTATTTTTTTATTAACGCAGAATATAATAGTCTGAAAATCTTCTTTAGTCATGCAAATGAACATGCATGAAGATGGAGATGCTTGATTTGGTATTGCATCAAGATGAAGGTAAACTACATATACTTCGGAGATGCTTTGCATGGTTTTATTTGTTCATACTTTACCTCAGACAACGGTTGCATGTTAATGTTACTATTGGTGGGCATGTATTTGACTGTCACAAATTTGTTAGTTGCCTGATGGTAGTCTGTAGGGGGCGGTTCGTCTGCCGTAAAATCCCCTTCTGTAATGTAGAAGATCCATCGGATGAGAAATGTACGACCCTAGAGGACGGAGCCTCTCACTAGTTTGTATGTATGTCCTTCTCTATCAAAATTGGTGCACAGTAAAACGAAGACGTATTGTATAAGATATAATAATAAGTGGTTAATGAAATATTATTTGTGAATCAAACACAAAAATATCCTTTATGAAAAAATTATAATAATAACAATTTAGCATCAAGTATGAGTTCTAATCCAATTAGGACGGACTCAGGAGATACAAATGCATATACTTGGAGATAATGTCGGGGAGATCATACTATCCATGTATAGTGACTTAAAATATCTATATCAATCCAATTTCAGGAGTTATGCCATTTTTAGCTTGAAATTGATACACTCTTATCAATTGAGCTTGAGTGGAACACTTCACACTCTAAATAAGCTCAACGAAATACAAGTTGCTCTATGTGAGCTCGAGAAAGTATCGGTGAGCTAAACCCAGTTTCCTTGACCATTTCTAATCAAAGTCCAAACCGTTTGGAGCTTAGAAATGAGCTCAAGGAGCTTATATATTTCCATTTCCATGGCCATTTCTGTTTCCAACATTTGAACATTAGAATTGGAATTAGAATTAGAAATTGAATTCAAATGAATTGATATTTAATCTAACTCAAATCATCAAGATAAATGGAGCCACTAAAATCCATCATATTTCATCACTCCCTCGGAGTGGAAGTGTCATGGTAGATGATCTATTATGATAGAGTTAACCCTGAGTATTCCCAATACTCATTCATCCTTTAACTGGAAAAACTTTGACATATGTGAAGTTCAAACCTTAGTTTGGCTGTCTTATTCAGAATAAATCAATAGATTTCTCATTCGATATTAGGAGAAAATATTAATCATATACTTTACAAAAGCATATATTAATTTCTCGAATTTGTGTCTTATTGCATATGCAAGACGATCGTGCATAGAATTCATTTTGTCCCCAAATTATCTCATTAGTGAGATCTGTCTCCCGATTCATCAATTATGAACCTGTATGATTCCTTTTGAGAATCATAGATCTCATGTCTTAATATGCGCAACAACGCGTCGATATATAGACCTTGGCTAGGTCACAAACCTATTGATCGGTCAAATGTGCATACTTAGGTATATAGATGCATATCTGTCTTATGTCAAAGGATTTGTACCTGATTGTGACAGTTACGCTTCATGTCTTAATTTATCTCGACCTCATCAAGTCAACTCTTTAACTTTATTATTCCAACACTTCCAATATTCGTATGCAGAGGACCTCATCAAGAAGTCGGTTGCAAATCAATCTACAGAGAAATATCGCCATCTCTTTCTCAGACTGGGGATATTTATTGAATATCACATGTTTGAAGTCAGTTGTGTCTTCCCACCTGCATGGTATTAAATATGTCCATTGTACATAACCCTAATTGTACAAAGGGACCTTAGTAGTAAAGTGCATTCATATTTATTCATTCATTTCATTTCATATGGACATGATAAAACAATAACTTTTATTGCACTAATGAGTCGCCAATGCTTACAGGTCCAACAATCTCCCACTAGCTCTTAGAACCATTCATGTACAACTCTCAACCCCATATTTCATTACATGTTGGTCGAAGACCTTTTAAGTCAACAACTCGATTAGCGTATCAACAATGTGTCGGAAGAGGCAACCTTAGTGATCATGGTATCAGCACGCTTCTGGATCTCCTAGATGATGTGATATTTCCTCTCCACGTGTTTGCTTCTTTGATGCCATTAAGGTTCTTTTTTTTTGCATTATGGCACCCATGTTATCATTAAGAAACAGGAGGGGAGATTCCGATGAGGAAACTGTGCTATGTTCCATTATAAACTTGTACAACTACACCACCTCTTCAATAGTATCCGATACGACTATGTATTCTACTTTGGTTGTCGAATCAACAGTGGTGTCCTGTTTCTTACTTCTCTAGCTCACAACACCACTATTTAACATGAATAAGAACCCTGAGGTTGACTTCATATCATCAACATCTGATTGGAAGTCTGATGAATAGAATTTTACGAAGGTCTTGTCAATCCACAAGGTAGATCAACAGTCGTCGAAGCGACCTCACACGGAATCCTAATTCAATCAACAATTAACCCATAATTAAGAATCGAGCAACAAAAATAAACATGTGGAGTTAAAATTTATCATAACTCTACAAATGTGTGTATAGATGTAAGTATGTGTAGAGTGTTGAACACATGGAGCAAACAGAAGAATGGGGAAAATTAATGCACAAAATTTTGTACTTCTTGTTGTTTATTTGTTTTTGTGGGGTTTTCACATCAAAATGTGCAAAAGAAAAGAAAAACTCCAAAAAAGTGGTGGGTCTGATAGAAAATGAAATAGTCACCGGAGTGTATATAGTCAAATAAAGCAAAGCTTATGTTACCCATGCCCATCTCATGAAGCTTGCAATAGGGAGACTTAGCTACACTGGTTGGCTCCCTAGGATACATGGCTACACTGGCCATGGTCCATTCTCTTCTTCCCCCTCATCTTGAGCTGGTTGCACTTGAACTTAGAAGGGAATACCCCGCTCCTCGAGGAAAGAGTTGCCAGACTAGCGCATTAGAGTTACCTTGTTGAGGGGGTTGTCACTTTGCCATTTCTGAGATGGGGAGCTACATATCACTTCTACAGTATAAGGAAAGATTCATGGTCATTAGAGTTTGTGTATGTAGACTTGTTCTGATCTGGATTGTTGAGGAGTCTTGACCATAGTTTGGTGGAACTTAGATGCTGTTAAGTTTTAAACCTAAGTCCAAATAAGGTTCCGACAAACTAATAATCCAAAGGTCTGACTGACCTCCATACTTCAATTTAATGAAGGCTAGTTTAATAATCAACCTTGATTTCTCTTCTTTTTCTTTTCCTTTTTCTTTTCACTTCTTTTTCAAATAAGTGTTTGCTAAGGGACTAGCAAAAGTAAAGTATAGGGGGGGTGATGAATCCTCATTCATCACTCTTTATTTTTTTTATTTTAGCTAAATATCTTGGCAAAGCATCATGTATACAGTTGTAAATACAATAAATTAGCGATAAGTATGCATTTGTTAATATTCCATAATTAGCATGTATTTGTGCAAAAATTAAAGAATAAAGAATAAAATAAAAAGAAGGAAACATTTAGAATAAATATTGAGTGACCTGAACCCAAGAGAGGGTCTAGTATGGGCCTGATCGCCAAATAAAAGAAGTAGAGAGAGAGAGATAGGGCCACTCTACCTTGAGGATATTTATCACCTATGTGTATATAATTTATTTTTACAAAAATAAAAATAAAAAAGTGTTTTTATCCCCTTATATATATTTCTAAAATCAAAACAAAAATTAAAATAATAAAATAAAAACAAAAAAATTCTCTCTCACCTTGTATATAATACATGTAAATATGTATCTCTACCTATTTATTTTATACTTGTAAATAACCAATAAAAATAAAATAAAAATAATTTCACACTCCAAAATTATGTTGCAAGTAAATAAAATATAAAATTGAGGTATTTGTGCAAAAATAAGAAAATAAAAATAAATGTACAAAATACATAGGTATTCTATACCTGTATATAATATAATATACTGTATATACCATAAATTTTTTTATAAAAATAAATAAAAATCATAGAAAAATCCCTTGAAAAATAAGTAACATTTTTCATTTTATTTATTTTTAATTTAAAATCATCTATTATTTTTTATCTATTTACTTTTGCATTTTTCTGCTATTTTATCGTCTAGTCTATTTTGTCTCTTCTCCCGCCACACCTGATTGGGCCACGTTGGAGTCATTGACTTCGGTCAACTACCCCCCTTGAACTTCATTTCACGTGGACCCGGTTTCACCCGATTTTCGCTTAATTTCTACGATCCGATCCGACCACCATTTCCTTCAACTCGCTGCTCCGATTATTGAGGAATGATCCATGATCCACGCCCGATGAAATCCCTAGGGATCCTTTCCTCGGATCGCGCGCCCTCGCTCCATACTTCTCAGACCCTGCATCATATGAAACCTCTTGGAGCCCTTCTTCCTCCGCATCTTTGGCCGCCCCCTCGTCTCTGATGACCTCCACCTCTTCTCATGAGTGACAGCGTGCGACAGAACGTGTAGTAGCGAGGTTTCGAGCGTCGTAGCCCTAGATCCGGCGTACACTCCGCCGCGAGGTGAGCCCAGCCTCTGGGCTCGTCGACCCATCGAGGCAATGACCCTCGGAGGTCACTGATATCCAACCCAGACAATTTCGCCCATCAGGTAGCTTCATTTTAGTCTTAGCCGCATTAGATTCGAGTTTTTAGGTTTTGGTCAACCTTAGTTGTCCAGCTCCGTTTGCCGTTGTCGGACCCTCCTTTCATTGTCCCGATGACCCAACCACCTCCACGAGACTTCTCCCCATCTTCTACGCCCCTCCATTCACCTCGTTCACCATAGGAACAAGCTCCAGGCCCTCCTCCACCATCGCTTCGCCAGAGGGCCACGCTTCGCCTCATCTACCACCCATTCCGTGCACTGATGGGTCGAGGAACTTTGCCCTCGACTCAGTAGTTTGTTTATGTAGGTCAGGACGTCGAACAACCTCATCTGGAGGTTCAAACATCAGAGCACAACAACTCCAGGTCTTCTATGCCCGCCAGGCTGCTCTCGTCGGTCTTGGCCTCATCGGAGCATCACCACAGCTGCGGACCATCGCCAGAAGCATTTCCCCTATCCTAGTAGCCCCAGAGGACATCTCTGCAGCACGTATCGTCCGATCGAAGCTCGCTAGAGCGAGTTCTTCGCCTCTCTTCCAGGTGTCGTCTCCGCCGTTGGATCGATGTTCCCTCTAGTTCTAATCTTGCTCGTTCATCTTCGGGGAGTCCTCGATCGTCCGATCCATCTGAGGATCCTCCTACAACCATCCATCGTTGGATCGGTATCCCCTGCGCTCAGCTGTCCGATCATAAGTGGATGCTGTCGACTGTTCGATCGCCAATAAAGAAGGGTATATTACACTTAGGCCCTATCCTGTTTTTCATTTACTTTTTTGACTTATAAATATCTTTAGCCGTTGTTTTTATTTTGGACAATTTGCATCGGACCTTGTGCTTCAATTATTTGCATTTTAGTCCTTCTATTTGAGCATCACTTGGTCTGTCATGTGAACTCTGGGTTATTTGCATTGCAGATCCTGAACTATATTGTTGTTATTGAATGAAGTTTTGTTATTCGTATTTGCATTTATACCCTTGAGTGACTGGTACAAGTGCAGTCCACGTGTAGGATTGGACTTTTTGCAAATTAAGTCCTGAACTATTTCCGCCTGTTATCTTTTGGCTTGAAACTTTTTAATATTTGCACATAGGTCCCTATTTGTTGTGTGTTTTATTTTGATTAAATAAATAGCAAAAATCATCCAAAAATCACGAAATTTTAACACGTGGCCCCTGCCACTGTGTAGGAATTTTGATGATTTTTTTGGTTTGGTTTTGTTTTTGTTTACTATTTTTAAAAATTCAAAAACACTAAAAATATTTCCTGTTTATTTTTAAAATTCAACTAAAAATATTAAAATGTCTTGAAAAATTCTAAAACAATTCTTTGTTGTGTGTTTGTTGTGTTTAAGTTTCTTTCCCATTTTTGTTTTATTTCCATTTATAAAAACCATAAAAATTAAAAAAGAGTAAAAATCTTAGAAAAATCAATAAAAATTCATAAAAAAATAAAAAAAATGTGTTTTCAGTTGGTGTAGTTAGTTTTTATTTTATATTTATCATAAAAATACCGTTGGGATTTTATAGACATTTTAAGTTATTTTAACTTGCCTTTATATTCCAGTTGGACATTGGTAACTGTTTTCGACTTTATTTCATTTTTAGAAAATCAATTAAAAATAATAAAAACCACATAAAATCCACAAAAACATTTGAATATTTTAAAAACCCAAAAATATTTTTATTTGAATTTTTGAGTGTTTTTAGTGCTTTTAATAATTATTGGAATGCGAATTTTTGATTTCTTTTATCTTTTTTCTTATATTTAAAATCATAAAAAATTTAAAAAATATAAAAACCACCACTTCTTTGTTTTCCTTGGATTTCTGACTACTTTATAGCGTTAGCATCACGTGCTCCTTGTGTTCGACCCTGATAGCTATACCAGGTAAAATAAATTAGCGAGACCGCTTTGTTTGATTGATTGCTTGATTCTATTTTGGTGGTCTTCTTTTTTTGATTGAGTCTGATCCGAGTGGTTGAGGTCGCAATGACCATTGATACCATTTACCCTTAGTCGCTCGGGCTGCCTCATCAGACTTTTTCACCCTTTTCATTTCCCCCATCTTCTCTGCCATCTCCTCCACTCACAAACCAACCCACATCCAAGCCCTCATTTCCTTCCTTCTCACGAGCCCCATAACTCCCCACGATCCTTGCTATCTCGCGCCTTATCATCCACGCAACCCACTCCTTCCGTCACCGGAACCACAACCTCCACCTTCAAATACTCCGCCGTCGCCCCACTTCCTCCTCGTCTGCCTTTACGTGGGGCTCTACCCAGCCCCTCTCCTCCTCCCCGTGACAGGGGGAGGATAGATTGTGGTGTGAAGACGATGGTAGCCCCCGTGATGACCCCTGGACATGGTAGGCCATGATCGCGGCGCTCCGCCACCGCCTAGCTGTCCCCAGTTGCTGCGGGGGTCCAACGATGACCCGAGGTCCTCCTAGGACCTCAAGCCCAAGAATTCACTCCACCATAGCTCAGGTAAGCTCTTCGATCCTTCTTTGCATTTTTTTTCTTAATTTCTCTTAATTTATTAGGCTCGAACCCTTACTCTCACATTCCATTGACCATCGATTAAGCTTCGCCATACCTCCATCATCTTCGCGCATATCTCCACTCATCCTCTCCCTCTTCCGCAACCTCAGACCACTCCTACTCCCCTCTCCTCCGAGCTCGTCGGAGAAGACGACCGGCTGCCGCGTTCTCTGCCCCACACGTCCCTCCATCTCGCTTCACTCCGCACACACTTCATACAACGTTGCTTCAACTATCTACTAATAGTGCAGGTTGATGAATACTCATTCATCACTCTTTATTCTTTTATTTTAGCTACAAATCTTGGCAAAATAACATGTAGATAGTTGTAAATATAATAAATTACAAATAGGCATGCTTTTGTTAATATTCAATAATTAGCATGTATTTATGCAAAAATAAAAGAATAAATAAATAAAGAAAAAGAAGGAGATATTTAGAATAAATATCGAGTGACCCTTATCCCAAGGGAGGGCCAAGCATTGGCCTGACCGCAAAATAAAACAAGTAGAGAGAGATAGGGCCATTCATCCTGGTGTACACTCCTTCTTATGTATATATTTTATTTTCACAAAAAAATAAGTAAACATGAGTTTTTAATATATTGTATGTATTTCTAAAAATAAAATAAAAATCAGAAAAATAAAATTAAAATAAAAACAAAATGAATTCTCTCTCTCACCCTTGTACATGCCATGTACATATGCATCTATTCCTATTTATTTCACCTTTGTAAATAATTAATAAAATAAAAATAAAAATTATTTTAAACTCTAAATTTTATAGTGTAAATAAATAAAATATAAAATTAGAGTATTTTAGAAAAATAAGAAAATAAAAATAAAATTATAAATTAAATTGTTATTTTATATTTGTAAATAATATACTATATTGTATATAACATAATTTATTTTTCAAAAAAATCAATAAAAATTAGTAAAAAATAATTTGAAAATAAATAAACATTTTTAATTTTGTAAGAATTCTTAAATATAATCATTTGCTATTTTATTTTTAATTTCTAAATAATTTTGACTAGGAATAATCTGATTGGTCCACTGGGGAACGTTGACCCCGGTCAACTGCCCCCCGGACCACTTCTCTCGCGGATCCGATTCTTTGCCCGACTTCTCCGATTTATCCCAGATCGATCTGCTCATCTTTCCTCTCATTTCGAGGCTCCGATTGTCGAGGATCGATCTGTGATTCACGCCCGATTCTTCCTGTAGGTATACGCTCCTCGATCCGCGCGCTTCACTCCTATTCTTCTCGGACCCTGCGAAGTATATAGCCTTGGTGAGCCGCAATTTCTTTCCATCTTTGGCCATCGCCTTTGGCTCCTGGGACCTCCATTCTTCTTTCTTGAGTGACAGCAAGAGAGGGAGCGTGTTGCAGCGGGGAATCGAGGCCTCTAGAAGCATCAAACCATCGAGGCGATGACCCCCACCACGACCTCCAGCCCAGACAAATGCCTCCATCAGGTAGCTTAGATATCCTGTAGTTAGTATTTAATCTCGATTTTTCGATTTCTGGTCAGCAAGCTTTCATCAGACATCCCGCGTATTCCGACCACCCATTTATCGCTCCGACCATCTCATCACCTCCGTCAGACCTCGTTCCACCTTCTACTTCCATCCACTCAACCTGATTCGCCCCAGAACAGGATCCCGACTCTCCTCCGCCGTCGCCTCACCGGAGAGTCCCGCTCTACCTCACCCCTTCGCCCATTCCGCCCGCTAACAGGTCGAGGCATTTTGCCCTCGACCCAGCTTTCGTCCTGTGAAGATTTGACTGAGAACATGCCTCATCTAGAGGTCCAACACCTAAAGCACATGAGCTCCAGGTCGTTCATGTCGCCGGAGCACTCCAGCTGCTCCTGACCTCATCGGAGCCCACTAGCCACTGCGGAATGTCGTCAACACCATTTCGCCCATCCTAGCAGCCTCAGAGGACCTCCTAGTCGCACATATCTGCTGGTCGAAGTTCGCCGGTGGTGAGTTCTTCGCCGCTCATCCAGGTCCCTCCTCCACCGTTGGATCGAGACCAACCTCCAGTTCTAATCCTGATCGTCCGCTATATGAGGATCTTGACCACATGATCCATCTGAGGATCGAGTCCCTGCCGTCCGTCGCCGAAGGGTTATCACCCATTCTCCACCGTCCGATCATAAGTGAAGCTCCTTGGCTGTTGGATTTGTAATAAATGGGTAAATTACACTTAGGTCCTCTTTAGTTTTTGTATTTATTTTGTAGTCCTGTAAATATTTTTAGAAGTTGTTTTTATTTTGTACATTTTGCACTTAGGACCCTAAGTTTTTAGAAATTGCATTTTAGTCCCTCTGAGTGTAGTTCACGTGGTATGGCACATGATTTGTGGGTTATTTACATGTTCTTCCCTGGAGTTTATTGCTATTATTGTTTGAATCTTTAGATATTGGAATGACATTTATACTCCTGCCTGTGTGACTCACGTGCCGTCCTCGTGCGGATCTGGGATTTTTGTATTTTCTGACCTAGGTTCTTTACACATGTTATTTGGCTGAATAGTTTTCCATATTTTCACTTAGGTCCCTATGTGTTGTAGGGTTTTGATTGGTTGAATAAAATAGCAAATCTTATCCAAATTTTGTGAAATTTGGACACATGGCTCCTACCTTGTCGTAAAAAGTTCAATAAATTTTTGGGATATTTTTGTTTTTGTTTTCTATTTTTAAAGTTCAAAAACCTCTTATTTTACTTCTGTCTAATTTGAAAAATCAATTCAAAATATTAAAAAACCTCTAAAAAATCTAAAAAAATTACTTGTGCTTGTTTTGTTGTGTTTTTATTTCATCAAATTTTTGTTTGATTTGAATTTATAAAAACCTTAAAATCTAAAAAATACTAAAAAACTCAAAAAAATTATTAAAAATTAACAAAAAATAAAAAATGCAATTCTAGTTTTCTTAATTAGCTTTTTATTTTTATTTTATCATAAAATTGTCTCAGGAATTTTATAGGCTATTTGGATATTTTTAAATAGCCTTTAGATTCTGGCTGCACATTGTTTTTTTATTTTTTTGCCTTATTTCATTTTTATAAAATCAACTAAAATCATAAAAATCTGAGACAAATAATAAAAACACTTGAAAAATTATAAAATCCAAAAATATTTTTATTTTATTTTTTCAACCTTTTTTGTTGTGTTTAATAATTGTTTTGTTGTGCTCTTTTTAGCTCCTTTATTCATTTTTCTTAATTTTAAAAATCATAAAAATTTTAAAAAAATATAAAAATCCACCAAAATTTTTTATTCTTTTTATTTTGAGCCCCGATTACTTCGTAGGTTTTTCGCCAAATCGTGCTCCTTGAGTTCGACCCTGGTAGCTATACCAGGTTAAATAAAATAGCGAGACTGCTATTTGTTTTATTCTCTTGATTTTTGATTTGGTGGTCTTTCTTTTTCTTGTTGAGTTCGAGCTTCGAGATTCGGGTCGCAACGACCCTTATTCATCCCTTTACCCGGATCACGATTAGCTCGCTCATCAGAATGGCACTGTTGCCGGGGAGCACGGCTTAGTAGTCGGCTTTTTCGCGGCTTTTGTTTCTTTCGCGATTTTCATGGCCTTTTCTTTTTCTTTTATTTTCTTTTATTTTCTTTTCTTTTATTTTGGTTTTATTCTTATTTATTTTTATTTCTTTTTTATTTTATTTTTCTTTATTTTTATTTTTATTTTTACATTTTCTTTTCTTTTCTTTTATCTCATTTTTTCATTATCATAATAATTGTGGTCTGACATATCTCTTGTTTACTTTTCTTGCGAGGGCCTGAGGACCAAGGCGACTTTCTTCAGGAAGACAATGCAACCACAGGATTTAGAGGCGGCTTCTATTCTGCATAGAGCCACAGGAGAGCGCGAGCGAGGCGAACAGGAGATTGGGAGCTTAGTTTAGTTTTTATTTCTCGCATTATATTATTGTAATAATACAAACTCAGACTCTCAGAGACTATCAGACTTGATTTTTTGAGGTCTGTTTCGCCGGTGTGCTCGGGGGACCTCACCGCCATTTTGGTTTTGACCGCTTTATTTTCTTTTATTTCACGTGGATTTCTGTGCTTGAGCCCTTAGACTTAGATTTTTATTTGGTTGAGCCAGGTAGCATTAGGTCCCAAGCCCCTAATAGAATATCTGTTCCTATAGAACACGCTTGGACTTAGACAAATAAATATGTGCTTCTTCACGATAATAGAAGTTTCTGTTTAGGACGGTTCTCACACTGCACTGCATATAGATTAGTTTAAATTTATGCACGGATCATATTGCATGTAGACTTCTGGAGAAAGGTACGCCTTCTATCTCGTGCATGCATTCATAGATTTCATCGCGCATCGGCTTTTCCGTCTTCCTCCCTTTGTTTTCTGGACTTAGGAATAAAAAGGAAATCAGAAATTCATTATACGATTGTTTGCTTTTGAAAAAGATTTAAAAAAAACCAAAAACTATAAAAATGGGGATGTTAATCAAACTTGATCCTAAAAGACATTAACCTAATAATTTATCTTGGGAGAGCAATCCCCTCATTGCTTGGTTTGGATGAGCGAGAGAGTGAGATGCACCCTAGGCTAGAGCCACATCCGACCCTTCTTCAGACTACTGATTTTGAGCTAGTCGTTCTCCAGTGAGGATCGCTCCGGTCTCCGGTAAAGCGTGCCGCGATATCCTTAACAGAGCAAACCGATCGGGTAGCTGGTAAACGGTCCGCGACTTGTATTGGCTGGGAAAGATCTAGCTTGGGATCGGGACATTCTCCTAGGGATGTTGGATTCCTATCAGCTCGCTTAATCATTCTGAAAGATTATTTGATCACCTAAATAAAAACGACAAGATAAAAGACCGAACTTTCACAGTCATCAGCTTGGTGTGTGTAGGTGAATAGGGGGTATTGTTTGATTGATCTTGTTTGTTTGCTAGATCCCATCCACCTTATTGTCCTCTATATTCTTTCCAGTCATATATCTTTTTCCCTCCCACCCACCCTTTATTCTTCTTCTTCTTCTCCCAGTCCACCCCTGGATGATGGATCTCCCACCTTTCTTGCCGACTCTTGCGGCTTCTCCATATTCTTATCATCATTCCAGTCCACCCTCGAGGGAGGTCGGAAATACGACCGACCTTACGTTCTCTCCCTCCCTTACCCACCCTTCTTCTGGGCATGCTGTGCTAGACTCCTGCAGAGATCAAACAGACCAAATACAAGACACGAGCGATTCCATTGCTGGGATGAGAGTGCACTCCAGATGCGATCTTAGAGAGTAGATGCGAGTTTCAGACACCTCCGACGTCAGGATGATGGACGAGCATACATGCCAGGGAGCTTAGTCAGCTTCTACATTCGGTCCATTCATTCTAGATTTGGAGTACATCCAGAGACTGCCGAAATTCTCAGGGGAGGTGCACGAGGAACCATATCTTCATCTGGTCGAGTTCGAGGAGTTCTGTGTGACCCAGACATATTCAGATATCACTTCGGAGGAGCTGATGTTGAAGACCTTCCCATTTTCACTTCAAGAGAGAGCCATGAAATGGCACAGACGATTGGGAAGGAGATTCACTACGTGGGGAGACTTACGCTTTGAGTTTCTATAGAGATATTATCCCCATCGTAGAGCAGATATGATACGGTCTTTGATCACAGACTTTTCAGTAGACCCCCACGAGCCATTGCATGATGCATGGCTGAGGTTTCTTGACCTCTTAAGGATATTTCCAGATCATGGACTTCCACCGACTAACCTTATCGAGATCTTCATGAGGGAGATGACTGCCGATCAGATTGCACTGGTGATTACCTCGTGTGGTGGTTCACACCGCAGTTCCGACATTGATTTACTTGATGCCATCTAGAGAGCACTTCCACAGACTCCATCTTCACGAGATGCATTAGTCGGGGCAACACACGAGGATGATGCGATACCGGTGGGGTGTGTTGCACTTTATGACGATACAACTTCTACACACCAGATTGAGGACATGGATTCTGTGGCAGTACAAACGATGGATGAGATGACTGCCACAGTGGAGGCTCTGACCGAGAGACTGATCGAGTTCCCGTTGGTCTTCCAGCTAGAGTTCGAGTCAGCCCCATACTTTTCAGTTGCCGATTCTTGGATACTGGATCTTCTGATACTCCAGGAGATGGAGGAGCCCACGCTACTACATCCATCAGTCCACACATTTCAGTGTCCATTCCCAGACGACTCAGCTTCTACCTTGCAAAGATACTTCTCCGACTTAGACGGATATTATGACTCAGCCCAGCAGCCAGAGCTCGATGCGGGATACCACTTTGAGAGGTCAGATATAGATAGTCCTGTATTTAAGCCTAGTCTCCTCCATTTTGATGATACAGATACATTTTATGAGGACCAGATGATAGCCAGCACTGCCGCAACGCGAGGATCAGTTTCAGCCACATCGCCAGCTTCCGCATTGTTGACTGGTACCTTCTCCTGTTTCCAGATTGACCAGAGGCGGACTTTAGCAGATGATGCATTTTGGTGCACGGAGTGGGTGCTTGCTAGTAGCAAAGATGCCCTTATAGATTCTGATCTTCCCTTTCTCACGGATGATCTTGCATTACTCCCTGAGGGTTATCTGCGGGAGGATGCCCCTTACGATGCGTACTCAGTTTCACTATCTGAGAGTGTATCCGATCTGGCAGATCACAAAACCGAGTCTTCTGATCTTTCTGATTCTGAATTGTCTTACCTCGACGACCCTCGCGAGGATGAGTCGATCTTTGAGATATTCGATGATGTTTCTGACTTTTCTTCATATTATGCATCAGATATCACTCTCTCTTCCGAGTCTCCTGATCTTCATCTTGCATATCTTTCCAAGATGGTGATTAACGTGGAGGATTCCATCACTGATCCTTCTTTCTCCACATTCGATTTCTTCTGCTCTACACGTCCACTCCAGTCTGATCTTGAGCCGATGATTTCTTTTGTGCTACCAGATCCCAATCACATCTTCCCATATCCTTGCCCAGTAGCGGACACCCGCCTCATTGCCTACTTGGGTGTCTTCCTTTACATTGTTGATTTCGTCGTTGTTCTCATGCCGAGACTGCAACGACAATACAACATTCGCCTTACAGATGCCGTCCTGAACCTTGATACCACATTGTCCTAGCATTTGCGCCCAGCTAGGGGCGTAAAATCTAGCGCTTGTTGAGAGGCACCTCAACATTGCCCACTTTTGTATATACATGTTTCATCTTGATTTGTTCCTTGTTTCTTCCGTTTTTGTTTTCACCCCAGGTCTCGTTTAGGATTATCTGTGCTATACTTAGGATATACCTTATCCTAAGTATAGGGGGGTGTAAACACCGAGTTGTTCCCTTTCGTTCCGTTTCATTACTCCTGTCGTTGCCTATACTTAAGGATTCTTCACCTTAAGTATAGGGAGAGTGATGCTATTCCCTTCCATCTTGTATATATTTGTTTTCTTCGTCTCTTTCTGCCTCTGTTTTGCTGCCTACACTTAGGGATATTTCACCCTAAGTATAGGTGAGGTAGACCCTGTACATTCTCCCACTCGGATTTTCCTTTGTGTACAACCTTCTATACTTAGGATTACTTGATCCTAAGTATAGGGGAAAACCCCGAGATTCTTTCCATTTCTATTCTTTCATTCGTCGTTGTAGTATAGTCTTCTTTTTCACTTCCCTATACTAAGCACGAGTTATGTCTTCTTCATCGCTCTTGATTCACTCTGAGGACATCGTTCGAGCTAAGTATAGGGGGGTGTCGTATATATTTCATATATACTTTAGCCATAACTCGTACTTTGTGTGAGCGTGTTAATAAATAAAATGGCTAAAATCCTTAAAAAACCCATAAAAATTTAAAATTTTTCTTGTACATAAAATTCTTTTCTGCACATACATAGCTATTTATAAAATTATTTTTGTAAAAATATTTGTAAAAATCTTTTGTGTAAAGAGTTTGTAAATATTTTGATATCAAAATTATGTATAGAGTACAAAATTTTTGTAAAATGTTTGAAAAACAAAAAGTTTGCAAAAATCTTTTGTAAATGTTTGTAAATATTTTGCAAAACTTCTGCATTCATGCATACATCCATGCTTTCAAACATTTTCAAAAATTTTGCATACTTTCAAAAATTTTGTAAAAATTGCATCTTTGTAAATATTTACAGTTTTTCCAAATCATAGTTGACATTTAAACTAGCTTGGAATTAAATTGAAAAATGGAGCTTGATTAATATCTAAATCCACCTAATTCTAAGAGGAACCTTAGAGGGCTTAGGGTTGAGACTTTTCAGGTCCATGGTAACTTAATTCTTTGAGTCCACTAGGATATGATCATATGTCATTTTGATGAGCCTAAGTAGAACACTTACAACACACGCATGACTCTCACAGACAATGGCTTTACTTGGACCAGCACTTTACACCTAGCTCTCTACGGATGAGGTGGTGAGGAGGCAGTCTTCTTTGACTTGGGGTAGCATATGAGGGTAGTACTTCTAGGCGGAACCTCTCTTCTTCTTTTAGTGAAGGAAGCGCGTCTCAACTTGGTCTAGTAGCAATGAGGTCTAACGACAGGAGTTGTGGGTTGCAATAAAGCTTCAAAATAGGGATAGTCTACTGGCTCAAGAGGAAAAACTCCTTATGTATATATGCTGTACTTTGTAGATATGTTGTAAATATGCACATCAAAAAAATATGCAAAAAGAAAAGAATAACTCCAAAAAGTGGGGGGACTGAGAGAAAATGATATTCCCACGGGAGTGTATATAGTTCAATAAAGCAAAGCTTATGTTACCCATGCCCATCTCATGAAGCTTGCAGCATGGAGACTTAGCTACATTGGTTGAGCTCCCAAGGATACATGGCTACACTGGCCATGGTTCATTCTCTTCTTTCTCCTCTTCTTGAGCCGGTTGAACTTGAACTTAGAAGGGAATACCCCGTTCCTCGAGGAAAGAGTTGCCAGACTAGGGTATTAGAGTTACCTTGTTGGGGAGGGTTGTCACTTTGCTATTTCTTAGGTGGGGAGCTATATCACTTACACAGTACAAGAAAAGTTTCATGGTCATGAGAGTTTGTGTATGTAGGCTTATTCTGATCTGGATTGTTGAGGAGTCTTGACCATAGATTAAGTGGAACTTAGAGGCTGTTAAATTTTAAACCGAAGTCTAAATAAGGTTCCGGTAAATTAATAATTCAAAGATCTGACTGAGCTCCATACTTCAATTTAATGAAGACAAGTTTAATAATCAGCATTGATTCATCTTTCCCTTCTTTTTCTTTTCCTTTTTCTTCTTTTCACTTCTTTTTCAAATAAGTGTTTGCTAAGGGACTAGCAAAGTAAAGTATGGGGGGGGGGGTGATGATTACTCATTAATCACTCTTTATTCTTTTATTTTAGCTACAAATCTTGGCAAAACAACTTGTAGATAGTTGTAAATAAAATAAACTACAAATAGGCATGCTTTTATTAATATTAAATAATTAGCATGTATTTGTGAAAAAATAAAAGAATAAAGAAATAAAGAAAAAGAAGGGTTTAGAATAAATATCGAGTGACCCTAATCCCAAGGGAGGGCCAAGCAGTGGCCTGACCGCAAAATAAAACATGTAGAGAGAGATAGGACCATTCGTCCTGGTGTACACTCCTTCTTATGTATATATCTTATTTTCACAAAAATTAAATAAAAATAAGTTTTTAATATCTTGTATATATCTCTAAAAATAAAATAAAAATCAGAAAAATAAAAATAAAATAAAAACAAAATGAATTCTCTCTCTCACCCTTGTACATGCCATGTACATGTGTATCTATTCCTATTTATTTCACATTTGTAAATAATTAATAAAAATAAAATAAAAATTATTTTACACTAAATTTTATGTTGTAAATAAATAAAATATAAAATTAGAGTATTTGTACAAAAATAAAAAATAAAAATAAAAGTATAAAATATATTGGTATTTTATACATGTAAATAATATACTATATTGTATATAACATAAATTATTTTTCAAAAAAATAAATAAAAATCACTAAAAAAAATTGAAAATAAATAAACATTTTTATTTTATAAATATTCTTAAATAAAATCGTTTGCTATTTTATTTTTAATTTCTAAATAATTTTTACTAGGAATAATCTGATTGGTCCACGGGGGAATGTTGACCCTGGTCAACTGCCCCCCCTGGACCACTTCTCTCGCAGATCCGATTCTTTGCCCGGCTTCTCCGATTTATCCCAGATCGATCTGCCCATATTTCCTCTCGATTTGAGGCTCCGATTATCGAGGAGCGATCCATGATTCACGCCCGATTCTTCCTGTAGGTATCCGCTCCTCGATCCGCGCGCTTCACTCCCATTCTTCTCGGACCCTGCGAAGTATATAGACTTGGCGAGCCGCAATTTCTTTCCATCTTTGGCCATCGCCTTCGGCTCCTGGGACCTCTATTCTTCTTCCTTGAGTAACAACAAGAGAGGGAGCGCGTTGCAGCGGGGAATCGAGGCCTCTAGCCTCAGATCCGGCGAGCTTTTCGCCGTGCTCCACCACCGGCGAGCCCGAGCCTCTGGAAGCGTCGAACCATCGAGGCGATGACCCCAAGAGGTCCACGACCTCCAGCCCAGATGAATGCCTCCATCAGGTAGCTTAGATATCCTATATTTAGCTTTTAATTTCGATTTTTCAATTTCTGGTCAGCAAGCTTTCATCAGACATCCTGCGTATTCCGACCACCCATTTATCGCTCCGTCCATCTCATCACCTCTGTCAGACCTCGTTCCACCTTCTACGCCCCTCCACTCAACCTGATTCGCCCCGAAAGAGGATCCAGGACTCTCCTCCACCGTTGCCTCGTCGGAGAGTCCCGCTCCGCCTCACCCTTTCGCCCATTCCACCCTCTAACGGGTCGAGGCATTTTGCCCTCGACCCAGCTTTCGTCCTGTGCACATTTGACCGAGAACGGGCCTCATCTGGAGGTCCAACACCTGAAACACAAGAGCTCTTGGTCGTTCACGTCGCCGAAGCACTCCAGCTGCTCCTGGCCTCATCACAGCCCACCAGCCGCTGCGGAACGTCATCAGCACCATTTCGCCCATCCTAGCAGCCTCTGAGGACCTCCCAGTCGCGCGTATCGGCCGGTCGAAGTTCACCGGCGGCGAGTTCTTCGCCGCTCATTCAGGTCCCTCCCTCCGCCGTTGGATCGAGACCCACCTCCAGTTCTAATCCTGATGTCCGCTATCTGAGGATCTCGACCACACGATCCATCTGAGGATTGAGTCCCTACCATCCATCGCCGAAGGGGTATCGCCCATTCTCCACCGTCTGATCATAAGTAATGCTCCTTGGCCTTTGGATCTGTAATAAAGGGGTATATTACACTTAGGCCCTCTTTAGTTTTTGCATTTATTTTGTAGTCCTGTAAATATTTTTAGAAGTTGTCTTTATTTTGAACATTTTGCACTTAGGACCCTAAGTTTTTAGAAATTGCATTTTAGTCCCTATGACTGTAGTTCACATGGTCTGGCACGTGATTTGTGGGTTATTTACATGTTCTTCCTGGAGTTTATTGTTGTTACTATTTGAATCTTTAGAAATTGGAATGACATTTATACCCCTGCCTGTGTGACTTACGTGCTGCCCTCGTGCAGATTTGGGATTTTTGCATTTTCAGCCCTAGGTTCTTTACATGTGTTATTATTTAGCTGAATAGTTTTCCATATTTGCACTTAGGTCCCTATGTGCTGTAGGGTTTTGATTGGTTGAATAAAATAGCAAATCTTATCCAATTTCGTGAAATTTGGAAACATGGCTCCTGCCATGTTGTAAAAATTTCAGTGAATTTTTGGGATATTTTTGTATTCATTTTCTATTTTTAAAAATTCAAAAACATCTTATTTTGCTTCTGTTTAATTTGAAAAATCATTAAAAATATTAAAAAGCCTCTAAAAAATACAAAAAATTACCTTGAGCTTGTTTTTGTTGTGTTATTATTTTTGTCAAATTTTTGTTTGATTTGGATTTATAAAAATCGTAAAAATCTAAAAATACTAAAAAACTCATAAAATTTATAAAAATTAACAAAAAATAAAAAAATGCAATTCCAATTTTCTTAGTTAGCTTTTTATTTTTATTTTATCATAAAATTATCTTTGGAATTTTATAGGCTATTTAGATATTTTTAAATAGCCTTTAGATTCTGGCTGCACATTGTTTTAATTTTTTTGCCTTATTTCATTTTTATAAAAATCAACTAAAAATCATAAAAATGTGAGACAAATACCAAAAATACTTGAAAAATTATAAAATCCAAAAATATTTATATTTTGTTTTTCTGACCCTTTTTGTTTGTGTTTAATAATTGTTTTGTTGTTCTCTTTTTAGCTCTTTATTCATTTTTCTTAATTTTAAAAATCATAAAAATTTTAAAAATATAAAAGTCGACCAAAATATTTTATTCTTTTTATTTGGGCCCAGACTACTTCGTAGGTTTTTCGCCAAACCGTGCTCCTTGAGTTCGACCCTAGTAGGTATGCCAGGTTAAATAAAATAGCGAGACCACTATTTGGATTTACTTGATTTATTTTTATATTTGGTGACCTTCGAATTTTCTTGTTGACTAAGCTTCGCGGGTTCGGGTCGCAACGACCCTTGTTTATACCTTTACATGGATCACGATTAGCTCGCTCATCACAGGTACCTAATGGGTCATTGGTCGGAGCGTCGCTGGAGATCACTTCTTGAGCTTCGTATCTGACATTAGTCCACCATCAACACCTTCAAGGTGGTCCAACGACCTCTTCACGCGACGCCTCAGAACGACGAACTTCCAGCATGCCTTGAGGATCATCATCGTGCTCGAGAGACATTGGCAGATCCTGCTCGACATCGCCGGAGCCCTGGAACTTGCCACCACCACCACGACGGTGGAAGAAGACTAGGAGCGCACAACTGCCGTTGGATGCACCTCCTCGGTGTCCATCCAACGGCTAACACTCGACCACGTCTCCTCCTTTGTACGCTACAACCGATGTCCGATCGTATTGATTGGAAGGTTCACATTCGTCCACGTCATCACCCCAAGCCTCAACACTGGTCCTCCAGGCTTGGAACCCCCGAGCCATCATCGAACCTCCAGCGAGCTGGCATTGACGTCCGATCCATCGTCGAACCTCCTTTGAGCCTACGTTGCTGCCGAGCGTCGCCGCGCGTGCCCAATCACGAGGGGCATGTTATTTGCAGAGAGGCCCCGTGACTTGATCTATTTGCAGATAGGTCGAGATAGCACATGACATCCACACACACCTGGCGTAGTTTGCACCCGACCCCCCGTGGTTCTAATAATTGCAAAATTACCCCGTGCGAGTGGGTAAATTATAGGGAAGGCCCCACTTATAGTTTTATTTGCATTTTGATCCTTCCAGAGACCTGTTTATAGCATTTTTCCTTATTTATTTTCATCTTTTCTTGCAATTATGTCCTGGTTTCCTTTGTTAATATCTTGAGCATCCGAGCTCCGTTTTATTTGATTTTGGTCTCATTTTGAAGCTAGTTTGATAATCTTTTTAATGGCAAAGTTCATTTTCTGTTTTGACACGCTGATTTTTGATGCTTCAATGCCTTGTATCACTTCTTTAAATGAGACTAGCTTCATAATTTGAACCTGATTTGACTAGAGATTAAATGGCTTAAATATTATGACTCATTAGGGCATATTTGAATTATTTTAACAATGCATTTCTTTGCATCGTGCCGCATGATAAAAATCAAACAAAAATTGCATATCTTCATGTTTCTTTATGCATCATGTCATGCCTTCATGCATTTATTGACTTATGGATTTCTAATTCATCGTGTAATTCAAGTAATAAGAGTCTAAATAATACTTAAGAGGCCGTATCCCTGAGTTCGACCTTGGGCTTACCCAAATAAAAATATAAATCGACCGCTTTGCCTTTAATGATAATTATGATGAAGTGGTCTTTGACGCATCCAATTCGACCGACTGCAATGACATTCGAAGTGTTAATTCTACACTTTTAAGAGGCCGAATTCAAGATCGTCAAATGTCATAGTTGCTAGGGACACGTCTCATCTTTTGTTTATTTGGATTTTTATTTATTTAATTAAGTGGTTAATTTCTGATTCATAGGTCATGTTGTTATTTGCATCATTAATCTTTCTTCGATTGATATCTAACGCATGCTTCTGTGGCCAGGGCCCTTGGTGACCAAGGAGGCGAGGAGCAAGAGTTTCCGCTACAAGGAGCCGTAGAAGCGAATTTTGAAGAAAAATCGAAGGAAAAAATGTTTCTTGCATTTTTATTAAAGTTCATGTAATAATCATCTTTGCAACAGTCTTTGTTCGAAGACTCGCACGTGTAAATGAACGAGTTATTTGTGGTTGTGTGGGGATCACCCCACTTGAGTGTCGACCTAGGATCAGGCACGCGGCTCTTCGAGCTTCTTTCACATTTTTTTATCTTACGTTTTTGATCATAGGTCGGACACACAATAATTCAAGACTCACGTAGACATCGCTTCACTTAGCCAAATTAAAAGATGTTCTTTCCTGCTAATAGAAGCATGTTAGGTGCGGTTTTTTCGTTGACTTGCATACATTTGGTTTTGATCTTAATTCAGTCCGACTTTTCATGAATTTTGCTGAAGGCACTACATGTTTTCTCTTTTAACACAGGTCAAATGATTTCGACTGCATTGCTTTTTCTCGACCATCCTTCCTGGCTTGATCACCTAGGTTAATGGAAATTGGGATTGAGCGGTAGACGATGCTTGCTTGATTTATGTTCACATTTAAACAGTGATAACCTCAAGCTTAAATTGGGGCTGATAAATGCTAGTTGACCTAAAATGGAGTAAATTCATATTTTGGGAGAGCAACACCCTTGTTTATGTAGGATGATTTTTGATTCGACCTTCTCTCGATCCTTACGTAAATTAGAATGTTTTATTCACCAATAAAATTGACAAGATAATCAACCAACACTTGTTGGTTTTATGTGTGTGTTGGTGAATTTAAAAGGGTATTGCTTGCTTTATTTGAGCCTTGATTGCTCCAACACCCTCCCCTAGACCTTAAGTACTCCATTAATCCTCGAAGATTCATTCACTCACTTGTATATTCATCCTAACTTCTTCATTACCCTCAGGTCTTCCCAACATCATTATCCATCTTTATACTTAGGCTACTCTCAACCTAAGTATAGGGGCCCGAGTCCCTGTGATTTCCTTACTCATCTTTCATTTCCTTGATACTTAGGTTATTTCTAACCTAAGTATAGGGGGTGTCCTCTCCCTGTATATTCTTTTATACTTAAATAGAGATTTGCCTTTGTATCATCTAGTGCTATGAGGACAAAGCAAAGTTTAAGTATAGGGGGGTATACCATATATACAGTATATGTACTTTAGATATTTGTTGAAAATTTTTGAAAAATTGTAAACTTTTTGGGCTAAAGTATATTCTTATGAACTAAGAGGACAAAATGTTTTCAAGGATTTTCTATACTATGTTATGCTATTTTCAGAGTAGAATATTTTTGAAAATGATTTGAAAAATGAGTTTCACTTATTTTGAAAAATCATTTGAAAAATATTTGTAAAAATCTATATGTGTGACATGATTTGGAAAATATTTTCTTGATTTTAAAGGAAAGTGAGTTTAACTTGTGTTCTAACCTTAACTAAAAATTTATAAAAAAACCAAAAATCTTTTAAAAGCCAAATTGATTACCAAACACAAATAAGTAGCCACTTTTCAATGAGGGTTTTCCCTGAGCAAAAGAGGTGGTTTAGAGGAAATCACGTATGGCCCTATCCTCAAGCAACATGTTCCGATCTACGGCCTGTACTTACACCTATATTGGCGGAAAGCAGATGCAACTACTCATTTGAGTTTAGGCGGTCAGTAGGCCTTTTAAAGTCTTCATAAAAAATTGAAAAAAATCAAAACATGGATGAATGAGTTGGATAAAAGCCCTTACATTTTTTTACTTCCGCATAGGGTCAGTGATGTTCGAGAACACTCAGTTTGAAAGGTCTTGAGATTTTTGGTTAACCGGCCTTAACCATCATGGTCTTAGACTTAATTATCCATATTTCCCTAGTTTGCTAGATTTGCATGCTATATTGCATGCTTAGTCTCCAACCTTAAGAATATGATCATCAATTTACATGCATGATTGCGGTCAAGATGGGATGAGTTGAAATTTCACTTGAGGGGCTGGGATGAGGGATTCAAGTCTGAATTTGATCTAATGATGCTCGAGGATGGGATAAGATCATTGAAGGCTTCATGAAACCTGAGTGTCAATATTTTAGCCAGTATGGGAACTTGGTTCTTGTACTAATCTCTTGACATCTACCTAAGTGCCAGGGTGTGAATAAAATAAAAATATTGATAAGTGTGCGCCAACTCTTGGTAAAAGCCAGTGGATCTAGCCAAAAATAAAGCAAAGAAATATCAATGTTGAATAAAAGTTCTCATTCCACAAAGTCAATTCTCAAAAGAGCTTCCACCAAAGGCGAGAGCTCCCAACCATTTCAAAATGTCAACTTGGACCACCGCTATTAGGGCCAGGAGTCGGGCTTGCACCAAAAAAGGACTCTGCATCGTAAATGCTACAAGTCTGGGTGTAGAAGGTATGATAGGTACTCAAAAAAGGCATATCCCAAAGTACTCCCACGAAAAAAAGTGCAGACGACTCCAACTTCTCTTGACGGATGCGCTGATCAACATCAAAAAAACAAGCGTTGAGTAATAAGGCACTCGAGAGAATCCTTATTCCAATGAGAGGGAGATAAGAAAATGACACAATCCTAAACCCTCCATCAACTAGCCTGTCACCTACACTTCTAAGTCTAAAAACTAAAGAGACGATGGATTGGACGCAATATCTGATTTATTCCCTAGTGTTGAAGATTGGGTCCTTAGGAGAATTTCTTTGACTGGGACCTTGGGTGATGTTACGACTCTACTCTCGTGACCGTGGTCAAACACTTAAATTCATATCCTTAGTTTATATATATCAAAAAGAGAGTCTGGAAAATTAGAGGAATTGGATGCCTCATGATTAAGGTTGGGTTGAGCTCTGAGATTTTGGATCTCTAAAATTGGAAATTCTTGAACGGATTAGATTCTGTATGCACATGCAAAAGGGGGTTAATCCAGCTTATTCATTTTTGGGATGCTCGGGGATGAGCCTAGTTTAAGTATAGGGGGTTGATGAAACCCAGTTTCATGGTATTAATTTGCAGATATTAACCCCCTAGCTTAGACTAAGTGTCAATAAAAACCAGATAAATCGTTGTATATATCTGAGTCTTAGAAGAAATTTTTAAAAATAACAAAATAAAAACCATAGTCTTTTTAATCCTTAAAAAACTCATAAAAATATTCTCCCTTTGTTTGACGTCATCTCCGTTTTTGATCAACATGAACTTGTAGATCTCATCGAGATCTACAACTTTCATGTTTTGAGTTTCCCAAAATCAGCTATTTTCTCCCTCTTCCGTGAGGTTTTGTTCCTAAATAACCTGATTTGGCCACGTGGCACTCTCTGTTTGCACCACGTGGCCCACTTCTCCTTTCGACACGCACCCTCGTCTTCAGCCGTTGGATTTCCTTCTGGATCTTCGCATCCACGCCTCACGTTTCCACCTCATTTTTCCACCTTCCGATCCTCTCCAGATCAAATCACGGCCGTCCTCCACCGCCTAATGCTCCTCTTGCCACATGTCGTTTTCTCTGTCGCTCGATTCTCCTCTGGATGTCGACATCTCAACTACTCATCCCTGCCCCTTTTCCAGCCGCCTGATCTAAGCCCATCTCTTATCTCCTCCGTCCACTCCCGCATTTCTCTCCTATCGCCACATGTCTTATCCATAACCGCCCGATCTTCTCCGCAGCGCTCAATCTCGCCTGTTCGCCAGCGCCCTTCTCTCTTGGCAACACGTGGCATGCTCCACAACCTTCGATCCGCTCGCCATTGATCCAATCGAGACCATCCTTTAACGCCTTTCAATCAACCTTTGGATCGCAAGATCCAGTGACCAAGGAGTTGTCCCCTACCTCTGGTCTCCTCCTCACCCACGTCGCCCACCTCATGCGACATCAACGACCCCTTTCCTTTTCCCCCTCCTTCTCCGCCATCTTCTCCACTCATGGATCGGCCTACTTCCAAGCACGATCATCCACCACCCTCGTGGACCTCATGGGTTGCCACATAACCTCCCCTCTCGCTCCATATCTTCCACACAATCACAACGTCCACCACCGTATCACCCAACCTCCAACCTTCAAATATGCCTCCGCCACTACCTTTCTTCCCCATATGCCTTTACGTGGGCTCTGCTCAACCCCTCTCCTCCCGTGACAGAGGGAGGATGATTGTGGTGCGAAGACGACGGTAGCCCCCAGTGATGACCCCTGGCCATGGTAGGCTAGGATCGTCGTGCTCCCGCCACTGCCTAGCTGTCCCCAGTTGCTGCGGGGTCCAGCGATGACCCGAGGTCCTCCTAAGACCTCAAGCCCAAGCATTCACTCCACATAGCTCAGGTAAGCTCTTCGATCCTTCTTTGCAATTTTTTCTTAATTTCTCTTAATTTATTGGCTCGAACCCTCACTCTCATATTCCATTGACCATCGATTAATCTTCGCCATACCTCCACCGTCTTCGCGCATAACTCCACTCATCCTCTCCCTCTTCCGCAACCTCAGACCACTCCGACTTCCCTCTCCTCTGAGCTCGTCGGAGAAGACGACCGACCGCCGCATTCTCCGGCCCCACATGACCCTCCATCTCGTTCACTCCGCACACGCTTCGCACAACGTCGCTTCAAATGTCTACTAACAGTGTAGGTACCTAATGGGTCATTGGTCGGAGCGTCATCGGAGCTCACTTCTTGATCTTCGTATCTGGCATTGGTCCACCATCAGCACCTTCAAGGTGGTCCAACGGCCTCTTCAGGTGACGCCTCACAACGACGAACTTCCCGCATGCCCCGAGGATCGTCATCGTGCTCAAGATACGTTGGTGGAGCCTGCTCGACATCGCTGGAGACCTAAACTCGCCGCCACCACCGCGGCGGAGGAAGAAGACTAGGGGCGTACAACTGCTGTTGGATGTACATCCCCGGTGTCCATGCAACGGCTAACACTCGACCACATCTCCTCCTTCGTACGCTACAACCGCCGTCCGATCTTATTGATCGGAAGGTCCACATTTGGCCACGTCATCAGGCCCAAGCCTCAACACCGATCCTCCAAGCTCGGAACATTCGAGCCATCGCTGAACCTCCACTGAGCTAGTATCGACATCTAAGCCATCGCCGAACCTCCTTCGAGCCTACGCTGCTGCCGAGCCTCACCGCACGTGCCCAGTCACGTGCAGGTGGGTGTTATTTCCAGAGAGGCCCCCGTGACTTCATCTTATTTGCAGATAGGTCCAGATAGCACGGGACATCCACGCACGCCTGGGTAGTTTGCATCCGACCCCCCAGGGTTCTAGTAATTGCAAAATTACCCCATGCGAGTGGGTAAATTACAAAGAAGGCCCACTTATAGTTTTATTTGCATTTTGGTCCTTCTAGTGACCTGTTTGTACCATTTTCATTATTTATTTTCATTTTTCATGCATTTATGCCCCTGGTTTACTTTGTTAATATCTTGAGCATCCGAGCTCCATTTTATTTGATTTCGATCTCATTTTGAAGCTAGTTTGATAATCTTTTTAATGGCATAGTTCATTTTTTGTTTTGACACTCTGATTTTTGATGCTTCAATGCAAGCTAAGTGTCTCTCATATAATGCCTTTCATGCCTTGTATAACTTCATTAAATGAGACTCGCTTCATAATTTGAACCTGATTTGACTAGATATTAAATGGCTTAAATATTCTGACTCATTAGGGCATATTTGCATTATTGTAACATTACATTTCTTTGCATCGTGTCGCATGATAAAAATCAAACAAAAATTGCATATCTTCATGTTTCTTTATGCATCGTGTCATGCCTTCATGCATTTATTGACTTTTGGATTTTTAATTCATCACTTAATTTACGTAATAAGAGTCTAAATAATACTTAAGAGGCTCGTGTCTCTGAGTTCGACCTTGGGCTTGCCTAAGTAAAAATATAAATCGACCGCTTTGCCTTTAATTGATAATTATGATGGAGTGGTCTTTGACGCATCCAATTCGACCGACAACAATGACATTTGAAGTGTTAATTCTATAATTTTAAGAGGCTGGATTCAGGATCGTCCGGGTATCAGTGCCAAAACGTCCCACGCACGTTAGGTGACGTGGTCTAGACTAAACTACAAATAATAAAATACAAGGATCTTTTTGCAAATTTTACAAAAATATAACAACGACCAATGAAAGTTTATATGCTAAATAATAAAGTACAAAAAGTGGAGGTTAATAGTGAAAAATACCCAATAAGCGTGGAGACCAGACGATCAGATGCGATCCACTCAACCACGTGTAGCGCTTCAGTTGTACGATGATGGTTCAACTGAACGATGAAGATTAGATTTCTTGTAGGAGATCAACGGTCACGAGTCGACGCATCCAACGGCTACTGGACTATTCGGAGGCAAGGCTCGATCGGACGGTGATGGCAAAGCTTGAAGAACAGGGAAGAACTCCCATTCCTCCAAGCTTCTATCTATTGTAGCGTGTCCCTCTGGCCACTTGGATGCTCGCAGGAGGCTCAAAATGAAGCCCAAGCTCCTTCGCACCTACTGGTAGCATCAGAAGGTCTCCTGGAGCTCTGGTGATGGCTAACGAGCTCGAAGAAGGAGAGGGTCTCCAGGTACCTCAGGCATCTTCAAAATCGACCACCCAAGGGGTCCTTAGCCCTTCAAAACCTGCAGAAGAATGAAGCACGACACAAGGGGGTTCTTGGAGTTTTATGGGTGAATGGATGGAGAGTGGAAGGGGGTGGAGGCTATTCTGGCAAGGGGAGAATGTGGAATGCCGAAGTCCAGATCCATAGTGGATCTGGTTGACTGGAGTGCAGTGGGGCGTACAGAAGTGGTGAGGGAGTGAAGTGGGTAGCGATAGGTAGGTCGGAAACAAGTCATGCATAGTGGAACCGTTCGTCGGAGCAAGCCTCTAGCGAATTTCGAATCTAGTATTTAAGTGTAAAATAATGGATTAAAGCTAAACTAACTGTAAGAAATAAAATCTAACACTAAAATTTACCTAAAAAATGTCAGGAAAAATACCTCGAGCAGCTGGGGCTGGAAGGTGAACCTCACGACGGTGGAGGTCACCGAAGATGGTGGAAGTCGCCTTCGACCAAGCTTTTCCTCGTTGCAAATGGCTGGAGAAGTTCCTGCCACAAACTTCGATCCAGAGCACGGAAGAGGAGGACAAAACAAGGGCCAAAGGGATTCAAAATCGAGAAGGGGCTCAGGTGAAGGTTATGTAGAGGAGATGGACATGGTCCAAAGAACGAGGAACAACGGACAATTCAGTGGTCCAATGATCAAAAATCATGCATGGGTGATAGAGGGAGGATATAGGAAGAGAAATGCAGAGGAGACCAACTCAAGTCGATGAATACATTGATCGCGGAAAATATAGAAGGAGCGATCCAACATAGGTCTGATAACCCTAGGACCTCGGTCAAAGAGTTCACCGGAGTCGACTAAATACGAAACATAGTTGGTCCAAGTGGACCAACCAAAAAAATTAGACCTAAATTATTTATAAATTGAATAATAAATAAAAAAATGATTTTATTAAATAAACTTATAAAATTAAAAAGGTTTATTATTTTATATAGTTTTTAATATGATTTTTATTTATGTTTTTGAACTTGTTTATTACAAGTTAAATTTTAATGGTATATTTATAGGTATATTCATCTATGTTAGGGGTATTTATTTTTATTTTATATTTTTGATTTTATTATTTTTATTTATTAATTTATAAAATTATAACTTATTTTTATATACATAATATATTTTTATTTTATTTTTTGATGTATTTTGTACACTTAATAAATAGGTTATTTACTTCCCCCTACTTTATTCCTTATCGATCCAATCATCAACATGCTTAGGTCTTGGGGCTTAGGGTCATAAAATACCTTTGATATTTTATTCCTTTTCTTTTCTTTTCTTTATTCTATAATTTAACATTAAAATAATATTTTATGCACAATAAATAGAATAAATAATGAATGTCAATTTGTACAAAATGATGATATTTGCATGCATTAGCTAGGGTTTTTAGGGCCAAAATGATAAAATAAAGGTGATGAAAATGGAGATTCATCAAAGTCCGAATTCTATAACCTAAGACTTGGAGATCATTATCTCCATAAACCAAGATGTAGTCTTAAGTTCTTCTTAGGAACTTGAAAATGCTTTTCACTACATTCCAATGTTTCTCTCTGTAGTAAGATTCGTAAAGGCTTATCACTCCCATTGCATGACAGATATCTGGTCTAGTACATATCGTGGCATACATCAGGCTTTCCACAATTGATACGTAAGAGTATTTGGTTATTGCTTTATTTTCTTCAATAGTTTGAGGATCCATCCCTCTGGACAAACTAATACCATGTATTAAGGGAAGGAAGCCTTTCTTGGATTTATCCATACTGAATCTTTCCAAGATTTTCTTGATGTATCCTTGCTGTGATAATCCCAATATCCTCTTTTCTCCGTTCTTAAATGGTTTCAGACCAAAGATGTAAGAGGAATCTCCAAGATCTTTCATCTCAAAGGTATTGGACAACTATATCTTAACACTAGTAATCATCTATGTATCATTCTCAATGATAAGGATGTCATCTACATAAAGCATAGTAAACACGATGGCAATCCCACTAAGATTCTTGTACAGACATGACTCATCACTGCACGAAATCATAACTCTTTATGTTCCATTGAATCAAATGTTCCAAGTACGAGAAGCTTGTTTGAGTCAATAGATGGATTTCTTTAGCTTGCACACTTTTCCTTCCTTATCCATGTAGCCCAGGGGTTGCTCCATATAGATATCCTCTTCGAGATATCCATTGAGAAAAGCGATTTAACATCCATATGCTAGATGTCATAGTCCATATATATAGCTATACTAAGCAATGCCTTGATGGATTTAAGCATGTCCACAAGAGAGAATTTCTCATTGTAGTCGATGCAATCTCTCTGTGTGTAACCCTTGGCTACGAGTCATGCCTTGAAGGTATCTACCTTCCCATCATATCCTTCTTTCTCTCGAAGATCCATTTGCACCAATGGGTTTGATTTAGATGTATCTTTAAGGGTCATACACCATTCTTATGCATGAGTCTATCTAGACTTCATTGCTAGCATCTTCTATCCATGTCACGATCACCCAAAGCTTCATCGAATGAAGTTGGATCATCATCAACTCTTCTGATACATGGAATCCATGCCTTTCAGGCCGTCTTACAGCCCCAGAACTCTTTCTAAGAGGTATAGTCGTCACATCTTCAATTGTCTCTTCAGTTCTAGATTAGGAACTTCATCGACCTCACTAGATTCGATTAGTTCCTTCATTATTTTCTTGACTTCTAAAGAATTTATCTTCTAGAAATTTGATTTCTCTAGATACAAATACCTTTTGGGTCTCAAGATAATAAAGATGATATCCAATACTATTCTTTATGTATCCAATGAAGTAGCACTCTCTAGTGAAAGATTTCATCTTGCTTGCATCCACGTTTTTAGCATGGACCAAATAATCCCAAAATCCTCAAGTGTTATACATTCAGCTTGATACCATACAAAAGCTCATGAGGGGGTTTTACGTACAGATTTATATGGAATATTATTTAGGATATATGCTACGGTCTCTACTGCATGTATACAGAAACTTAGATGTTAGTTTGATTTACTCATCATTGATCTCACCATTTCCAAACATGTTTCTGTTACATCTCTCAGCAAATCCATTGAGTTGAGTAGTACCTGGAGGAGTGACGTTGGAAATAATTCCTCTCTCTCTTTAAGGTATTCTTTGAATTCACTAGAGAGGTATTCACCACCTCGGTGAGATCGAATTCGTTTTATCATCTTTCATGTTTTGTTCTCAACCAAAGCCATGAACTCTTTGAACTTTTCAAAGGTTTCATGTTTGTGACGTAACAAGAAGACAAAACCTTACTGTGAATGTTCATCAATAAAGGTCACATAGTATTGATGTCCATTCCGAGCCATAGTACAAAAGGGACCGCATACATTGGTATGTATTAGGTCCATCATACATTCACATCATCCACCTTTCTTAGTGAAGGGTGCCTGAACATTTTCCCACGAATACAATGCTCGTAAGTTGGTAAATCACAAACTTCTAGAAAATCTAATGGTCTGTTCTTTACCAATCTATTGATTCTATCAACAGACACATGTCCAAGTGTTTGATGCCAGATTATAGCTAAATGATCTCCATCCTCCCTTGATTGTTTAGGTGTTTTAATATTATTATTAATGTGAATGTTACCAGTGGCATTGCCATTCCTAATACAATCATGCATGCTCAATTCATAGAGTCCACATGCTGTTAATAAACCATCTGCCACAAAATTACCATAATGACTTGTTTATTACATAAATGAAATGAATATCCATGTCCAACTAATTTGGATACAAATAAAAGGTACCTTCTAATGTCAGGAAAATAAAGGCATTTTCTAATAATTAGGACCCTTCCATTTGATAACAATAGTTGGCACATCCCGGTAGTGACCGATGTAACAGTTGCATCATATCTCATATGGATGACTATCTCTCCAGCATCAATCTAGTTTCCTAAAATATAGTCAACAAATTGCATACATGAACAGAAGTACCTGGATCAACAATCCAACTATCTTCTCATTCTACACGTAAGTTGGTTTCAATGATGAAAGTAAATGAGTTACCTGTCGGGGTAGCACCTTTGCCCTTATTAAGGGTCTTCAAGTACTCTGGGCAGTTGCACTTCTAGTGTCTCAGTTTTTTATAGTGATGGTAGACATCCCCCTTTCTGGACAGGAGGATGAAAAGATGTGCAAATAACTTGTCCCTTCTTCTCTTTTATTTCTAATTTTACCCTTATTGGATCCATGATTCTTGTTGTGCTTCCCTTTGACCTGTTGAAGAACAATGTAATCACTCTTTGCTAATATTCTTGATTTGTTGTGTGTAATCAGGAAATTAAGGATTGATCAAAAACCACTAAATCAATGATGTTCAATTAAATTTAAAACGATCGAATTTATTTTACTTAGGCAAGCTTAAGGTCGATCATAAGAGGCAACTATCTCCTTAGGTTGATTTTTACATAATCTAGAGTCTAGATTTTCAGAGAAGCATTTTTTTTATGCAATTAAATGAAAATGCAAATTGCGACTAAGCTCAAGGGTGATTTTGCAATTTTTCACTCATATGATGTCTAAAAATTCTCAAACATGGTCAGAATGTTAATGCATGCAAAATTAAGCTGTTGTAAATGTTTGGTAATTTTCGAGTGCAAAATGAACTTTCTATGAATTAAATAATGGAAAATTGGTGATATGAAGCAATTGGTTTTAATAAATAATGAATGTTAATATTTTTAGAATATAAAATTATCCTAGTTATGACTAATTAATATACACTCAGGAAAAAAAACCAAATATTAAAAATATTAAATTCCATAGGCAATTTAAATTATATTATAAAATCACTGATGAATTTATTTGGAGCATAATATGCATGAACATGAGATGAATTTTGGATTCATTACAGAGAGCAATCAATCCTAGCTACTATGATTTTTTAGTAACTTTTGGAGCAAGGGTAATTTAATATGAATTAAAGATCTGAAATTGGGTAAAATATGATTATTTACACCAATTTATTTTTAATAAATCAATCAAAGCTCTTAAAAATACAATCAAATCCTGACACGATAAAGAGATAATTGACCAACATAATGTAATTTTTGAAATTCAAAATAGATGCAAAATGAAAGTTCATATTACTACTTGAACACGTGGTTCCAAATGCAAATAGAAAATAAAATCAAAATACAAAAAATTATACGAAATTTGCTTCTTTAATTACCTAAACCTGCAAGGAGTTTTTTGCAAATTTTCTAAGTGGCACGTGTCATGCACATGTGGATGGGGACCTATTGGTAAATCTACCGGAAAGGGGGGCTGAAGGCGCACAATGCTTAACACCGACGTGCAGTGCATGTGCCCTCTAGGGTTCAGGCCGAGGTTCAAGTGCGGGCGTGGCTCGAGTGTGGACACTGCTCCACGTGGCTGGCAAACTGTGGCTCAGCTGACCCGAGCTAAATGGAATGGACTTCAGCTCAGATGTTGTATTTAGACTATCAATGATGCTTGATCTAATGATTGTATTTTGGGCGTAAATGGATGACGAGGATGAGCCATGTTCCTGATCATGCGTCAATTGTAACACACAGAGTGGAGGTTCTCTTCTTCTTTTCCTATGTTGATTGTCAACTCTGATGGCCCGATGCCTCTCCTCATACAGTAATCGATGGTCGGCACATGATCGATGTTGCGAGCGTCGAAGGGATGCTATGACATGAAGATGACTGCTCCAGTGACCTACAAATAGGGAAGTTACTCAAGAACTTATCTTGGTCTAGACGTGGATGTGAAAGAAGATGGAGGGCATTGGAGCTCCTTGGAAAGTGATAGAGGGTGCTTAGCTTGGGTCATGTTCTCAACCGAAGGTGAATGGATTACGTGAAATAGAATTTATGATGATTGAGGGATTCAAAGGTGATAGTGATAGTTGAGGTGGTTCGATTGAAGAAGAAGATGCAGGGACACATAGAAGATGAGGACGAAGAGTAAAGAGAAGAAAAGCAGGAGAGAGGAGATAGAGGGATAAGAGAGGATCTGCTGATAGGGATCAGAACGAGGTACCGGGAGTCTGGTCTTGGAGGGCCTGCGATGTATGACAAGTCGGATACGACTATCGAGCGCTCTCACAATGAGCGACACCATAACCAATCGATATTCAACAATAATTACCCCCCCTCCCCCCATATATATATGCCATAAACGTAAAGTGGAGTTAAAATTTATTATAACTATACAAGAATGTGTATAGTAACAAACAACTGAATGTTGAACCATTGAAAGCAAATAATGGATATCTTAATTATTAATAATTATTGCTAATTAATTATAATTTCTTGTGTATTTTTAGCCTTTTCTTGTTTTTATATAGGGTTTTAATTATATTTATTTTTTTATGGATTTTCAATTGGTTTATATTTTTTATATTTTGAAATTTCAAATTTTTATTTTCTTTTTAAGGTTTGTAAATGTTTAGTTTCTTTTAATTTTAAGCTAAAATATATAATTATACATCTATTAATAATGTTATTCTATGTATTATAAGTAGTATATAAGATATATGCTATATATATGGTTTTCTATTTTCAAATATACATAGATATAGATAAAATATAAGAAATAATATATTTTTGTGTATTTTTATAGTTTTCTCCATTTTTGGTAATTTTGTAGAATTTTTCTAATTTTAAAGTGTTCAATATACAAATCAGTGTACAAATTAATTATCTGTACTAGTTTTTGGTTTAATAAAAAATAAGTCCAAAATTAACCTAAAAATATTTTTATTATAAATATATAATATATAGAAAACTCACAAATAGATATATTTTTTAATCTTTTCTTCTAATTTTGTTAATTTTTATAAGGATTTTAGGGTTTTATAATTTTTAGAAGTTTTTGGATATGCGGTAATATATAATATAATATAATGAATATATATGGGAATTTTTGGAGTTATTTTTCTAATTTTTATGGATTTTAATACTTATAAAAGCAAAAAAGTGTGTTTTTATACTTTTAGTAAATAAAAATTTTAATTAAAATACCATGCAATAATATATGCCATCAAGCAAGGCTACACACACTTAAATAAATTTTCATACAATTTTTGGAGCAATAAAATATTTGTAAAGACAAATATTCACAAAAATAAAAGCCACAATTTTCATGGCCCTAACTTTAATTTATAGACATTTAAATGCTTTTACTAACATGTATGAAGATTATAGGATATAAAATATAAATTCTCAAAAAGTACCTCATGTTGGGGGGGGGACACGTGAGGTGACATGGACTGGATCTAAGTGTAAATACAAGACAACATAGGGTTCTATCTGTAATTTTCACACAAATTATTGTACTACAATTAATATTTACATGAATAAATGGAAATACAAAAAGTGTACGAGAAGAAAGTGCAATATACTCAAGGGAACCACGTGATGGGCGCATGAGGCACTGATGGATGACAGGGGTCTTGTCATGTCACACACTACTTAAATATGAAGGATATGGTTTTGTAGTGGTTCGCCTGAGATCAACGACCCATATTAAATCTGGGATCAAGAACCGATCTGACGACTTTAGAGGCCTCAGCAAGAACATGGAATAACACTTCCCTATTCCATCTTTGATCCTCATTTTCTCCTTGCTCCGACAATGCTCTGCCCTGATAATTAGGCCAAATGCTTCCTGGAACATCCCCGCACCTGCAGGACTCCTTCAATCGATCTACGCCTCGTCAGAGGAGGCCTGGATATGTCTTATTTCCCAAAGACTTGAAGGTCCTGTTCCTCAGTTCGTTCATGCTCCAGGTGGTTCTATTGAGCCTGGTTCATGTACAAAAAGCTCGACATGCTCTAGGTGAACAACCTCGACCTGATATTGAATCTTAAATGTAACGAGAATGAAGGGGAGATGAAGCTCTGATGAAAGGTAGATGAAGAGCTTCAATTGGACTGAACTTTGAGAGATCAGAGGGGAGAGGTGGATCGAGATGCATAGAAGAAGGAGAGGAATGCTATGAGGGAGGCACCAGTGGTCAGAATAGTTGGTATGATGACTGGAAATAGTGACCGGAACTCTAAGCTCCGACGAACTCTAATCTAATGATCTAAGCTAAAACAAGCTCGACGGGGAATACCTGGAGCAGACAAATCATTCGTCGGAGTAGCTCTAGTGATAGCTGGATCTCACTCTCCTCCTCCTTATCCCCGTCAGCAAGATTGGGGGTAGCTTGCTGTTACCAAGAACACGCTCCAGATTATTCCTTTGAGGTTACAAATGAAGAAGAGGGATCAAACTTGCAAAAGAAGTTGGGGAGTCTTATTTATAGACATGGCGATCGACCATCTCGTGAAGAAGGTAGCGTGGAAGAGAAGGTGGGTTGGTGAGATCTACATGGTAGCATTGGAAAAGGGTTGAGGTGGCTATAGGTTGGTGGTCGGCTTGAGGAAAATGAAGAAATGGAGGTAGAGTGGAAAAATGTCGAAGAGAGAGGGGTAGGTGGCTCTGACAGGTCAGGCGCTGAAGGTTGTATAGCTGACGTAGAGTCAACAAAAAGTGGCTCCCTATTGGTCCACCTAGGACCACAAAAAGACAAAACAGAGAGAAATAAGAAGAAATAGAAAATAAATCAAAAAAGGATTTATTTAAATAAAACTTAAAATATATATTTTTTTAATTTTATAAGTTGTTTATGATGATTTTTATTTATTTTTACAATTGTATTTATTAGGTACTAATTTTTACAAGTATAAATCTACGTATATTTACCCATGTTTTCAGTATTCAATTTTTATTTTGCATTTTTAATTTATATTATCATATGTACATTTTTATATATTTACAATATAAGTAAATACATATTTACATATTTTGATTCTATTATTATGATTCTATTTACCTACATAAATATTTATAGGTATATACATTATATGTATAGTATACATGTATAGTTGGTACAATATTTATTTTAATATATTTTTAATTTTTATATTTTATGTTTATACTTTTAATATGTTTCAAATAACATTTGCAATTATTTAAAAATATATTAATAATAAAAATATAAAGAATAAATTATATGAATAAAATACACACACACATATATTTTACAATGGGACCCCAGAAAGCTGACTTTTGTATCTTAATTTTATTTTTAATGAAATCACATTCATTAAATAGATAATCTAATTTAGAATACAATGGAGGTAAGTTTGTTGAATTTAGATTTCATATGGATAAGATATTGATATGTGAAATTTGATTTGCGGCTTTTTTTATCATTGTGTCCTAGTTGCACAAGATATTATTTTTTATGCAGTTATTTTTATAACTTTCTATGTATTTTTACGTACAAGTTTGTTGCATATCATTTTATTATTTGAGGTGTATAAAATGTGAATAAAATAGATGAATTTTGTCCATTTACATAGTATATTAAATTCAAAAGAATTAGGGTTTTGTGATGTATTTTTGTACATTTATGCACTCTATCTCCCCCTACTTTATTCCTTCTCGATCAACTCAATATGGACCTGGTATCGGGTTTTAGGATCAGATAGTATTTACAATACTTCCTTTATTTTTTTCTTATGGATTTAACTACAAGTATTTATACAATATTTTCATATCAATATATACTTGTTGTTTATACAAGTTAGTGATATTTACATGTAATTTTATAGGTATTAAAGAAAAAAAATAAATGAATAAAAGTAAATGAACAGATATTCATCACCCCCATATACTAATCTTTGCTAGTCCCTAGCAAACACTTATTAAAAGAATAAGTGATGAAAAAAGGGAAAATTAAAGAAAAGGAAAATAAAAGAAGCAGAAAGATTATAACTTTTAAATTATCTTTACAAAACAGAGTTTGGAGCTCAGTTAAGACCTTTGAATTGTTAGTTTTTTTAGATCCTTATTGGGAATAATATCTAAAACTCAACAGATTCCACAATTTTCTGTTTAGGTTTCCTCAATAGCCAGGTTAGAATAAGTCTATTCATATGCAAACCCTTATGACTATGATTATTACTTCTACAGTGTAAGTGTATGTGGAACTTCTCATCGGAAATTGCAAGGAACAATCTCCCTTAACAAGATAACCCTAATTCCCCAATCGAGCTACTCTTTCCTTGATGACTGGGGTATCTTCTTCTAAGTTCAAGTTCAACTGGCTCAAGAAGAGGGGGTGGAGAGAAGAATGGATTGTGATCAGCGTAGTAACATATCCTATGGAGCTTGACCAGTGTAGTAAATTCTCCTGATGCATGCAATCTTGAGATATGACTTTGGACCATAATGCCTTACTTTTTTCATACATACTCCAATAGGATTTGATTTTCTTTGACTCTTGCCCATCTATTCTTTTTGAAGTTTTTTATTTTGCATTTTTTGGTACTATATATAGCAACATTTACATAAGGAATTTTTCCTCTTGAGCCAGTAAACTATCCCTCTTTTGAAGTTTTATTGCAACCCACATCGTGCTGTCTTTAGACATCCATGCCACTTGTCTGGGTTGGGGGGTAGTGACCACTTATTGTGACTACAAATGTTTCCACATGTGTACTTCCTCAAGCTAAAGAATCTTGCCCTCACCACATCCTCAGAGTTGAGCTAAGTGTAAAGTACGGAATTCAAGCTAGATCATTATCAACGAGAGTCGTGCATGCACATCAAAATACTCTACTTAGACTAATCAAAATGACATGCGAACATAGTCTTGTGGACTCAAATAATTAAGTCCCATGACATGAAAAGTCTTATTTCCAATTCCTATAAGGTTCCTGTGAAGTTAAGTGGATTAAGGTCTAGACCAAGCTCCAATCTTCAAATTTACTTAGACTTGTTCAATTGCCAACTGCTTATACAATGAAAGAATATTTTTGTGAAATAATTTTGATTTTGAACTTTTTTAGGAATTTTCAAAAAGTTTTGTAAATTTTTATGGAATTTTGAAAATATTTTTCAAATATTTAGGATTTTCAGAATTTTGTAATTTTTATGGATTTTTAAAAAACCAAAAGAGTTAGTGAATTAGATTTATTCAGGTTCACAAGAATTTTTCACATGTTAACAAAGAATTTTGTACAAGTTATGTTTAGGTTTTTATACAAGTATATAAAGAATTTGGTATAGTTATGCATATGTTTTATTTGAAGGATTTACGAGGATGTTATTTACAAGATTCTCAAAATAATTTGAAAACATTTTTGCAAATATTTGCCAAAGTTCAAGGTTGGGGGTTCTATCCTTATCGGCATGTGCCTCACTCGGTCAGGAGTGTACCTACGATAATGAGGGGGTAATTCTGCCCCAAAACAATGATGTTTGTCCTTATGTCTCGTTTTAAGACCGAGTTCAGTTAGCAATCCCAATTTTATTGGTTACTATTTTTTTGGTCTTTTTGAAGAACAAAGCGTGTAACGAATTTTCCAATTCTTTTTATTACCTAAGTCAAAGAAAACAAGAGGGAGGAAATCAGAAAAGTTGATGCACATGAATTACTGAATGCAAATGCGAGAGATAAGAATACGTACCTGACTCCTGTAGTCTACATGCAAGATGGCCTATGCATAGAAATAAATCTATCCTATATTTGTGAAAGTGGAAACCATCTTAGCAGGAACTTCTACTTGGGAAGCACATATTTATTAATTTGATTACGTCCAAACGATTTATAGGTACATGATCCTATTAAGTGTTTGGACCTAATTCTACCTGGCTCAGCCAAATAAAAACCTAAGACTAGGGACTTCAAACATACATAATAAAGGAAAAAGTGAAAAACTCATATAATGAAAAAAAATAAAAATAAAGGAAAATAGAGAGGAAAAAAAAAGAAAAGGCAAAGAAAACAATGAAAAAGTCAATGAGGCCCCCAAGCGAACATACACCTAATGAAATGGGCCTCACAAAATTCTAAATGTCCAGAGAGTGTCTAAAGTCTTGCATTATTACAAATAAAACTATCTCTCTCTAAAAAAATAAAAAATATATTAATGCTATTCTTATCTACTCCTCCCCCCAATCTTCTCCCTATCGGTTTCAAAGTAGAAAGCCTCTCTGCTTCTCGTGGGTACCGCGGTCTCCGAGAAAACCACCCTCAATCCGTAGGCCATCATAACAAAGTTAATAAAAGTGATGAGTCAAAACTGATAAATAATTATTTGCAATAAAAAGAAATAAAGACAAAAAATGACATATCTAATATGCACAAACTATCCTACACGTTGCTCCTTGACAACGACACCATTTGTGGATAGGGATCGAAACGAGGTATTAGGAGTCTGGTCTTGGAGGGCATGCGGTGTCCGACAAGTCGGATCTGACAATCGTTGTATCGAACGCTCTCACAGCGCACGACACCTGAACCAATCTATATTCAACAATAATTAACACACATATATATGCAATGAATGTAAAGTGGAGTTAAAAGTTATTATAATTATACAATAATGTGTATAGTGACAAACTGTAGCATGTGGAACCATTGAGAGCAAACAATGGATATCTTAATTATTAATAATTATTGCTAATGCATAATAATTGTTTTTTTTTGTATTTTTAGCCTTTTTCTTGTTTCTATATGGGTTTTTAATTATGTTTATAGTATATAGTTTTTTTACTAATTTTATATTTTTTATATTAAATTTATTTTTTAATTTTACAAATATTTTATGTTTTTTATATTTTTCTTTATTTTTTTGTAATTTTTATAGATTGTTTTGCTAATTATTATGTATTTTTAAGCATCAAATATACAAAACAATGTACATATTAATTATCTTAACTATTTTTTGACTTAATAAACATGAATAAGTCCAAAATGAACCTAAAACTATTTTTAATACATGATATATAATATATAGAAAATTCACACACAGAAAGATATATTTTTGGATTTTTCTTTTATTTGTTAATTTTTATAAGTATCTTAGGATTTTGTAATTTTTAGATTTTATTTTTTGTAATATTTAGAGATTTATAGATGTGTGGTAATATATAGTATAATATAACGAATATATTTTGGGAATTTTTGGAGTTGTTTTTCTAATTTTTGTGGGTTTTAATAATTAGTTAGAGCAAAAATATGTGTTTTTGTATTAAAACCCGCTAGGGAAAGCCTGTTTGATATAAGAAATAGGGGCAAGAGCGAGCATTATATATAGCCAAAAAGAGGTCTGAGTGAGGGCACAGGCAGAGAGCAAGAGTCAAAACAGCGACTGGTGTTCTAAGAGTAGCTCCAGATAAACCGAAAAGACTATATAGCTAGCTGGTTTAGTTAGTCTGAATTCTTTATAGATAGCTTTGCTGAAATCAGTCCGAAGGTACTTAGTTCTTTGATTTTCCAGTAAATAGGAAAATTAACTAAAATACCACGTGAAAAGTATATGTCATCAAACAAGTCTACAAGCACTTAAATAAAATTTCCTACAATTTTAGAGCAATAAATATATTTATAAAAATAAATATTCACAAAAATAAAAGCCACAATTTACAAGGTCCTAATTACAATTCATAGAAACTTTAAATGTTTCTAGTAACAGGTCCAAAGAGTATATGATAAAAAATATAAATTCTCCAAAAAGCACCTCACCTGGGAGACCACGTGAGGTGACGTGGACTGGACCTAAGTGTAAATACAAGAAAGCATAAGATCCAGTCGTAATTTACCCAAATTATTACACTATAATTAATATTTATAGGATTAAATGGAAATATAAAAAGTGCACAAGAGGAAAGTGCAATATACCCATGGAAGCCACGTGATGGTTGCATGAGGCATTGATGGATAGTAGGGCCACACCATATCAAACGCCACTTCATTCTAACGACTCTAGTTATGCAGTGGTTCGCTTGAGATCCATGACCTAGATTAAATCTGAGCCGAAACGTTGATCGGACGGGAGGCTTCAACAAGAACAAGGAAGAACACTTCCCTGTTCGAGCTTTGATCCTTGTTTTCTCCTTCCTCCAATGATGCTCAGCCTTGATAATCAACCCAAACACTTCATGGAACCTTCCACACATGTAGGAATCCTTCAATCGATCTGGGCCTCGTTGGATGAGGCCTAGATAGCTCTTCTTTACCAAGGATCTGGAGGTCCTGTTTCTCAGTCCGTTCACTCTTTAGATGGCTCTATTAAGCCTGGTTTCAGGACAAAAAGTTTGATAGGATCGAGACAAACATCCTCGACCCAGAACTGAAGCTAGAAGCACATGGGGTGGTGAAGAGGTAAGTCTCCGATGAAGGTGGTGAAGCGAGACTATATTCGTCGATTCAGAGCAAATCGAGTTGTTCAAGATGGGGGAACATGATGAAGAAACAATGGGGAGTGAGGTGAGGTGCTTGGATGGGTAGGAAACAAATCGATTCACAATTTATCAGGGACCAACTTCGATGAACTTCAAATTAATTAAACTAAGCTAATTGACTGGAAATAAGGCCAAACTAATGCTATCACTAGACTAAGAAACAAAAAATACAATGAAAATAACTATCCTAAAAGCCCATACCTGGAGAAACCTAGGAGCAGATGAACCTCGCCAGAGATAAGCTCCAAGTGACAACGAACCTTCTCCAACCACTTCTTCTCCTCATCGACAACTCCGCGAGCTTCCTGGTGTCACCAAGATGCTCAAGCAACAAAAGGTTTGGGGTTATAAAGGGTAAGAGGGATCGAACTTTCAAATGAAGATGGGGGTCCTTATTTATAGGCATGGCGACTGACCATCTCGTGAAGAAGGTAGCGCGAAGGAGAAGGTAGGTTGGTGAGATCTACATGGTAGGTGTAGAAGAGGGTTGAGGTGGTTTTAGGTTGGTAGTCGGCTCAAGGAAAATGGAGGAGTGGAAGTGGAGTGAAAAATGGAGAAGGGGGAGGGGTAGGTGGTTTTGATAGGTTGGGCGCTAAAGGTTGAACATCTGACCTGGAGTCAACAAACAGTTGCTCCCTATTGGTCCACCTAAGACCACAAAAAGATAAAATATAGAGAAAATATAAAATAAAATAGAAAATAATTTTTTAAAATAAAACTCATTATAAAAAAATGTTTTAAATTTTATAAGTTATTTTATGGTGATTTTTATAAATTTATACAACCTTATGTATTAGGTGCTATTTTTACAAGTAGAAATATATGTATATTTACCTATGTTTCGGTATTTTATTTTTATTTGTATTTTAAATTTCTATTATCATAAGTAAATATTTGTATATTTATAATGTAATTAAATACATGTTTACATATTTTTATTCTATTTTTATGATTCTATTTACATACATAAATAATTATAGGTATATACATTATAAGTATAATATACATGTATAGTTTAATACATTATTTATTTTAATGTATTTTAATTGTTCTATTTTATGTTTATACTTTTAATAAGTTTCAAATAACATTTACAATTATTTTAAAATATGTGAATAGTAAAAATATAAAGAATAAATTATATGAATAAAATATACATGTATATAGTACGATGGAACCCTAGAAAGCCGGCTTTTGTATCTTAACTCTATTTTAAATGAAACCGCCTTCACTAAATCAATAGCTTAATTTAGAATACAAATGGAGATGAGTTTGGTGAATTTTGAGTTCATATGGAGAAGATACTGATTTATGAAGTTTGGTTTGCAACTTTTTTATTTGTGCATCCTAGTTGCACAATGCATTATTTTTATGTGCAATTATTTTTACATTTTCTATTTTTATGTACAAATTTTATGTAGATCATTTTATTATTTGAGGTGTATAAATTAATAAATAAAATAGATGAATATTGGCCATATACAAAGTATATTGAATGCAAGAATTAGGGTTTTGTGAAGTATTTTTGTACATTTATTAACCCCATCTCCTCCTACTTTATTCCTTATCGACCTTGTCAATATTACCTAGTTATAGAGTATAGAGTCAGTCAGTATTTACAATACTTCCTTTAATTTTCTTTTCTTTTTTATTCTTTTATTGTGGATTTAAATACAAGTATTTCTACAATATTTGTATATTAATATATGAGTGCTAGTTTAAATAAGTTTGTGATATTTACATGTATTTTACTAGGGATTTAAAGATAAAATAAAGTAATAAAAGTGAATGAATGGATATTGATTAGTTCCTGTGTTCACCTACGGTCAAAGTAAGGTGGTTCAACTCTAAGTAGTTGCTCTGATTTGCTCCGGTTAATGGAAGCAAATAGCTTGGCTTCAATGCAGAGAGGTGCAACAGCATGGAGTCGAACTCCGTGGATCACACATGGTGGAGGTTGTCGGAGGAGGAGGCTCAAGGCTGCTGTCACCAGCTCAGGTTTCTTAGCTTGGTTATCTCACAGTTGGCGGATGCTAGTGAATGGGGGTGGCGATGGGGTTTTTGATGGGCGATTATTGGGGTTTAGAAAAGAAGATGGAGTGCGGAGAGATGTGGAGGAGTGGGGATGATCATGTGAGGGGCAGCTTGGTCTAGGAGGGTGGAGCGGAGAGCGAGGGAGGCGAAGGACTTCGTCAGTTTCAAGTCTCAAGGAGGAAGAAGAGAGCTCGACCGTTTAATCGCCCGAGATCGAACAATTGAGGTGTGGACACATTGGCACTGAATAAAAGAAATAAAAATAAAATAAAATGAGGGATTTGATATGGGCTGTTGGGTGAAGGTGTTTCTCGTCCAATGACCTAAAAAAAGGTAGTAACTGAGTTAAGTGGAGGGGGTACGTGGCGGCTCCAAGAGTTTCCATGTGTCGCCTCCACAAAATTCAGAAAATAAAATAAAGAAAATCATAATAAATTTGAAATATAAATAAAAAATCCTTCATGAAAGTTGTTCATCTCAATCATATCTACAACATTCATGATGAAACCAAAGTCAAAAGATGTCATCTATACATAGTGTATTTTTTGGGGTATTCTATATCTATGAAATACATGTTTTTATGTTTTGCATTTTTTATTTGTAAATGAGATAAAATTAAAATTAAAATCAAATAAAATATAAAATAAATATTTACAACTTAATCATTTTTTGTGATTTTTAATGATTGATAAAATAACGAAATAAAATACAAGTGATTTATGTATAAAAAATATATACATAGACAAATTGATTCATTTTCTTTGATTTTAATTTTTTTTATTATTACACACTATTAAAACATCAGTCAATGAAAATAAATTAAAAAGAATTATATTAAAAAGAGTTAATATGTCCATAAAATGATAAGGTCAAATTGGTCAAAATATAACAATGAGGACCCAAAACTCAAGTTTCACATTGATGAGCGCTCTGTCGATCAGGGTTAAGTCTCAAAAAAATCAGATCAAGGTTGTTGCGACTCCAACCGACGAAGCGTGGCTCAATCAAGAAAAATGTGTAGACCACCAACTAAATCAATCAAGCATAAAAATCAAGGCAAGCGGTCTTGCTACTTATTTAACCTGGTATAGCCATCAGGGTCGAATACAAGGAGCACGGAATGAAAACTATGAAGTAGTCAGGAAATCTAAGAAATAAAAGTATTTTTGATGGTTTTTATTTTTATCGATTTTTAATGATTTTCTATTAAGAAAAGAAATAAGGAAAAGGCAAAAAGTAACACTCAAGCAATTATTTAAAGGGGAAAAATGCCCCAAAAATTCAAATTTTTATGCTTTTTTAATATTCAGATGTTTTTGAGAATTTTATGGTCTTTTTCTGATTTTTATTTAATTTTCTAAAAATAAAAGAAAGAAGAAAAATGAAAAAAAGTGTGCAGCTGAGATTGAAAGGCATTTTAAAAATAGCTAAAGTGCCTATAAAATCTGGACAATAATTTTATGTGAAACTATAAAATCAAAGCTACCTACAAAAACTAAAAACACATTTTTTTATTTTTTTATGAATTTTTAATAGTTTTTATAAGTTTTTAAATCTTTTTCAATTTTTAGGAGTTTTTTTAAAAGGGAATGAAACAAAAATCACAGAAAAATTAAAGCACAACAAAACAAAACACACTATTTTTTTGGAATTTTTAACAGTATTTTATATTTTTAATTGAATTTTAAAAATAGACATAGACACTTTTTAGGGTTTTTGAATTTTAGAAAATATCAAATAAAATCAAAGTTAGTCACAAATATTATCGAAAATCCTACACAGTAGCAAGAGCTATGTGTAAAAATTTTGGAATTTTTGGAGTATTTTTTATATTTATTTGATTAAAAACATGACACATAGATAACATGGACCTAAATGCAAATATCGAAAATTTAAGAGCCAAAATGTAACACGAGTAAATAGTTCAGGTCTGAAGTTGCAAAACGTCCAGGTTCACACGTGAACAACACGTGACTCAGGCACTCAGGGGTATAAATGCAATTCCTATTAATAAACATTCATTCATAAACAACAATAAAGTCCAGGGTCCACATTACAAATAATCCAGAAAGTCACATGACACTTCACGCGATATACTAAAGGAAGGACTGAAATGCAAATATTAAAAACATAAGGTTCTAAATGCAAAAAGGTCTAATTGTAACTTTTACTTTAAAACTAAAACATAAACAGAAAGAAATGCAGGGTAAAAGGTACAATATACCCTTGGCGCACGTGAGTGGCGCGTGGGAGGACAGGTGTTAGCTGTTGGCAGGGACTCGATCGTGCGGCTCTACTCCTCTGTAATGGCAGATCTGACGGATATGGAATGTTCCCTTCGTACGGCGCAGATGTGTCAGAGGCATCAGATCAACGGTCGAAAGGCTGCAACGACGGACGACTCAGATGGAATCTGGTGCTCCACTCCTCATCCAACGGTGACTGAGGATGGTGAACGAACAGGGAGCTGATGAACTTCGAATATGGATCGGGGTGAATTCGCTCGACCGATCAGACCTCCAGTATGTCGAGCACCTCTGGGGAGGCACTCCGCGTCGAGCAGTGGGCTCTGATCGTCCGGCGAACGATCGGATGGACTAGATGGAGGAGCTCGGTCTGGAGGAGCTCCGTCGTGCAGATGGAAGGTAGATAACACTCCTCACGGGCTCAAGGATACCTACAATACAAGGCCAAGACTCAGGGTTATGCTCCAGTCTAGTTTATTAGAGATAAAGACGAAAGAAGCGGGGGTGAACGAGGGTTGGTCTCTGGCAAAGGCGGAAGATGAGACCACGAGCCTAATCTCGACTATAGATACGATGATCAGGATGATCAGATTGCGTAGGGAGATGGAGGGTGAGTGTGTGCGGATATCTAAGCGATTGGATGTGGGTGACTGAGCTTCGACCGATCGATCGGAGCTGACGGAGCTACGGTGGTGGCAGATGAAAGATTTGATAAACTGCGGAGCTAGAAAAGATTGAAGGGCTACCTGAAGGTCTGGACATGTTCCTTAACTCCAGGCGTGATGAATGGGGGGGGGGGGGGTTATGGCCTCGACCAAGCGGTGATAGGCAAGGGAGGCTTCTCGCGACAGAGGTCCGGCCACGAAGAGGGAGCGTCGGCTACACGACACCAAATCGACCACCGAATGGCTCCTCCGACGGCTGTCACCACGCTGAAGGGTTCTAGGGTATCGAGAAGGGGTGTGACGCGAGCTCCCTAGCCGGGGAGGCAAATGAAGGAATTTATAGAGCTCCCAGGTAGCTAGAGAAATTGGGTCAGGGCACGCAATTCGAGAAGGATCCGCGCTTCCCTAGGTATTTGCGAGGATCTTGGATCCATGGGGAAAGCACGGACTGGAATTCAAGGCAAACATGCAGATGATCCAGCCGGGATAAATGGGAGAAGGAGGTCCGACGGATCAGTCGGATCGAGTCAAGCCTTGGAAGAGGGGGTTGACCCGAGTCAACGATCCGCTGTGGATCAATCAGAAAATTGGATTTACAAAAATAGTTACAAATTCATTAAAAAATAATAAATGATTTAAAAATTTAAAAATGTATAAAATGAAAATTTTTTGTTATTTTTCAAACTATTTTCTGTGATTTTTATTTATTTTTATGAAAAACAATTATTGTATATACAATATAATGTATTATATACATGTATAGTATACCTATGTGTTTTATACAATTATTTTTAATTTGTTGTTTTTACACAAATACCCTAATTTTATATTTTATCTATTTACAACGTACTTTTTGGAATATAAAACAATTTTTGTTTTATTTTTACTATGTATTTACAAGTATAAAAATAAATAGGGAAGAAGACCTATTTACATGTATTATATACAAGTGAGAGAGAGAATTTTATTCTATTTTTATTTTATTTTTCTGATTTTTATTTTATTTTTAGAAATATATACAAGGAAGTAAAAACATATTTTTATATTTATTTTTGTGAAAATAAATCATGTTTACATGATATATATAAGGTGGAGTAACCCTATCTCTCTCTGCTTATTTTATTTGGCGATCAGGCCAATGCTTGGCCCTCTCTTAGGGTTTGGGTCACTCAATATTTATTATAAATACTTCCTTCTTTTTCTCTTTATGTTTTATTCTTTTATTTTTGCATAAATACATGCTAATTATGCACTATTAACACATGCGTGCATATTGCTAAGTAATTGTATTTACAACTATTTACATGATGCATTGCCAAGATAGTTAGCTAAAATAAAAGAATAAAGAGTGATGAATAGGGATTCGTCACCCATACACATTAATTCAAAAGTGAGTAGGGGTTTATAGGAGATTGCATGTGAGAGATATTTGACTTTGAGGCTTTTTGTCTCAAAACTAGGTTTGGATTTATTTGATGTATATACAAGTTAGTATTTTTTCTGATATTTTCATTTATTAATGTTAGTATTATGTATATAAAGGAATTGATTTCATTGGATCTGAACTTAGTAAAAAATAAAGAAAAATAGAGAAATTTTTGTTAATATATATACAAATGCTGGCTTCTTATTACTGGAATTTTGAATGCTAAAATATGGATATTATTTACATATGCATGAATAATAAATATGCAATATTAACGTCTAAATGCAATTAACGACAAGATAACGGATCTCTATTTTTATCTTTTAAAGTGATGAATCACATAGTCATCACCTATGCAACTATTGCACCACCATAAGGATTCTCTTTCTTCATGATATCCTCAGTAGACCTCAATGAAGCAAGCAATTAAATATTTGTTAATGTCAACTTATTCATATTGTAAGAAACTATAAAATTATTGAAATATTTAGGATGAGATAAAAATATGAAATCAGATTGCATATCTCCGTCCTTCGCATCCCCCAAAGTCTCCACTTCTTCGATGTATCCAAATATTTTGAGTACATGTTCCCGAACTTCATTTCTTACATAATATTATAGCACCGAGTGCGGTTCACATTGCCAAACAATTACTTTAAATTCACGAAGATGTCCTGAGTTGATTCAATACCCATATGTTACTTCTGAAGCACATTGGATAGGAAACCAAGAATGTAACAATGGGCCAACGTTTGGCCCTCGTACCATTTCTAGTCGAAATCTCAGACATCCTCAATCTCAGGGTCATTGTACTTGTTGCTAGAGAGCATATACATGATGTTCTCAACTGCAAGTACAAGCTCCAAATTTTTGATCCAATCCTAATATTTTGGACCGATCAACTGAATGACCTCAAGCAACTTGTTAAATGTGTTGAGAGACTTCATCTGAAATTAAAGAATAAAATAGAACATGCTTTAATATATTGATTAAAGAGATTAAATAAATTTATAAGTTTAAATCAAGAGTTCTCATAGTTTCTGCACTTTGAAATGATTTTCCTTTATTAGCTTTCGAAGCATGAGACAGGCTAACCAAAGACCTCACTACAAGATCCAAGTCTCCTTTCTATTTTCATTGCACCCAATAATATGAGAAAATGCAACTACGATTAAAGAAGCAGGAACTCTTTAAACGGGTCCGATATTCACTGTGTTAAAGATGTGTGTTTATTTGATCGTACGTAAAAAATGATTATTTGATTTTGTCGTTTCGTTGTAGGCGGCAGTTGGAATCGATCAAGAAAATAACCACAAATATTTTAATCAATTTTCTATCAATGCGATTTTATGTTTATTTTACTTGGGCAAGTCCCAAGGTCGAACACGAGGAGGCAAAGGAACAACCTAGAATTATGTCTATCAAAATTCGTACGTGGAGTTTTCAAGGCGGTCTTTTTTTTTGTAATTTTTAATGCAATAAAGAATGCAAAATGCAATTTTGGCCTATTTTTAGGGACTAAAATGTCAATTACATTCAAACAATGTCCGAAAAATATGAAACTTGGCCAACATGATAATTATGATGAAATGAATGCATTGTAATTTTATTTAAATTTTTGGGTGCAATATGAATTCTTTTATAAATTTTTAGACGCAATCAAAATGAATTTTAATATTTAATTATAATAAATACTAACATACTTATTTTCAAGGGATAGATTTATCTAAGATTGATGGATCTCAGAAAAATCTTAAACCTCGAAAATATGAGATTTAATACCTATTAAAAATCAAACACTGAAATATGCAAAATAATTTTTACAAGGTAATATATGCATGCAAATGCAATTCTTTTTGGGCACAATGTCAAGCACAATTAATTCTACAATATGTGATTTTTCAGGAATTTTTAGAGTAATGATTTATTAAATATGATTTTCAGAGCAAGAAATGGGAAAAATACGTAATTTTCCACAGAATAAATAATTATTAATTAACCATCGATCACAAAAATGTCGACAATGTGTCAAAATGTAGAGAATTAATTGAGGAACACAATGCTAATTTTTGGATAAATAAAATATGCAATGTAGAGGTCTAAACTTAATGGGAACACATGGGTATTTCTTCAATTAATTAAATAAATAAATAAATAAAGAACAATGGGGTACCTAGATGTAATTACCAGTAATTGAGGGGGGTGTCTTGCAAAAATTTCCACCAGGTCACGTCCCAAGCACGTGACTTTGGTCGGTGGGGGCCTGCGTGCAATATGGCTGATCTCTAGGGGGCGATATGTAAATGACCCAGGGGTCACGTGCTCCTCATGTGACTCCTGGGGACTAACGTATTTGATGAAGTCCCCCCGCCCCCACGTGCCCGGCACGTGGCGGGGGTCTCGGGTCCACCGCCCGACGGTGGATGAGGCAAGGCGGAATGGGAAGAGGACCGGCTCTGGTGTCTCCTGGTGGTCGAGGGACGATGGCCTGCGGAGGGGTGGCGACCGGCGTGGCTGGCGAAGGCTCTGCGGTTGTAGGACGTATGTGAAGGGACGCTCCGACGGAGGCTCCTGGAATGGAGGAGAAAGCTTTTGAAGTCGGCGGAGCTTGCGTCGAGTCGCAGTTGAACACAGAGATGAATGTTGGCAGTGGTTGTCGGCGTTGGTGGTGTTGTCGGTAAAGAACGTTGAAGTCGGTGGAGGCTCGACGCCAAGGCGGAGCTACGCAGAAATGGCGAGGAGGATTCGCCGTGGACCTGCAACAAGTCGGAGCTCGGATCTCGCCGGCTAGAGGTCGAAGAACGGCGCTGTTACCACTGTCTCTCGTAGCAGCTGAAGTGTATCGGCGGATGAGGAGGTTCTGCGGCAGGGTTTTCTTAAATAGGAGATGGGTCTGCCAGAGAAGGAAGGTCCTGGGGATGGCGATTTGACGAGGGATTCGGGGATGTTGCGAGGCGAATCGGGAAGGCGACGATTGACGAGGTCGGGATCTTGAGCGGCGGCGCGAGATATGCGGAAGAGGCGACCGACGCGAATTGTAGGGATGGCGGCGAATCGGGGAAGGGCGGCAAAAATCGCGGGGGAATCACGAGGGATCGCAGAGGAATACGAAGGGTGCTGGGCCGTCCGATCGGCCGAGATCGGATGGCGTAGCGGGCGACACGTGGCGGCTGGAAAGGGGGTAGGGCACCGGCGGGGCACGTGTGTTGCACGTGCCTGGGTGGCACGTGCTTTGCACGTGCGGGATTTAATTATTTGTTTTTACAAAAACGAATTTAAAATGCCAAAAATGGCTGACACGTGGCGGCTCCAGGAGCGACCACATGTCAGCACCACAAAAATTCGAAATATAAATACTTTGTAAAATACAAAATAAATAGAAAATGACCTTGGAACGAAAAAGTTTCTTCATAAAAATTTCTCGTCTCGATGAGATCTACAACTTTCATGAAGACATCAAAACCAAAATCGATCATGCACAAAGTAAATTTTTGGGGTATCCCATGTCCATAGAATACCATGATTTTTGGGTTTTATAATTTTTTTTATCATTTTTAACCATATAAAAATCTGGAAAAAATATAATATAATCAAAGATAAATATTTACACATTAATCTATTTTTTTGTATTTTTATTAATTAAGAAAAAGAAGAAATAAAATAAAATACGAAAAAGACTAATTTTATACAGTCGGTTAGTGAAGACTTCAGACTCAATTTGTTCTTTCTTTGATTTCCA